>CM076570.1:1159237695-1159687860 GCA_034641835.2 Pinus albicaulis | reverse complement strand
CCGTTCACTTTTGGTGCGCGATATGAGATACACACCGTTGGATCAGGATGGATGAAGCGAACAGTCAGAATGTCTTGAGAAGCTGCGGGGGGAAGGTAAGGTGGGACCGGGCTTTTAATATGGGCTGTTGATTTGATAGCAGATATCGACGATCATAATTCAATGCGATAGGGAATGGTGAGATATGAAACTAGGTAATCACGCTCAGTGCGAACCATTGGATTAAAAAGAGTTTGCGGATTGAAAGGTTATGAATGAACGCAGGGGACTTTTTATTGAATGATGGATTATATATAAACCAAGTTTATACATAAGGTTTAAGTGCATGGGGTGGGTTATTTCTTATGCGGAAAAGGTAAGTATATGTGGTATGGTGACATATAAAGACTTCATGCTTTAAACCTTGGTTTAAACCAATATTTAGAACAAGGATCGGAAAGATGCTTATTTTTCAAATATACTGTGTATTTCCGAAAGCTTCATTAGTATTTTTATTATATAGTTATTTAAGCCAAATAAGCTTAATAACTATAGGGGGGTGGGATAATTGTTTATTGGTAGTTTTATGTCAAAGGGATAATTTCGGGATGTAATTTTCCACATGTGAGTAATATCTTTGACATAAAAAGTATACAATAAGGGATTTTTGGAATATTAGAATAAAGGAGTTATATTAATAGGACTAGGATTTTCTATAGGGAGTTAATAAAATAAGTTAGGTGTTAATATGAAAAGGGAAAGTGAATACTCAAAATATATAATTATAACCAAGAAAGTGAAGATTTAAACCAAGCTTTCATTGTAATAATTTTATCACTTCAACTTAGGATAAAATGCCATTTTAGGGTTTTATGCTTCATGAGATGTAGGAAGTTAATAAAATGAGGGTTTTAAACATCATTAAGTAAAATGAGGTCTTTACTTATTATTTTTCATGGTAATGAATGCATGAATGGAAAATTATGTGATTTCTGGGATTAATATAGAAACTTAACACTTTCAACTAATTAGTCATTGAGCCTTGGGTCTGATCCCAACAGAAGTCAGGGAAATGCCATGAGCCTCCCTGACTGATAGTCTAGAATGTTAAATAGCTATGGGGAGGGGAAAATAGTTATTTGTAGCCTGGTGAAAAATATTTACAATGGATTGCCTGCCATTCTTCTACCTACCCAATCATATCTTCTAACATTTTTTTCTTCTATTTTAATCAAGTGCGTTTGAGCCAGAAACCTTCAAAACATTTATTATTTTTTTAGAGAAATAAAACTATCTAATTCTAACTTATTTCCTCCAAGAATCCAAATTAAACTATTGGATTCTTTTTATTCTCTACCTAACTACTGAATTTCCATGATTAAACTACATGACAATTCCTTATTCACTATCTACAACAAGTAGAATTGAAACATGACAAGTGAAGATTAAATTGGTCAACCCATCATGAATTATGGCATTTATTGACACTCTGCCATTATCAACTGCAAGAAGTAAAAGTAGTGGCATTTAGACTTGCACACTTTCATGTTTCATTCATCTTTTTTCTTTTGGGGTGTATTATTTTTTCTAAGTCCTTTGATTTTTATTTTAGGACTTTTTACCCTCTTTTTGATTTTTTATTTTTTACAAAATATGGGAAAATAACTTGCAGAAAGAAAAGTTTGTGCATATTTACAAGACTACCATCAGTCAAGTAAAAATTATGAATCCTATATTTATAGGTTACTGATAGAGTAAATGGTCACACCAAGGATAACTTCCCATTACTAGATGCGTATGTATGAACAGGAGCGCCTAGCCCTTTACGACCTAGGGAGGCGATGGGATCCAGTAGAGAAATGATATGGTGTGAGGATTTCTGTGTTGCTAGGCTACATGACACTATCCACTGCCCTCGTGCTACCACATATGGTCCATAAGTTAACCAACAGTGGTGCCTGTTCTGCAGAATAGTTGGCCACGATGAGAAAATGTGTCACACATATGACTTACTAATTGATTGGGGAAGCATATTCAGGGTTCGGTCTGATCCAACCTCACCCACATCCCCCGTAGGAATAGGAGGATCCTCAGCACAAGGAAGGTGAGGAGGTCGAGGATGAGGTCAACTGATTTGCTACAATTGTGGGGAAGTAGGCCATTTTGTACGAGATTGTATAAACCCAACTCGGAAGATGTGTCAATATTGTAGAGAGTTGGATCATTCTATTGAGGAGTGCCTGATTATATTGGAAAGGGTTCAGGAAAATAACCCTACGCAAAATGTGCAGAGGTTGAAAACAGAACCCTGGGGGCAGCACCGGCAACTGCCTTATTCCAAAAGGGGTTGATTGAAGCCGTTGTGGAAGAAGAGGGATACCCCTCAAAAGAAATTGGCCCTAGCATGAGTAATGATTATGAAAAAATAAGAGAACCTAGCACGAAGCAAGGAAACGAGGTAAAACCATTCTTATAGGCATGTATAAAGTTTTTTTACAACCAACAAGCTATGGAGAGTCTTCAGGAACTGATCGATGGGTGCGCAGAGAAGACCAAGCCTATCACACAAGTACAAAATGTGCACAAACTATAAAAACAGAAGAAGCGAATAGGTCGAGAAATGTGGCTAATGACATAGATTGGGGATTTTGAGATGGAGAAAGTTGTTCTTGACTTAGGATCCGATGCGAACGTGCTCCCTCAACAAACTTAGCAATGCATGGGTGAACCTAAGCTCGAATGGTCCGTTGTAAAACTATGCATGGCTAATCAACAAAAGATAGTGCCACTGGGAAAACTATCAAAGATAGTTGTCAACATTGTTGGGGTCAGGATACGAGCTAACTTTGAAGTTATCCAAATAGTTGAAGATGTGAAACCCTACCTAGCACTTCTAGGCTTGGATTGGGTGATTGAAATGGGAGGCATCATCAACCTGAAGAAGAGGATCATGATATTTGAGAACAATGGAATACGAGTAATTATCCTGTTAGACCCTGCAGAAGGACAAGGATATACTAAGACAGTGCAAGGAAGCGAAGAGGGAGATTAATTATATAGGGTATTCACACAGAAGGATAGTACATCTTCTAAGAAAGAAAGTAATAATGCGTACCATTTTGACTCAGACGAGGAGTTAGAACTCTGGAAACATCGGTTGCAGAGCGCATCCACACTACGATGCCTCCGCATTACCATAGATATCAGATGTATGATGATGGAGGTGAGAGAGCTAGCCGGGTTTGATGGTTCAGGAGATGTGGAGGTAGCCCTGCGAAGCACCGATCATGTGGCATGGGGTCCCTCGCAACTGAACATCGCAACTAACATGCCTACCAGCTTCCAAGATGTCGCTCGAGAGAACAAGCCTGTGTTGGGGGAGGATGCACCTCCTCTTAGGATGATCGAGTCAAATATGGCAGAAGTACCAAATGCACTTAGGGTGTGAAAAGTAGTCGTTGGCATCATAATTTATATTAAAAAGAAGAAGTTACAATTTTTAAGGATGATTAAAGGACAATTAATGAAGCAAATCTTGTGGATTCTTACCCATTTTCCAGATGGTAAGTTCTGCATAAGATCTACCCAACTGTTGAATAATCATGGAGGCTATAAAATAATAGGCTAACTCATCTTTCAGTCCCTTCTTACTCAAACTCCATAACCGTGAATTATCTCTACGCTGTGACCCCCATGTCTGGGAAAACCACCCCTCCTCCTGCAAATTGCCCCCCAGAAACTGAATTTGTATTCCGAGCATGAACAGTAACTCCTAGCCCTTTTGAACTTTCAGCATCAGTAGGTCACGAGGAAGAATATATAATGGAGATTGAATCTGAGGTAGAAGATGCACATGTAACCCCACTTACAAGGAAGGGCAAGAAACCATCCGAAGGATCAGGATAGCCCCTATTGGATGCTAGAGGGGCCATGGCAAAAACTAGAACATCCCCATAGATGCCAGAGTCACCCTACTATCTATATACGTCAGAAGAAGCCCAACCGGCTAACCCCATCGACTGGCTACCTCCAGTCATTCGACCATCCAAAACATTGACGTGCACACGAGAAAAACTGAATGGTCCGGAAGCATATCTAAAATATCCCCTGACTCCCGGAAACTTCCCTGTGATTGGAGACCTTTATGACAGCCTCCAGGGAGTCAAATTTCTTGATCACGACTTGGCAAATCCTGAAATTTTTCCTGAATTGGCCCTGGAATTATACTGTGACACAATCAACACACATGAAGGAGTCATGGTCATCCCCCAACACTGGGTGGCTGGCCAAGCTGGATCCAGAATCTTGAACCTCATGCGCATGCCCCACTTTGGCCATTACATTATGACGGATCGGGTGGCCCACCAATTTCTCGCACTAATTCACGATGTTCGTTTATCTATTTGGGATAGAGTTCCCATTTATCCTACACTAATCAACTAGATTACGGGCCTCCCTATGACCGGTCTACACCCTATGGCAAAGGTAGGCAAGAAATATAAAGAAGAAACATCCACCAAGGTGCGTCAGGACTACCGCGTGCTCAGGAATACAAGGGGACTCGTCATTGAATCGGTCAATGATAATGCTACACAATTAGGCACCCAGATACTGGCCTGTAAATTAATGCAGAAGTTCCAGCTCGTAACGGTTCCTGTGTATTTCATCCAGTTAGTTGGTAACTGTGCAAAGGGGGTTTGCTACAACTGGGCACAACACCTGCGTGATGAATTCCTGATCAATTTTTGCGACTCCTAGGTCCTTAGAAAACCTTTTCATTTTTCCTGGCCATTACTTCTTATAGCCCTTGTCACCTGGAAAACCCTCGAGGGAGCAGTCATTGCTAAGCTCAAACTTGGTATGTGTGAAGGAGCTCGGTATGCCCATTTGTGGGACTCCAAAGATGCACAACGTTCAGAAGACAATAAATTATGTTGGGTCCTTTTCCAGAGTATATTGGTAGAAGCAATCAACTCTCGACCTCGGCTTTCCCCCATCATATATGACAAATACAAAAATATCGCCAAATTCCAAGCTACGATGAGCCACATTCAATTCTGCAGATGTATGGATAACACCTAGACAACGCTTCCCTTTATGGTATCAGATGAAGACGTCGAATAGGTGATTACCCAATGGCCGCCTGTTTGGAAGCTGGGCTTAGAACACCCCCCAAGGAACGTTGAAGTGCTCGGTAGCAAGTTGGGAAAAGCTACAGGCACAACAACAACTGAGAACACTCCACCAACCCATCACCCACATAGAGCCACTAGAAGCACTGCGGACGAGCCTCCAGATATCATTGTAGGAAGTACCAAATGAACAAGTGAGCCTGTAAAAGGAGCATGAAAAAAGCACTGGGCACAATGCCAAGAAAGAGATGAGACGATCACCTTAACGGAAGGTGATCTTGAACAAATAGCAGACACTGTTACATTGGCCACAGAGGAGAGATGGGAAGCTCTTGCAGAGAAACAAAATCTTGCAGTTGATACCATTCAGAATGAGATTTTCACTCTACAAAGTAACACAGATGACGCACAGACTTGTGTCACTCGAGTTCGAGACCCCTTGCCTTCGAGCGAACCGGCATTAGTTATGGGGGAAAGGCACCTCTACCAAATCCCTAGTAGTGCCCTTATCATGGAAGATCAAGACCTAGCAACACAGATCCCAGCAGGAACAAGAGTACAACTAAATCTCACCCAACTTTCACACGAAGTAGTATAGGATCTTCATATAGTGGTTTTTCAGGAGATCCACCATCGGAACCAACACATAAGTCAGCAAATTGCCTTGGTCGAGCAGACAATCGCACAACAGAATACTGCAGTGCTTCTTGCAGCATCCCAACAAGAAGAGCTACAAACGGTTATACGCCAGATCTACATGGAAGTAGTAGAGGAACCTTCCCCTGGAGCCACACCCTGGGTAAAGATAGAAGTATTAGTAGCAGCACTGGCGGCTTCTAGAATAGAGGTACAGACCCTAAAGAGACAGATGGAGTAGCAAATCAGTAATCTCCAGGCCAAGTTACAGCCTGAGACACCTCTCGAAGTTTGCGCCTAGCGAGCTACGTTAGTCACTGCAGCCACCCACACCATTACAAGACAAATTGACCAGGGTGCATAGTTATTGGAGACTACTTTGCAACTCTGGACGCAGATTCAAAATGATCCAATCATGCAACAAATTAATCAGGAGCTCCACCAAAAAGAGGAAGAGTTTGAAGAAATTGGGGCTACCATCTCAACTTTGATACGAGCTCAGCGCCTCACCCGTCTACGAACCAGCGAGTCCCTCCGCACTAAGATTGAGGCACTTCAGCACAAGAAAGATATCATTGGACAAATATTGAAGCTGTGGGCAAGTACTCCCCTCAAATTGTCCCAGGATATAGATAGTGAGGTATGAAGACTCAACCAGACACTGGGAAGTGTCACCACTACCACAGAGGGTCCCATATCGTAGAATTTAGCAGATATCAAACAAAATGTTGTGGCACAGAGCCTATAAGTATTGGCCCCATTGGTTATAGCCATTCAGACACTATGCGTGAAAGTGGAGGCTCCCTTACCAAAGTGACTCGGGACGAGTCACAAGATTGTGTTGGGGGATTGTTGGAGCAGGGTCTCCCACACTGAGGAAAGCTGGTCCAATTTTGTATTATTTTGATTATATTTAGTCTAGCGCAGGGGTGATAGGGAAGATAAAAGCCCCAATACATTGTAAGCAGGTAAATAGGTAAAACCAAGAGTCCGCAAATCATGGTTTTCAGACCATGGTAACTCTAGGATAAATTGGTATAAATAGTAAGTATTTTTGAGTCGATAGGTAGAAGATGAATAGAAGTGAATGCCAAGTGCGGATTGTTAGGTCCGGGTTTCAGGTATTTGGGTTAGACTCCTGCTAGCTGTGTGCGCGAAGATCCTTTGTCCTGCTGTGTGCGGACCTTGCTAGCTGTGTGTGCAGGTGGGATTTGGGGTTATGTAAGAATTTGTTGATAATATATGAGAAATAGTGTTGATATTTGGTTCTGAGATATATCTGTTATATGAATCTATGATTTACATTAGATCTGTGATAAGGTATGAATTCTCTGTATTATCTAATGTGTTTATCTATAATATATGTTATCTGGTCTACTGCATATATTTTAATTTATATCTTTGTTGGGTCAAACGCACGTGGATGTGAACCTAAGATCTAGATCTATAATATTGTGTGCACCGTGTATCCATTTAAACCTGCGAACTAGCTCCGTTCCCATAGATCTATGTGCTGTGTGTGGCTTGGCTTACCTGATCTCTTTCTGGGTGCGGAAACCTAGTTCTAACACCTTCCTATACTGCTTCGGGTGAGACTTTGACCTGCACAAGCAGGTCACTGCCGAAAGGGCCAGTAGTATAGGAGTTTTTTGGAAAACCTTAGCGTGCGAACCTAGGTTAAGACCCCTAAGGCCAATATCCATCCAAATTTGTTTGGCTGCTGCCAGGGCTGCTTCATAAATGTCTTCGAAATACTCCCGCCCATGTTGTAGAATATCTCTATGGATAGGTCGCAGCTTAGTCCTTACCCCCTTTCTCCACATGAAGTTCTTCTATTGGATAAACAGCCGTAGGGGTTTAGTATATTCTCCTCTAACGCATAGGTCGAGGTCGTGTTCTCTCTTCCAGAAAATGAGGGGAGGGCCTAGAACTGAATATCTCCTATAAAGGGACTAGGATTATTATCCCTGTCCTCCTCTAGAAAGAAGTTGTGCATCTAGAGTTCACACAAAAGGCATTGGACCTGTTCATCTTAATCATTGCAGCAATGAACAAATTCCTCTATAGTTTTTAAAGTTGTGGGCTTCCCTACCCTGACGGCCTTGACCTTCAGCAGTAAATATTGTTCTACTAGGAATAGGGCATAGTTGGTGGCCGGTGCCCTGCATGTTAGTGCATCAGAGTATAGAGAAAAAAACATGGTGATTTGTTTCTTGGCTTATTCCACCTGGTCCTGTGCCATTTTTACCTTTTCCTACTCTTCTTTGAGCTGAGAAAATGTTTCATCTTCTGTTGTAGAAAGGTTCGTGAATTTATTTAACAGTGCATGATACTCTTGTGTGGGCACTACTTCCTTTTTTCACTGTGCTAACTCATGTTGTGTTCTAATTAATTCATTATACCATTTTTTATTGACACCTCTTTCAACCAGAGAAGCATAGGTAGGGGTTTCCTCCGTTTGGGTTTCCTTTTATTTAGTTAATTCCTGCCTATTTTGTACATAGGCTTCGATAGTGTCCACCAGGTCTGTCTGTACCTCAATCTCAGTGGTGCATGCCAATTCAATCTGCATCTCAACCTCAGTAGTGTCTGTAAATTCATTCTGCATCTCAGCCTCAGCGCTGCTTGCCAAGTTAGTCTGCATCTCAGCCTCAGCAGTGTCTGCTAAGTTAGTCTACATCTCAGCCTCAACAGTGGCTAACAAATTGGTGACCAATTATGTTTGGGTTTCTATGGTGGTCAATTCTTTCTTAGGCTTCTGGGCCTTGCTTACCTCTTTCAATTTATTCCTCAAATGTTCTACCATTTTCCTTAACCTTTTGCAGAATTTGCTTAATTTCTTGAAATTCTTTTCAGCTAAATTTTCTTCTGGTCTGGTTTCAACAGAGGATGGAGGAGTAGCAACCTCATTTTTAGGAATGGTGGTGTCAATTTCAGGATTTTTGTGATGGTGTTTTCTACCTGTACTCCAGAGTTTAATTTTGCATGAGGGTCCTGGCTAGGTGAGACAATATTCCCCTGAGGTGTTAGAGGAACCATTTCTATGCTTGCATTTTGCTCCAACGGGATGGTGTCTCCTGAATGATTTTCAGATTCATCTATTCCTTCTCCATGCTCATCCTTATTCGCTCCATCATTCTTGAGAGGAGACAAGGCCCTAAAAGCCTATGATTCTTCTTGATGGGGTAATATCTCGATGTGGCTGGAGCTTCTGGCAGTGGAAGATTGGTCTAACAATTCTTCTTTCTCTTAATCTTTCTCAGATAGGCTTCTAGTTTCATGGGATGACATCACTTTCTCTAGGACTCGAGCCATCTCTTCCTCATAATATTGTAAGTGTATATTTTGAGGGCTCGAGTGTAGTGAGCGGGATGGCCCTGCCTGCTCTAGGAATTGTGAGGTTTATTTTTGTAAATTAAATATTTTGGACCGTATGCGCTTGCTTGGTTCTGAAGTTGAGGCACGAGTCCTTTTATTTCTAGCTATGTTCAATCTAGGGAGCTCATTTTCGGTCCCGACAGGGTTTTCCTCAGGTGCCTATGCGGCAGGGTTAACAAAGTTGTCCCAAGATATTTGCTGCTTGCCGAACTCATGCATGGTGATTAATTTTATTAACCCATGGTTACTGAATACTACTTGATGGTTTTTAGATTTTCTTATTCAAATAGGAGTGTCGTGTAATATAGAATTTAAGAAAGCAGGAAGATTAACTGAAATATTTTATTTAAGAAAAACTAATAATTTGAGTTGACAGGGTTTTACCACGTCTTGGTGTCCATCGCATGTGATGAATCTCTGGATGAATGTTGTCAGTTACTGCCACGGTCGATGTAGAGAGGTATGGTTAATACCTTTCCCTTTTCACTCCAATGGTTCTTCTAGATCCTTGTATGCTGCGACTGCCTCTCGTAAGATAAGGTGTTCTTCAGTCCATATCTCTCCCTCTGCTGGGATTCTAGAAAATTTAGCAATAATATCTTCTGTGACCGGTATAATCCTTCCCCTGAGCCTGGTATATCCCTCCTGTATATTGTACAGGCACTCAATTTCTATCTCTGTATCAAATCTTTCTAATTTGTGTAAATATGGTAGCTAGCCAGCTTGCTAGAGGATAATGTGAGCTGCATTTGAAATCGGGAAGGTCGTAGGTTCATTCTGGAGATATTTTCCTCCCATGGCTGATGCATTTTATGGAGCTAATTTCTCCTTCTTATTGTGTACTCTTTTGGCCCTATGGTTAGAATGAACACTGTATGCAAGAGAAAGGGAAATTGCAGCCTTTTGTAGGTAACTTCATACCTTAATTGCAATGATCCTTTGGTCTTATCAGCATATCCAACAGAATTTGTGCAAGAAATTCACATGCTTGATATTTATGGATAATTACACCCCCTCTCTCAAAGTAAGGGCGTCCACGTCCTCAAGTTAAAGAGATATTTGATCAATCATGAATGCATACAAGGGAAATGTTAGGGTTCAATAATCATACCATGTACACGAGAATGAGTTCCGTGGCTTTGGAACTCAAGGAAAGATGAGTGATTGAGTAATTATGAGTGCATGCAGTGTAAAGGTCAGAATTGGAAGTTATCATAAGTGTATCCCATGTGGAAGTGACCAGAGAGGGGAAGAAAGCAGTATAACGATTATTATGATAGGATGTCCTTATTTAATGTTAAAGTGTGACAGAAGCATGACTAAGATAGATAATGATTGGTTTTGTCCCCCCGAAGTTCAAACATGCAAGCGTGGCTCGTTTATAGTTACTTATGTGGTAGAATAGTATAATCAATAATTTGAGTAGTGGTTTTATGCTAAGAATGGAAGAAAAATAGGAGATAAGGTATATGTAAGAGTAATTAGCTATCATTGAAACATACTCTCATACCATAAGCAGAGCCATTGCTGCCAGCAAACATTCATAGCCTCGATAGGGTTGCTATTTTTACCCGAAAAATGAGCCAAGATCCTTTATGTAAAAGTATTTATTCTACCAATTTTGTGGATAGATCACCGTGCTAGTATTATAGCCAAATAGCTACAGCACCACTCACTAGAGTTGTAGCAGAGTGATCAAGCTGGCTCGTGATGAGACCTCCTATCCTTCAAGTAGTTGAGAAGGTCATTAAACTGGTGTGATGGCCATTGTGGCCATGTCACCTACTAAACTCTTATGAACATGGTAGGCTGGCTTGTGATGAGACCCCCTATCCTCTCTTGAAAATTTGAATATGAACATAGTACTTATTTTTGAAAAGTAAGCATTTTGATTTATGAGGAGGCCACTGTGCTGGTATGATGGCCAGATAGTCATAGTGCCATTCACTAGGATTGTAACAGAGTGATCAGGACGGCTCGTGATGAGACCTTCTGTCCTTCAAGCACTTGAGAAGTTCATTACCCTAGTGTGATGGCCATTGTGGGCATGTCACCTGCTAAACCCTTATGATCATGGTAGGCTAGCTTGCAATGAGACCCCCTATCCTCTCTTAAAAATTTTCATGTAAACATAATAGTTATTCTTTATACATGAATGGAGGCTCATTAAATCCTTAAGAGTTAGGGATGGTGTGAGAAGTAAAAATAATGCGAATACAATTAATACCCCTTATTCCTATTTCTTTATGTCGAAGGGAAATACTACACGAGAGTGCGGAAAGATATACCATTATAATACTATGTATTTTGTGATAACATATTTGAGCAGGGAATGACTTAGCCCTTCATTGCATAGATGTATAATGTCATCTTCTGGGTTAGAGATTATAGTGTCAAAGGATCATCATATTAGTAATTTTACTACTTTCCTCTTCTTCAGCTTCCAATTCCTACGCAGAGATGTATTTTATAGCTAGGGTGTGGAAGGAGAGGATATCGACAAAAGAAAGAAGGATCGTGCTTCTTTAAAGAGAGGAACAAAAATCAGTTGTTCAATCCATTTGAATTTAGCTGTTAAATTAGGTAGTCGTTCAAAGGTTTGAACTATAAAACAAAATACGAAACATGGTTTTTCGATTCGATTGTAAAACAACTGTTCAATTGGATTGAACAGTAGCCGTTCAAAAAATGGAATAACAAGGAGATAAGAACAGAAAAAATCGAATTTTCAATCTGATTGAACAGCAGCTGTTCAATTGGATTAAACAACAACCATTCAAATAATTTTGAACAGAAAGGAAAAAAAATAAAAATGCAAAAAGGTGGTTGTTCAATTGAATTGAATAGAAATCATTCAAAGAATTTGAACTGCAAAGAAAAATAAAAATGCCAAAACATGGTTGTTCAATCGAATTGAACAACATCTGTTCAATTGGATTGAACAGAAGCCGTTCAAAGAATTTGAACAGCAAGAAAAAATAAAAATACAAGAGCACAACTGTTCAATCCGATTGAACAATAGCTGTTTAATTGGATTGAACAATGGCTATTCAAATAATTTTAACAACAAGGAAAAATAAAAACACAAGAGGATGAGAAAAAGGGTACAATTGTGAGCATGAAGATTGTACAACAAAATAAGAAACTAGGAACTACAAGGAGATTATACACAGCATTTACAAATGAAGGTAGCAAACTCTCATGTACTTGAGGATGTGGGGTTATCACCCCCTTCTGCCACAACTTGGATGGTGGGATCGTTTCATACATGCTGGCAGAAAGACTCCTTTGTGAGAGGTTTTTGATAGAGGCATACTCTGTGCCCATTGAATCGAAATGTAGAACCCGACCCTTCTATGGTGGTCAAGGTGAGGGTACTGTTGTTGTATACTTCTTGGATTTCATATGGACCGAGCCACCTTGTTTGCAATTTTCCCAGAAAATCTTGGAATATGGAGTCATAGAGAAGTGCCCAATCTCCTTTCTGTAATTTCTTCTTTTTGATGAGGTTGTCATGCCACTTAGCTCGCTATTGTTTTATGATCGTTGTGCGCTGCAGAGCCAATAACCATATTTCATCTAATTCATTTATTTGCTGGAGTCTTTTAATATGTGCCTCCGTAAAGTCTAACCCTACTTCCTGGGCTATCCTTAGAGTCTTGACTTCAAATTCAATGGGGAAAATACGCACTCTTCCAAATACTAGATGATACAAAGAATATCTAGTGGTGTTTCACCATGTTGTGCGATAAGCCCATAAGGACTCTGGTAGTCTAATGGCCCAGTCCCGACGATGCGATGATACTATTTTAGTAAGAATTTCCTCAATAAATTTATTGGTGCTTTCGACCTGTTCATTTGCATGCAGGTGGTAAGGAGATGTGACTCTGTGGATGATATGGTGATTCTTTAGAGTGGACATGATTTTATTATCTATGAAGTGTGGCCCTCCATCGGTTATCACTTCCCATGGTAGACCATATCACACAAATATATCAAACAGAAAGTTAATCATAGATTCTTCCGTGGCTCTTGGTAAGGGTATTGTTTCCACCCATTTTGTTATGTATTCTGTGGAAACTAGTATGTACATTTTCTGATTTGATGGTGGGTTGAATGGCCCAACGAAGTCTAGTGCCCATAGTTCGAATGATTCTATTACCACTTGTGGTTGTAGTGTCATTTCGTCCGCTTGGCCTGGGGGGGCCATAATTTGGAAACTATCGCAGGCTTGGACATATTCTTTTCGCATCTTTGAAGATCGTAGGAAAATGATAACCTAATTGTAATATTGTTTTCCCTGTTTTGTGATCTACGAAATGGCCACCACATGGTTCATCATGACAGGACCATAGGATATCATAAATCTCATCTTCCCAGATGTATCTACATATGTACATGTCGGCCCCCGTGTGGAAGAGGTATCCACTGATCCAAGAGAACCTGGCACTGCGTTGTACCATCAAATTCCGTTCCCTTGATGTTAAATTCCTAGGCATTTTCCCTACTGCCAAGTAGTTTTCTACGTTTGCGTATAATGGCGTTTTCACTGCTATGACAAACCGTTGTTTGTCAGGAAACTGATCTTCGACTGCTAGTGTGTCATCTGTCTTTGGAACCATAGATAGGAAGTTTGCGACCACGTTTTATTTTCCTGGGTGGTCATTTATTTTTATATAAAATTCCTGCAAAAGTAGCAACCAACAAGTTATTATCCCATTTGTGATTGGTTTATTGGATAAATATTTAATGGCAGAGTGATCAGTATACAATAGTACTTGATAGCCAGTTATATAATGTATAAATTTATTAATAGCATAAATGACAGCTAGGAACTCTTTTTCTATCACTGTGTAGTTTAATTCAGTAGGAGTGAGATTTTTGCTGATATAATAAATAGCATATGGATTTTTGTCTTCTTCTTGACCAAGAACTAACCCTATCGTTGTATCATATGCATCCGAAGAAATGTGAAAAGGCATCTCCGAGTTAGAATCGCAAAATATTGGTGCTGTTGAGATCAGTATCTTTAAATCTGTAAAAGCAGTGTCACATTTATGAGACAAATGGAATTCGGCGTTTCCAGTCAGTGCATACAAGGGTGCAGAAATTTGTGAGAAATTATTTATAAACCTACGATAATACCCTCCATACCCCAGAAAACTATGAACCTCAGTCTGTGTACAAGGTGTGGCTAATAAAAGGATTACCTCTATTTTTTTCCAGTCTACCTGTATTCCTACTACAGAGATATAGTGGCCCAGGATTACTCCCTCGGTCATGATCATGTGGCAGTTTTCATTTGCTTAAGCATAACCTGGTAGCAATACATCATTCCAATACCTTTTCTAGCATTTCTAATGCTTGATCAAAGTCATCACCATATGGGGTGAAGTCGTCCATGTAAATTTCAAGCCCATCATTTATTAAATCAATAAAAATGTTGAGTTTGGCTCTTTGAAAGGTTGTTGGGGCATTGCATAGTCCGAATGGTAGTACCTTGTAGGAAAATGTACCCCATGGGAAGGTAAAGGTTGTTTTATCCTATTCCTCAAGGGCTATTTGGATTTGATTGTAACTACTGAACCTGTCAATAAAGGAAAAGAATTGCTTCCCTGCTAATGTATCCATGACCTTATCAATAAAAGGGAGGGAGAAGTGTTCCTTCTGTGTTGCCTCATTTAGTTCTCGGTAATCTACACAAATTCTGCATTTTCAATTATTTTTAGGGACGAATACCAGAGGGGAGACCCATTTTCTATCTGAAATAGGATAAATGAAATTCACATCCAACAGTTCTTGCAGCTCCTCTTTTACAATATCTTTTAGATGCGGGTTTAACCTATGTTGGGGTTGCCGAATAGGCTGAGCCTCCTTGTCAGTATAGATGTGATGGGTGCATAGATGAGGGAATATGCCCTTCATGTCTGGGTAGTCCCAAGAAAATTCTCCCTGATACATCTGTAACACCTTTATGAGATTTTGCCTTTGGTTACTATCCAGTTTTCCATTGATATTCAAAATTTTCTCTGGCTCAATATCAACGGGTATGTTGTTGCGTACAACAGTTGTGGGTATATGTTTATCACCAAGGATTGCCAAGAGATCTTCTTGTGTTTCATCTTCAAAAAATATTCTTAACATTTTTCATTTTAAGTTTCCAGATGTAGATGGCTAATTCATAAAGTTATTGATTACATTGTCTTCAGTTTGATCCTTAAATTCAACAGCTTTGACTAATGTCAGAGGTGGATGGATGTTTTTCTCCCAATATGTATATGACTTCTTGTGAATTTTTACCATGGGTAAAATTGGTTTGGCAGGCGGGTAAATGATAATGTTCTTTATCGAATCTCCCCTAGAAATGGTCATGGTGCCTGTCTGATATCCTATGTAAGCATCAGTTGTTGCCAACCAAGGCCGCCCAAGAATCAAGGGGTGTCTTTCCATCTGATTCTTTGGGTTAATAACGAAGAGATCATCCAGATACTCTAATGAGCCCACAAAAATGAGGATGTCCTTTAATATTCCTTTTGGACTGATAACAGACCTATCTGCAAGTTCCAACAGCGTAGCTGTTGGTTCTAATGCTGATATGCCTAGCTTTTCACAGGTCGCTGTTGTTAAGATGTTAATGGTCGCCCCTAAGTCGACCAATTTGTTTGGAAAGGAGTGGCTGGAGATTTTTACAGTAACTATGGGATTCCCTGGGTCATCATATTTCATGGGGGCCTCCTTACGCAACAATAAGCCAAATAGTGCTCCCACCACATGAACGGTGGTTATATTTTTCTTTTCTTTTTGCTTACTTCTTTTAACACAGTTCCTTAATTGTCTTGGCATAGATGGGAATGTCTTATATGCCCCGCAGAAGAGGGATTTTGATGCAAAGGTTTCTCAATTCCCCCTAGAATATCAAAATTTGGAGAGACCATTGGTCTAGGTAGCGTCAACCTTTGAGGGAAAGGAGTTGGAGAAATCCTCATATTTTCAGGCTTCTCGTGGTCAACCATTTCCTTTTCTTACTGCACCTCTATTTCAATTATATTTTTTTTTCTGGGCTCTGTTGAGTTCTATATTTCAATTATGGTGGGGTCGTACCTTGTGCTAGTGAGATAATACATCTTGATCTCAGCCTTAGTTCATTACATTTCTTCTATTCAGTTTCAGGGTTTGGATTTTATATAATATGGATTAGCTGAACCGACCTGTTGTTGGGGTTAGGATTGGGTTGGACTGGTAATTGAGGATGGATGATAGGCTAGGGATTGTGATGGATAGGGTATAGAGTTGGCAGCGTAGGTCGATTTTGAATCGCTGTCCCCATTGGTGGGTGGGTCATTCCCAGACATGGAAACTTTTAGGGGCTAATATTCGCAGGTGAGCTAATTTTCCATGGTTTTTCCAAAAAAAAGTTTCGCCAATTTCCATTTTTGCTAAAAATAATTCGCCCAAATTTTACAATATAAAATTATTTTACCTTAAAAATCGCCAACATTATATAAAGGATATATATATAATAATTATAATTTGAATAATTTTACAAATATATCAATAAATATTTTATACTTTTCATATTAGGGATTACTGACATTCGCCATTTTTTTAAACTTCGAGATAATTTTCCATCCTTAAAATTTTCCCTATTCCCAGAGGTCGTTGCCAATTTTGAGGCCAATTTTTGGTTTGAGAAGGGGATGTTTGCCACTGGGTTTCATATGTGTTGTTTTTCCAATAAAGAGGGGAAAAAGGAAATCTTTCCAATTATTCCCTAAGGAGAGTTGTGTTGGCCAAGGTGGTACAGGAAATGACTGAGACATCCAAGTGGAGAAAGGAGGTTGATTTTTCCAAGCTGCTACAGGGTTTTTTTGGTTAAATTGCGGAGAAGGAAAGAACGGAGGCAGGTCTTGAGGCATACCTGGTCATGCTTGCCATTATCGATGTTGGTTCATCATGTAGACTAGTTCTGTTTCTTCTTATGCTTCTTTTTAAACTACTTTCAGTCCTAGGAGTGAAGCGCAGTGGTGTGTGGCATGATTCTTAGTGCATATAGCATAGGTCTTAATCGTGTCTAAGGGGCATTCCCTTTGGCTGTGCTTCTTTCGACAGCATGGGAAGAAGACGCTGAAGTTCTGTTTTGCTATATATTTCTTCTGCTTGGCTTATAGGACATCAAGCTATGTTGTCAAAGTACCCAAAATTTCAGTTTTAAAGTCTTCCAAAACATTACCAAATTATGCTTTGGTTACGTTGCCACCGGATTGCTTGAGATATTTCCTTGTTGAGTCTCGCTCAATTGGCTTATTTCACGTACTACCCCGAGAGCACCTGATACACAACGAACTAATTTCATCATATTCTTCTTGGTAGATGTCCCCTCTTCCCATTATATTAAGTGTTTCAACCCAGTCTTCTTCCATCCCCTTCATCATTGTTTCTTTTAAGATGTCTTTGGATAATGCAGTATATGGGGACCTTTGTAGATTATACTAAAATATTTAGACATATTATTCTAATGTCTCATTTTATTTTGCAGACATATTTAAGATTTCATCTTTTAATTCCTGATTTCGGCAATAATATTGATATTTAGTTGGAAAAATGTTCTTGATTTGGTCCCAGTTATTGATGGTTCCCCCACCGAGTCCCATGAACCAACGTAATGCACCCCCCTTCAAAGTACAAGGGAACATTTTCAATTTCTGTGAGTTAGTGGTATAGTCATACCCCCTACATAAGACGTCAAGCTCATATAGAAATTCATCAAGATCTTGCGAGGCCAACCCATGGAAGGTTTGGATGTTTTTTAGGGGAATGGATTTCATAGGGGCGTTAGAGCATGGTAAATAATGGGATACTCCAATGTCGATGTCTGCCTATGATCCTAGTTTTGATTATTTTCCATTTGATCAAAGATATGCTAGTAATCTTTGAGGATCTCTTGTTCTAGAGAAGTAATATTAGTGGGATTGGGTGGTGAGTGCGAAGGAGGCTTTATAGCACTTCCTCGATCTGGAATACCAAGCATCTCAGTCTCGATGAATTTTTCAGGGGATTTAGGCTCTAGAGCTTCTACTTATATTGCCCCACTAGTTTCTCCTTCCCCTTCTTGTAAATTGCAAGAACCTCCTTCTCTTGAAGGGTCAGTAATTATGTGTTCAACAGTCTGAAGGATTTGTTCATACCCTTCAGTTTCATTGTGAATCTCGGTGTGGGCTATCGATGGTGAGGCTTCTGCCTGAGGGAGTGTAGTAGGAATTTGAATAGGAATGGTTTTGGGTCCTATATGGATGCTTGAGATTCAACTTTCTTAATGATTTCATCTATATATGTTGTTCTACCAAGGGATCACCTGTCCTTTGGGTTTCATAGACTTTTGCGGATGATTTTGATTTGTTTCTATCCTTTTCTTCCTATTCGTAAAACAAGAACACCTATTCTACTAGCCTTTGAATAATTGCTGAGAAGTGGATTAGAGAGCAAACATTTTTCTTGCTAGTACGCAGGTTCTTACCTCTCGTTTTTAATACGCAATTCTTCACAACAACAAAGAAAAAGTAATGAAGGACGTCGTTCTTAAACACTCTCCCCGAAAACGGTGCCAAAAATGGTGGTTTACTAAGGTGACTATTATAGGCAACCTCTATGCTTCTCATTCAATCGTGAAACCAGGGTAAGTCTACTTATTTCAAGGGTGCAAGCACAGTATATGCGAGTGACATTAGGAATAGATACTCTATATTTCCATGAAGAAGATTTTCTAATTCTCGAAGTTAAATCAACTTAAAAGGAAATGGGATTGTAAAACGATGCTAACTATTCTGTCTAAATAAGCTTAGCAAGGATCACCTATGATTGAACAACACACTGATGAATTGAACAACAGGCCTACTGAATGGAAAAAAAAATCAACGAATTGAAAAAAAATTGCTTATCTAATTTTGCAATGGAATTCTCTTTGCAAACTAACTAACTAACATTCCTCTACATTAAGCAACAACAAGAAGTCATATAGTATTGATGGAAAGATCTAATTCTTAGTGATATAAATAATTGAACAGAAATCATGCTAAAGCTCATAAACAGATATAAAGGAATTGAGAAAACGATGAAAGCATCTAACAGCTATAAAACAATTACTACAAACCAAAAAAGAGGAGCGATAAATTGTCTTAGTGGCATAGGAAACTGTAGCATCATAGGCGTAGAAGTTAACAAGTGGAAATATATCTCATAGATCACATCAGATAACTGAACATAAATTTCGTAATTAACGTACAACACAGAGATGAGCGCGGAAAATCCTAGGGCTAGGCCTCAACCACCAGAATTATAACGTGAAGTAAAACTCAGGAAATGACTATTCAAAATACCAAAATTCTTTATTAAATAAAAAGTTAAGACATGAATAAAACTAGACAGTTTTGTCTTCATACATCTATTATAGAAGAGAATTCCTATTCAGCCTTTTAAAGGCAATTTCACTCAGTGGAATGGTTTTATCCAAATGAAATCCTGCTGCTCTTGGCTATTGTTTTAGTTCTTCAGAAGTGGATCTATCTTTTTGCCTTCTGTTGGTCCTTGGGGGTCATTGTGATTTCGTGTTCTCTGTTTGTTAGCTGTCTTTTGGTCATCGTCGATTCAACTGCTTTTTTTTCCTGTGAATAAAGATGAAATAAGTCAAATCCTTCTTTCTTAAACATGTTTTTTACCATTAGTCCATTTTTCCTGGTTTTGCATTAATCCTCATTTTCTTTACTATTAGAATGAGGAAAAATTCCTAAAAGTGTATGATAATTCGAAGTAAAGGTAGAGTGAAGATGTACCTTAGTTCCGGCCCAACAATTACATCGATGATTAATTCCATGCCTCAGTGGTGCTACAATCTCCATCTGGAATTTTTGGATGTCACCTCCTACACCGTTAGATTGTTTTCCCTTGTGATTGACAGAGATTCGAAAAATGGAGTGGGTTAGGGTAACTACCCCTTACCAAACCCCCTCGTCATTGTTCCATTTTTTTTCACGCAAGAGTAGAGAGCTCGGCTCTGCATCTACAAGTTTTGGAGGTTTACTCTTTGGACATGCCTCCGCCCCCAAGAGCTCCGCTAAAATTAGGTGCTATGAGTTACTTTGTGCTTACCCTACTCCTTTCTTTGTTTATTGACACAACTGGGTTTATGCTGCGTAACCCTTCAGTGCCTCTAGATGGTTCCGCATGTCTATTTTCAATATAGCAATTCCTTGTCCCCCTTTTGCTCGACTATTGGCTTTCACTTGTTATCGCGGATTCATGGCTTGAACAAGCCCGGTTTTGGTAAGATTTACATGCTTGTTTATCCCAATAATTTATACAGAATTTAAGAACGTGGACTTCCTTTATATTTTATGTTCTAGGTTTTCTAAAGTTTCTAACTCAATGGGACTTGTTTTTTTGTTTGGATTTGTCTAGGCACAGTTTGGTGATCATGAGAAATTTCGGCTTGAAGAGTCAATGTCGGCTCGATTCCCCTTGTTGACGGAAAGAGACTCTCATGTTTCCTCCTGATACTCTACACATAATACTTCACTTTGTAATGCTCTTCCTTCTCATGCTTAATCTACAGGCAAAGGCTTTTCTGGATTTCGAGTGCATGAGACCTTGTTAGGCATTTAGCTTTTAATAAGGGTTTTATTTAAACTTTCTTTGCTTCTAGGCTCGGCCCCATTTCAATACAAGTCCACCAGATTTTATCCTCGGTGACTTCTGAACTGTTTAATGAGGGTTTAAATTTTTGAGCTACATCTCTATTTCTTTTTAAAAATTTGCAAATGTAACTATGGATATTTTCAGTTATGCAAGATGTGCCTACACAGTCGGTTTTATTATATTACGGGTTCTTCATCATTTGTGCTGGTTTGGCTGTGTATTTCATTAAAAATCCAATGTTAACATTGTATGATATGCCGCAACATTTTCACTAGAATATTTAGTTTCTTCTATGGATTATAGACTGGGTTCATTCCAGTTTCTTTGGGTTCTAATAATTTTTTATTTTCATGTTTATGGTAACAATATTTTTTCTTATTCTTTGAAGAATTCTTGTTTAGTTTTCATATGAAAATTATTCACTTATTACTCACTGTGGCAGCCCACTGATCTAGAAGAATTTTTTCATTGGGACCGGAATCGGGACCCTCTTACTGTGTTCTGGTTCTAAACCCTCAACTGGTCGGTTCTCCCTTACCTTGTGTGTTTTCTCTCGTACTTAGAAATTAATTGGTTTCTATAGTATCTGGTAATTTACATAAATTCCATTTACATTGGTTTGTATTTCTCATTTTCACTATGGTAGCTTATGTTCCACACTCAAGCCTGCTATAACATGTGTTTTGTTCACACAGTTTCATACAGTAGTATATAATCTACATATGCATCATAGTAACCTGTATGTTTTCCTCACATCCGCTATAACCACATGTATTCTACAGTTTCATTCCAGTAATATGTAATTTTGCACATATTTTAGCACAGTAATTTGGGCTTTACATATTACTGCTATAGAATGTGTTCATTAGTAATTATTCACCGATAGTATGAATGTTAGGGGAAGGAAATATGCTACTTCATCTTTTAATTATCACATAGAGAATAAAAAAAAGCAGTGTTTAGTTCCTTCCTGTAACTTTCTTTTTCTGTGTAAATGTATCATGCGTATTCAACTATTTTCTAGAATTTTTTTCTACGTGAATTTTCTGTTCTTGTTCAGGTAAATAGAAATTCAGATGTATATTCCTATAATCGCATTTTATTTACTCTGCTATAAAGTTTTCCCCATTAAATTCAAAACATTAAACAGTAAACTTAGCTGCATTATGTACCTACTTCAGAGTACAGGTTTTGCCTCAGTAACTCTCAGTCCACCCAACCTTGAGTGAGGCAATTACTTCCTCTGCTCCACCTTTGCTCCACACCAGGTCGCAGGTAATTATCTAAGAGAAGAAGTCTGACCTCAGGATTGGAAAATCCAGTCTTGCTTCTCTAGGGTGATTTCCTTGAGTTCCATTGGTACTCCCACCAGCTCTGGACAACTCAGAACTAACATCCACTGCTTAACCCTATACCTCTTTTGTACAGCACCCCCTTCCCTCCTAGGATTTTTCCTTAAATCATTTTTGGGAATGTAACTGTTAGAACTATCTCAACCTCTTCCTGGGTTTCTTGGAATATTTTACCACACAGTTACTTTCACCTTTTACTCAAATAAAAATATCATTTAATAAAAAAATTTAAATAAAATTCATGTGTTAATGTAATTAACGAATGCCTCATTTTTTTCTCATTCTGAATGTGTCATAACAACTCATGTAAAAATACATAAGAATTATAGGAATAAAAACAGGAGGTTACATCTTCCCCTGCTGAAAGAAACATCGTCCTCGGTGTTACTCGTTTTTGGAGAACATCTGTGAATAAGCCTCATACATAACTTTTTCTTCTTCCCAAGGATCCTCCTCCAGGCCAAATTACTTCCACTGCACTTTAACTTGGGGGATGACTCGCTTTTGGAGCATGATTTCTCTCTTATCTAGGATATGTTGTGGTTCTACCAAGAACTCACCATCTGGTTCTACCTGCAAGAAGAAAGATTTTGAATTTTTAAGAAAGTTATTGTATGCAAATCGTAGGACTTTGTTTACCTACATGTACACCCTGCCAATGTATGATGTGCTTGGAATCGTTTACATAACACTTCAATAAAGACATGTGAAATACATTATGCGCTAATATATGGCTTGCTAAAAGCAATCGATAGGCCACTAGCCCTATCCTCTTAAGACCTCGAAGGGTCTACAGTAGCAAGGAGCTAACTTGGCACAAGCATTCCATCGCAAAGTGATTTTCTTTGGTTTAATCCTCACATACACATGGTATCCCACTGCAAATTCCCGAAAGGTTCCTTTTCTGTCCATGTAAACCTTTTTCTGGTTTAGTGATGCCTTCAAATTCTTCCAAATATTCTTGACTTCCCACTCCATCTCTTCTAACATATTTGGTCCAAGAATCATATTATTCTATGGGCTACTCCAGTTTATAGGAGTTTGACATTATCTCCCATACAATGCTTCGAAAGGGGTCATCTTAAGAGATTTTTGATATTCGTTATTGTATGCAAATTCAACCAAATGCAAGTACTACTCCCATTTAGTTGGTTGTTACATTACATACATGCGCAACAGGTCCTCTAAAACTTGATTTACCCTTTCTGTTTTCCCATCCCTTTGCAGGTGGTAGGCAGCACTAAATTGTATCTGCGTTCCCAACCCACTAAATAGCATCTTCTAGAATGCTGATGTAAATTTTACATCACAATCTGAAATGACTTCTCGGGGTATATCGTGCAATCTGAATAACTTCTTCATAAAAATGTCAGCAATTTTCACTGTCTTATAGGTAGATTGAATAGGAATAAAGTGTGCCACTTTGCTAGGTCTATCGACTACCACCATGATCGATTCATTATGCTTTGTTTCTAGGTAATGCAGTGATAAAGTCAAGGCAAATAACTTCCCACCTCCCTTCAGGCACTAGAATTGGTTGAAGCAATCCCATAGGGTGTTGATGCTCCACCTTAATTTGCTGACAATTTTTGGGTCATAAAGGTGACTGTTATAGGAAACTTCAATGCTTCTCATTCAATTATCAACCCAGGGAAAGTATTCTTATTTCAAGAGTGTGACCACAATATATGCAAGTGATATCAAAGGACAAATACTCTAAATTATCATAAGGAAGACCATCTAATTCTCGAAGTTCAATAAATTTGAAGTGAAAATGGAATAGAGAATGATTTTGATTATTCTGTCGAAGTAAGTATAGAAAAGAGCAATGTATGATTGAACAACATACTGTGATGAATCGAAAAACAAGCCTAATAGATTGAACAATCGTTTGAAGAAATTGAACGGTAATTGTTTATCTAAATTTTGCAATGGAATTCTCTTTTAAATTATGAAAGGACATCTCTC
Source organism: Pinus albicaulis (assembly GCA_034641835.2). Taxonomy (NCBI): domain Eukaryota; kingdom Viridiplantae; phylum Streptophyta; class Pinopsida; order Pinales; family Pinaceae; genus Pinus; species Pinus albicaulis. The sequence goes on along the minus strand of CM076570.1, from coordinate 1,159,663,727 downwards.
TGAATCAAACAACAACTAGACACCTTGCAATATAAATAAAGATATCCAATCTTTAAATATATACAAAATTGAACAATAGTCATGCTAAAACTAATGAAATTAGTATAAAGCATTGGAAAATGATGAAATCATCTAAACAATTATGAAAGTATTTGCTGTAAGCAAGAAAGCATGAATGATGAACTATTCTAATGAAAGAGAAATTTGGAGCATCTTATGTTCACAATTCAACCAATTAAATGATATGTCATGAAATGCATTAGATGATTGAAATGTAAGTTTTATAATTGAACATATAGCACAAATATTAGCGAAGAAGCTCCCAAGGCTAGGCCCAAAGCCACCAGAAGTCTACTGCTATGGAAATCTCAGAGATTGATTATCCAAAAACCCTAAAACCTTTATGAAGTTAAAAGTTAATACATTGATATAACTGGATAATTATGTTATGATATGTCTATTACAGAAGAAAATATCTATTCCAATCTGTTAGTTCCAGTCTTCGCAGCCTGTTACTAGAGATCAACATGAGCTCTTACTATGTCTGGTTTTGTTAGATGTTTTGCACATGATGTTCAGCACAAAACATCTCACAAGTTTTTCCATCAGAAGAAGCTCAGAAAAATCTTTCCAACGGTATATCACACTCCCATAACCGGTTTCTGGATTAGAAGATATGATCAAAATGAATGAGTGATTCTTGGTTATGCATGTTTTGAGGTCAGTTGCTGCACACAATGACAAGTTTAGTACAAAATCCGTTTGTGAAATAATGGTAAGGAATTTTTAAAATGAAAAAGAGGTTTTTGTTAATAACATGCAAAATAACCAAAACCTCCTTCAGTTTATGCACATGTGCAACTATGTGGGAGATATACAATGATATTTGGAGCCTACATTAAAACAAAGCAAACTTTTCATATTTTTTTACTGTTTTAGTCATTTTAGTGCAGAGCCATTTTACAGCAGATGGAAAGTAATGTTGCAAAACCCAAGGATTTTTTTGTTAAGCACGAGCCATATAACAAGAACCTCTTTCATTTTATTCAAAGGTGTCACGAATTGGGATATGTGACTAGATATTTACAACTCATTTTCACAGATTTAAATTTTTAATGATTTCCTGTTTTAGAGATGATTGTGTGGAACAGATTGCGAGTAATTGGAAATGAATTTTCCAAATTTGAGAGAGTTTGTTCTCAAAAGTGACCTTATATACAAAAACCTCTTTCCGTTTTGTAACAGGTGCTATGGTTTGGGAGATACGAGTTCATCTTCAACACCTATTTTCCGAAATTCAGCCCAAGTTTAATGTAACTGATTCTATTTTTAAGAAAATGGTTGAGCTCAATTCCCTTAGTACAAGGATGAGAAAATGTATATATTTTATGAGTTTCATAGTGTAGAGGTTGGATTTTTGCAGCAGAGTGAGGCTGCTATTGTTGTAACAGTTTGACAAAGAATTAATGAAATGATGCAGCTCTGATTCATGAGATTCATGTGGTGTGAGTTTTGCATATGTCTTTCTTTCTGTTTCATATGTATCTTGTTATGTTTTACTATTCATTCATAATCATTTCTAGTTGAATGTTTCTAAGTGAGAAGGGTATAATTTAGCTTACTTCTCTACCCTGGAGAAGCATTCATGTTCTGTGTTTTCTTCTGCCTGAAAAGGATTCATACATTAATGCCCTTTTCAGCTATCTTAAATAGTCTTTTCACCCCATTTAAATTTCAATTTGAATGCTTAAGCTCTTGCCTATCTTGCCTCATGAGATAATCTGCATCTTTCATTTAATTTCCCTGCTCATGCTATCCTTTGTCTCCATACTTCCCAGAAAACTCAGATATTCATTAAAACCCCTTTTCCTATCAATTTACTAGCCTAAAATCAGTTCCCATTTTAAGTCATCTCGCACCTTATTGCTCATTAATCGAGATTGACTGGAGAGAGCCGTCTCCTGTCCTCGTAGGGCTAGCTACGAGGCTGAGCTTGGTTTGATGTTGCCTTGAACCTCGTCTTCTTACAGCCTGAGGCAGATTTGAGCACGAACATAGTGGCGACCATACTGGGGAGAAACTTAAAAAGTTTACTTTTTATAGACGGAGCCTGAAGTCACGCCAGGTAGCCTTCGAAACGCTTTTTTTATGCATAAGAGAAGTAGATAAACGCTGCTTCAGTCGATCTCTAGTTTAACTTGTAATTGTAGCATTTAACTTGTGAATTGCCCCAGTATATGTATTAAGTTTCAAATCTGATTGTTGATGGTGGACAACGGTCAGACACATATGAAGGCTGAAACATTCACCTGGCGACTCCAACTCAATCCAGATATTCTAGTGCTCACTGATCCATTCATGCAATGGTAGGGTATGTGGTAGACCCTGTGCTTTGTGAAGTTTTAAAAGAAGTTAGAGATTGGTTAGTGGATTTTGAAATTAATGAAGCATTTTTCAGTGCCGTGCTTCAATTTTTGAGATCTCCAAAGTTTCCTGCTGAAGCTAAAACTGGTTTCTTTGAGTTAGTTGTTGAAAAGTTTGAGAAGGAGATTCAGTATTTAAACGATCAGATCCAATCATATGAATTCCGAGATCCCAAAAAGTTCTTGGAAACTCTCCCTCCTTCAAAACAAGAAACAATAGAACTGCCTGTGGATGTTTGCATTGAGAGTGTGCAACTGGAAGTATGTATTGCAGAGTTGGGGCAGCAAACAGAGTCTGGATTTTGCAATCCTATTGCAACATATATGGAAAATTTTTTTAGTCTGAATGATAGATCAAACTGTCTTTTACATAACCAGACTCATTATGTGCCTGTATGGCTGCCAACAATTACATCTGTGTCCTGGTGGAAGCACTTTCAAGCAGCATCCTTGTCATAGTTACTTGATTGGTTGATCTGGCATTACAATGTTACTTTATCTATTGGTTTTGCAGCAAAGTAGGGGAGATTTGTAAATAAATAAGCTGCCAAAGGCAACATTTCAGTTTCTGGTATTTGCTTATGTACAAGTTGCAGTATGTATATGTTTTTGGATTGGTATGAGTAGTTTGGTTTGCAGTTGTTTGAATCCATGCCCAAAGGATAAGACACTGGTCTTCTCTCCCAAATTTCTGATGTTCTTGGCACCTCCAAGGAGCTACCATCCCCATTGGAGCCAATGTTAGTTCCAGTCTTCGCAGCCTATTACCAGAGATCAACATGAGCTCTTACCCTGTCTGGTTTTGTTAGATGTTTTGCACATTATGTTCAGAAAAAAAACATGTCAAAAGTGTGTCCATAAGAAGAAGCTCAGAAAAATATTTCCAACGGTATATCACATTCCCATAACCGGTTTCTGGATTAGAAGATATGATCAAAATGAATGAGTGATTCTTGGTTATGCATGTTTTGAGGTCAGTTGCTGCACACAATGACAAGTTTAGTACAAAATCAGTTTGTGAAATAATGGTGAGGAATTTTTCAAAAGTGAAAGAGGTTTTTGTTTATAACATGCCAAATAACAAAAAACTCCCTCATTTTATGCACAGGTGCAACTATGTGGGAGATATACAATGATATTTGGAGCCTACATTAAAACAAAGCAAAATTTTCATATTTTTTTACTGTTTTAGTCATTTTAGTGCAGAACCATTTTACAGCATATGGAAAGTAATTTTGCAAACCCCAAGGAGGTTTTTGTTAACCACGAGCCATATAACAAACACCTCTTTCATTTTATTCAAAGGTGTCACGAATTGGGATATGTGACTAGATCTTTACAGCTCAGTTTCACAGATTTAAATTTTTAATGATTTCCTGTTTTAGAGATGATTGTGTGGAACATATTTCGAGTAATTGGAAACGAATTTTCCAAATTTGAGAGAGGTTGTTCTTGAAAGTGACCTTATATACAAAACCCTCTTTCCGTTTTGTAACAGGTGCTATGGTTTGGGAGATAAGAGTTCATCTTCAACACCTATTTTCAGAAATTCGGCCCAAGTTTAATGTAACTGATTCTATTTTTAAGAAAATGGTTGAGCTCAATTCCCTTAGTACAAGGATGAGAAAATGTATATTTTATGAGTTTCATAGTGTAGGGGTTGGATTTTTGCAGCAGAGTGAGGCTGCTATTGTTGTAACAGTTTGACAGAGAATTAATGAAATGATGCAGCTTTGATTCATGAGATTCATGTGGTGTGAGTTTTGCATATGTCTTTCTTTCTGTTTCATATGTATCTTGTTATGTTTCACTATTCATTCATAATCATTTCTAGTTGAATGTTTCTAAGTGAGAAGGTTAGAATTCAACTTACTTCTCTACCCTGGAGAAGCGTTCACGTTCTGTGTTTTCTTCTGCCTGAAAAGGATTCATACATTAATGCCCTTTTCAGCTATCTTAAACAGTCTTTTCACCCCATTTAAATTTCAATTTGAATGCTTAAGCTCTTGCCTATCTCGCCTCATGAGATAATTTTCATCTTTCATTTAATTTCCCTGCTCATGCTGTCCTTTGTCTCCATACTGCCCAGAAAACTCAGATCTTCATTAAAACCCCTTTTCCTATCAATTTACTAGCCTAAAATCAGTTCCCATTTTAAGTCATCTCGCACCTTATTGCTCATTATTCGAGATTGACTGGAGAGAGCCCACTCCTATCCTCGTAGGGCTAGCTACGAGGCTAAGCTTGGTTTGATGTTGCCTTGAACCTCGCCTTCTTACAGCCTGAGGCAGATTCAAGCGCTAACACAATCTATCTATCTTGTTTGTCTTCGACCTTTTAAAGGTGATTTCAACAATGGTAATGGTATTTTCCATACAAGGTCCTACTGCTCGTGGATGTCATTTGAGTTCTTCAGATGTGGAGGTGCCTTTCTGTCTTCCACCGGCCCACGGGAGTCAACATGATCTCGTCAGTCTCTCTTTGTCAGCTGTCTTCCAGTTATCATTGGTTAAGCTCCTTTGTTTCCCTATAAATAAAGATACAGCAAGTCCATTTCCCATTTTTAAACATCCCTTTTACCATCAGTTCATTTTTTCCTGAATTTGCATTAATTTTCCTTTCCTTTACTGTCAAGATGAGGAAAAATTCATAAAGGTGCATAACAATTCGTTGTAAAGGTGGGGTGAAAACGTACCTGACTCTATGGATGATATGATAATTCTTCAAGGTGGTTGTAATTTTATTACCCACAAACTATGCCCCTCCATTTGTTATCACTTCCCATCGTAAGCCATATCGCACAAATAGCTTAAAAATAAAATTAATCATAGATTCTTCTATAGCTCTTGATAGGGCCACTGTTTCTACCCACTTTGTTACGTAATCCATGGCCACCAGTATGTATATTTTCTGATTTGATGGCGGGTTGAATGGCCCAATGAAGTCCAGTGCCCATCGTTCGAATAGCTCTACTACCAATTGTGGTTGTAATGTCATTTCATCAGCTTGGCCTAGGTGACCCATTCTTTTGCAACTATCGCAGGCTTGGACATATTTTTTTCATCTTTAAAAATCATAGGAAAATGATAACCCAATTTCAATACTTTGTGCCCCATTCTGTGATCTAAAAAATGGCCACCACAAGTTTCATCATAACAGACCTGTAGAATGTCGTAAATCTCATCTTCTTGGATGCATATGCATATATGCATATCATCTCCTGTGTGAAAGAGGTATCCGCTGATCCAGAGAATCTAGCACTGCGCTGAGCAATTAGCTTTCGTTCCCTTATCGTTAAATGTCTGGGCAACTTTCTTACTGCTAGGTAGTTTGCTAAATATTCATACCATGGTGTTTTCACTGCTACAATGAATAGATGTTCATCGAAAAACTGATTTTCCACCGCTAGTGTATCATCTGTTTTGGGAACTCTGGATGGAAATTCTGCAACCACGTTCTCCTTTCCTGGATGGACTTTGACAGTTATATCAAATTCCTACAAAAGTAGCAAACAATGATTTATTCTCCCATTTTGAATTGGTTTATTGGCTAGATATGTAATGGCATAGTGCTCAATATACATGATTACTTGATAGCCAGTTATATAATGTCTAAATTTATTGATAGCATAAATGACAGTCAAGAACTCTTTTTCAGCCACTGTATAGTTTAATTCAGCAGGAGTGAGATTTTTGCTAATATAATAAATAGCATAGGGATTTTTATCTTCTTATTGACCCAGAATTTCCCCTATGGCTGTCTCCGATGCATCTGAAGAAATGTGAAAGGGTAGCTTCCAGTTAAGACCGCGTAGGATCCGTGTTGTCGAGACTAGTTTCTTTAAATTTGTGAAAGCAATGTCGCATTTATCAAACCAATGGAATTCAACATTTCTAGTCAACACATACAGGGGTGTAGCAATTTGTGAAAAATTATTTATAAACCTATGATAGTACCTTGCGTATCCAAGAAAACTGTGTACCTCTGTCTGCGTACAAGGTGTGGCTAATAAGAGGATTACTTCTATTTTTTCTGGATCTACCTATATTCCAACTGCAGAGATGTAGTGTACTAGGATTACTCATTTGGTCATCATCATGTGGAATTTCTCATTGCTTGAACAAAATTTGGTATAAATACATCGTTCCAATACCTTTTCTAGTGGTTCTAGTGCTTTGCCAAAGTAATCTCCATGCGGGGTAAAGTCATCCATGTAAATTTCAAGTCCTTCATTTATAAAATCAGAAAAAAATGTTGATTATGGCACTTTGGAAGGTTACTGGGGAATTTCATAGTCCAGATGGTAATACCCTAGAGGAAAATGTACTCCATGGCCAGGTAAAGGTTATTTTATCCTGGTCTTCGACGGCTATTTGGATTTTATTGTAACTGCTGAACCCATCAAGAAAGGAAAAGAATTGTTTCCCTGCCAATGCATCGAGGACTTCGTCAATAAAAGGAAGGGGGAAGTGCTCCTTCTATGTTGATTTATTCAGTTCTCTATAATCCCCATGGATTCTCCATTCCCCATTCTTCTTAGGAACAACTACTAGGTGAGAGACCCATTTTCTATCTAAGATAGGATAAAAGAAGTTTCCATCCAATAGCTTCGATAATTCATCTTTTACAATGTCTTTCAGATGTGGGTTTAGCCTTTGTTGAGGTTGCTGAACAGGCTGAGCCTCCTTGTTAGTATAGATGTGATGTGTGCATAACTGAGGGTCTATACCCTTCATGTTTGGGTAGTCCCAAGAAAATTCTCCCTGATACTTTTATAGTACCTTTATAGCCTTTGCTTTTGGTTACTATCCAGATTTCCATTGATATTTATAATTTTCCCTGGCTCAATTTCAATGGGTATGTTTTTGCACACAGTGGTTGTGGGTATGTGTTGATTATCAATGTTTTCCAAGGGGTCTTCTTGTGGTTCATCATTAAGAGCTTCAACCATGGTCAGTGGTGAACAAATACTTTGTTCCCAGTATGTATGTGGATATCTATGGACATTTACCGTGGGTAGACTTAGTTTGGCAGGCAGGTAAATGATAATGTTTTTTATGGAATCTCCTCTAGTGATGGTCATGTTGTATGTTCGGCAGCCTATGTAAGCATCGACTGTTGCTAACCAAGGTCGACCAGGTATCAAGGGGTGTCCATCAATCCTACATTTTGGGTTAGTAACTAAAAAGTCAGTTGGATGCTCCCATGAGTCCACAGAAACCAGGATGTCTTGTAATATTTCTTCTCGTCTAATAACATATCTGTCAATAAGTTCCAACAAGGTAGATGTGGGTTCTAAAGCTGTTATGCCTAACTTCTTGCAGGTCTCTGATGTTAAGATGTTTGGGAAGAAGTGTACAGATATTTTCACAACTATTATGGGGTTCCTTGGGTCCTCATATTTCACGGATGTTTTCTAATCCAATAGTAAATCAGATAGTGCCCCTACCACATGAACAGTGGGTACCGACTTTTTCTTTCCTCACCTGTTTCTTTCCACATAGTTCTTTAACTGTCTTGGCATAGATGGGAATGTCTTATATGGCCTACAAAAGAGGAAATTTAATGCAAAGGTTTTCTAATTCCCTTAGGATATCTAAATCTGGAGAGACTATCGATCTAGGAAATGTTAATATTTCAAGGAATGGAGGGAGAGAAATCCTAAGGTTTTCAGGCTTCCCATGATCAACCATTTCCTTTCCCCGCTCTACCTATATTTCAATCATATTTTTTTTTCTAGGCTCTGTCGAAGTTACAGATTCAAGTTGTTGTAGGGTCATATCTTCTACTGGTGAAATAATACATCCTCGTCTCATCCGTAGTTCATTACATTGCTTCTGTTGAGTTTCAGGGTTTGGGTTTTCTACAATCTGAATTAGCTGAGCCGACCTATTTTTGGGGTTAGGATTAGGTTGAGCCGACAATCGAGGCTGTATGATAGGCTGAGGGTTGTGCTGGACTGGGTATGGTGTTGGTAATGTGGGTTGATTTTTAACTCCTATACCCATCAATAGGTTGGTCATTCCCAGGGGTCGTTTCCATTTTTGAGGCTAGTTTGTGGTTTGTGAAGGGGAGGCTAGCCACTAGGATTGATAGGGAGTGTTTTTCCAATAAGGGGGTGAACAAGGGAAACTTGGAAAATTATTTCCTGAAGAGGGTTGTGTTGGCCAAGGTGGCATAGGAAATGATTGAGATGGCCAAGTAGAGAAAGGTGATTGGTTCTACGAAGCTATTGTAGGGTTTTGCTGGTTAAACTACGAGAAATAAAAAAGTGAGGTAGGTCTTGTGGCATACTTGGTCGTGCTTGTCATTATCGACATTGGTTCTTTAGATAGACTGGTTCTATCTCTTCTTCTACTTCTTTAAAAACTGCCTTCAGCCCCAGAAGTGAAGGGAAATGGTCCGTCACATGGTTCTTGGTGAAAATAGCGCATGTCTAGACCATGTCTAATGGACATTCCCTTTGGTTGTGCTTCTTTTGACAGCGTGGGAAAAAGACAGCCAATTTTTTTTCTGCTATAGCTTTCTTTTTCCTAGCTTGCAGGACATGTATCTTTGTTGTCAAGGTGCCCAAGATGTCAGTTTTGAAATATTCTAGGAGATTACCAAATTCTGCTTTGATCACATTGCCACCGGACTACTTAGGATCCCTTGTAGATGAGTCTTGCCCGATTGGCTTACTTCGCGTACTACCCCGAGAGCACCTGATACATAGTGAAATCATATCATCATATTCTTATTCATAGATGTCCCCTTTTTCCATTATGTTAAGTGTTTGAACCCATTCTTATTTCATTCCCTTAATAATTGTTGCATTTAAGATGTCTTTGGATAGTGTAGTATATGAAGACCTTTGTAAGTTATATTGAAATATCTCAATGTACTCTTCTAATGTCTCATTTTCTTTTGAAAACATATTGAAGATTTCATATTTTAATTCTCAAGTCCAAAAATAATCTTGACATTTATTAAGGAAAGTGTTATTCATCTGGTCCCAGTTATTGATGGTTCCTCCACTGAGCCCCATGAACGAACGTAATGTGGTCCCTTTCAAGGTAGAGGGAAATAATTTTAGTTTTTTGGGGTCAGTGGTGTAGTCATATCCCCTAAATAAGACATTGAATTCAAATAAAAATGCATCAGGATATTTCGAGGTCAGCCCATGGAAGGTGGGGATTTTTTGTAAAGGAATGGCTTTCATAGGGGCATTTGCAGCATGATCAACAACGGGATATTCCAATGTTGATGTCTACCTCTGTTTTTGGTTCTAATTGTTTTCCATTTGATCAAAGCTATGCCAATAATCCTATGGGGTTTCTTGTTCTTAAGGAATAATATTTATGGAATTAGGGAGTGGATGTGGGGGAAGCCTTACAAAACTTCCCCACTCTGGGATACCGAGTGTCTCTGTCTCGACTACTTTCTCAGGGGATCCCAGTTCTAGAGTTTTTACCTATATTGCACTGCTGGTTTCTCTTTCCCCTTCCTATAAATTACAAGAACCTCCCTCTGTCGAAGGATTGGTACTTACGTGATCAGAAGTTTGAATGCTTTGTTCAGACCCTTCTGTTTCACCATGAATCTCGGCGTAGGCTATAGATGATGAGGTTTCTTCCTGAGTGAGTGTAGTATGACTTTAAGTAGGAATGGTTCTAGGTCCTACGGATGCCTGGGATTCAACTTTCTTAATGATTTCATCTATATATGTTGTTCTTCCAAGGATCACTGGTCCTTTAGGTTTCGTGGATTTAAGTGGATGATTTTGATTTGTTTCTATATTTTTATTCCTAGTCATAAAACAAGAGCACCTATCCTACCAGCCTCTGCATGATCACTGAGAAGTAGGCTGGAGATCAAGCATTTTTCTTGCCACTACGCAGGTTCTTACCTCTCGTTTTTAATACCCAATTATTTGCAGCAAAAGAAAGAAGAAATAAAGGACATCACTCTTAAACACTCTCCCTGGAAACGACACCAAAAATGTTGTGTCAAAAATGTGACTATTACAGGAAACTTCAATGCTTCTCATTCAATTATCAACCCAATGCAACTCTTGTTATTTCAAGAGTGTGAGCACAGTATATGCAGGCGATATCAAAGGACAACTACTCTAAATTATCATAAGGAAGACTATATGATTATTGAAGTTCAATCAGTTCGAAGTGAAAATGGATTATAGAATTCTTTTGACTATTCTATCTAACTACAGAAAAGAGCAATGTATGATTGAACAACATACTATGGTGAATTGAATAACAAGCCTAATAAATTGAACAACATTTTGAAGAAATTTAACATAAATTTTTTATCTAAATTTTGCAATGGAATCCTCTTTTAAATTATGAAAGCACATCTCTCTGAATCAAAAAACAACTAGACACCTTGAAATATTAATAAAGATATCCAATCTTTAACTATATACAAAATTGAACAACAGTCATGCTAAAACTAAGGAAATGAGTATAAAGCATCAGGAAATGATGAAAGCATCTAAACAATTATGAAAATATTGAATGCAAGCAAGAAAGCATGAATGATGAACTATTATAATGAAAGACAAAATATAGATCATATTATGTTCAAAATTCAACCAATTAAATGACATTTCACGAAATGCATTAGATTACTGAAACGTAAGTTTTATAATTGAACGTATGTCATAGAGATTAGCAAAGAAACTCCCAGGGTTGGGCCCAATGCCACCAGAAGTCTACTGCTATGGAAAACTCAAAGATTGATTATCCAAAAATGCCAAAACTTTTATTAAGCTAAAAGTCAATACATTGATATAACTGGACAATTTTATCCTGATACATCTATTACACAAGAAAATCTCTATTATGATCTATCTATCTTGTTCGTCTTTGTACTTTTAAAGGTGATTTCAACAGTGGTAGCAGTTTTTTCCATACGGGGTCTTGATTCTCGTGGATGTCGTTTGAGTTATTCATACGGGGAGGTGCCTTTCCATCCTCCGCTGGCCCATGGGAGTCATTATGATCCTGTTAGTCTCTCTTTGTCAGCTGTCTTCTAGTTATCATTGGTTCAGATGCTTTGTTTCCCTATAAATAAAGATAGAACAAGTGAATTTCCTGTTGTTAAACATCCCTTTTACTGTCAGTTCATTTTTTCCTAAATTTACATTAATTTTCCTTTCCTTTATTGTTAAGATCATGAAAAATTCATAAAGGTGCATAAAAATAAGTGGTAAAGGTAGTGTGAAAACGTACCTTATTCTGAGCCCAAGAACACTCTAGACACTTGGTAAAATATTCTGCGATGTCCCTTCGGCTTCCCGGCCAGGTGTAGTCTTTTTCGATTGCTGTTAAAATATTTTGATATCCCAGAAGCCTAGCATAGGTGCTCCTATGATACTCATCCAAAATAATTCTTTTTAGACTATTCTGATTGGGAATATATATGCTCTTCCGAAAAACAAGAACCTGTTTTTCATTGAGTTCATATTTGGACTGGTTCCCTCATATTTCATCATCTTTTACTTGCTGCCATGAGTTCTGATATTCTAGGTCCTCCCTTGCTTCTTCCAAAATATGGTCTTAAAGATTCAATTCATTCTGGTTGAAATAAATTTCATAAATGTTGTGCAGTTTTTTGCTTAAGGCATCGACCACCTTTTTCTCTTTCCCTTTCACATGCTAAATATCCAAATCAAATTCACTAAGAAACACATTCCATATGGCTTGGCAGGCATTCAAATCAGCCTGCTTAATGTAGCTAGTTAAAATAATATGATCAATCCTCAGCGCGAATCGTTTTCCTAGCAGATAATGCCTCCATATCCGTAAGGCATGCACAACAAAAATTAGCACCAAATCACATGCCAAATATCTTTTCTCATGATCCTTCAACTTCCTAGACTCATATGCTACGAATCTTCCTTCTTGAGTCAACACTACTCCTACACCCTCCTTGCATGCATTAGTGTAGACTTTGAATTCTTTACCTAGATCTGCTACCTTCAAGACAGGAGCAGTAGTTAACAACTCTTTTAATAGCTCAAAACTGTTTTGACATTCTTGAGTCCATTTAAAAACCCATCCTTTCCTTTGTAAAGAGGTAATAGGATAAGCTATTTTGGAGAAACCATTCATAAATCATCGATAGTATCCAGCCAAACCCATAAATGATCGTATATCTGCTATGTTCTTTGGGATCCTCAATTCCATAATTGTCTTTATCTTTTCCGGGTCCACAACTATCCCTTCAGCCGAAATCACATGCCCCAAGTATTGGATCTGCACCTTAAAGAAATCACATTTACTAAACTTAGCATAGAGTTGATGCTCTCTTAGCATTTTCAGCACAATGCACAGATGTTCCTTGTGTTCCTCCATATTATTGGAGTAAATTAGTATATCATTAATGTAAATTAACATGAATTTACCAAATACGGGTGAAAGATTCAATGCATTAAGCTCGTAAATGTTGCTGGTGCATTGGTTAACCCAAACGGTAACACCACAAACTGATAATGTCCATACCTGGTATGAAAAGTGATCTTGCTTATATCTTCATCCTTGATACAGATCTCATGGTAGCCTGAACTTAAGTCAATTTTGGAGAATACTGTAGCTCCTTTGACTTGGTCAAACAAATCATCTATGCACGGTAAAGGGTACTTATTTTTAACAGTCATCTTGTTGAGCTCACGATAATCCATGCACATATGCATAGTACCATCCTTCTTCCTTACGAACAACATTAGTGCTCCCCATGGGGACACACTTGGCCGAATATAACCTTTATCCATAAATTCTTGCAATCACATATTTAACTTTGTTAACTTCGGTACCCTCATTTTGTATGGAGTCTGAGAATGAGGGTAACGACCTCCCTCCATAATAGTTGTACTTGTTTTAAAATATGGCACATTTAAAATTCTGAACCACCCACATTGTTGCTAAAAATGGTGTATTGGGGGTCAGGTCCGCATTGGGCGCCCGCCCCATATCCTGTCAGCTCTGTTTGTTTTTGTTTATAAGTTTGGTCTCCCATGGAGCGCGCCGGCCTTTGAGGATGGGCGAGTTCGATTCTCGCTGGCCCATATATATATATGGTATGGCACCATTGGTGAGGGAGGCGAGGTTGACAGCCCGTCCCCCAAAAAATTTAATGTGGCTTGGTTATCGGGGTGGCAGGGGTCACGGCTCGACCACCATTTTTTTAATATTTTTTTGTTTTAAAAACAAATTATGCATTTTGAAAAATCAAATTTTGGGTCGTAGGAGTCAATTTAAATAAGCCACAATATCGCCCAGAATCTGGCCTAGGTTGGTCAGAATCTGGTGGCCAAGTTTGGTGCAAATTGCATCCTCCTTGAGGCTTCCCAGTCACTAAGTCAACTCGGAATTTTGACCACTCCTAACTTTCGCATAGGAGCATTCAAAGTTTTGGATTGACTTTGTGACTAGGCAGCCTTAAGGAGGATGCAACTTGGACCAAACCTGGCCACCAGATTCTGACCAACCCAGGCCAGATTGCGGGCGAAATTGTGGCCTATTTAAATTGACTCCCATGGTCCAAAATTCGATTTTTCAAAATGCATAATTTTTTTTTAAAACAAAAAATATCTATAAAAATAGTGGTGGGGCCGTGAACCCTGCCACCCCCATAACCAAACCACATTAAATTTTTTTTTTTTTTGGGGGGGGGGGGGGGAGGGGGGAGGGGGGTTGGGCTATCAACCCCGCCACCCCTGCCAATGGAGCCATACCATATATATATATATATATATATATATATCTGTGTGTGTGTGTGTGTGTGTGTGTGTGTGTGTGTGTGTGTGTGTCGGCTAGAATCGAACCCACCTGGCCTCAAAGGCCAGCCCACTCCATGGGCGGCCCAGCTTATAAAGAAAAACAAACGGAGCAGATAGGATATGGGGCGGGCTGCCCAATGCGGACCCGACCCCCAATACACCATTGCTAGAAATAGTGTGGGTGGTTCATAAATTTAAATGTGCCATATTTTAAAACAAGTACGCCTATTATGGAGGGGTCGGGATTTGACCCCTCGGCCTCCCTCCAACTAACAGCGCAATTTACCATTGCGCACAACTGATCGCTTTTATTAATCCGCCATCATTTTTATACTTAATCACAGTTCATATGCAAGTGCGGGCAGTAGCCTAGGCCATGGAGAAGTGAACAAGGAATTTGACGTTGTATATTTTTTTATGTAGGTCATGTGGAACCATGAGCCTAGAAAAGAGGTAGGCAAAACCTTGATTGAGCCCAACTTTCAGGAGGGTGAAATTTTGACTTTGTCCAGATGGGACAAATTGTATGTCATTTTTGCACTACTCGGCGCCACGAGCCCGATGGCGTGCTCAGATTATTCATATGAGTTTTTGAATTTTCAGCCACTTTTAGAAGTGGGTTATACAGGTGTCAGATTTCAACAAGTGAGTAGTTGTTTTCACATTTTTCGACGCCACAAGATTGATGGTGTTTTCATATTCAACCGCAGAGTAGCTCAGACTTTATAAAATTTCAGCATGAGCTATATGATATGGATTTCATGTACTTCTTCATTTCTTTCTCTTTGGGATACATTATGTCTTGCAGATCCTGGTTTATACATGAGTCGTGGGATCATTCCTTGTTTTGTTATTTATGTACTTTCAGCTATGGATTTGTGTTATGTATGAGATCCCTTTGATGCCATATTGGTGGGATGCTCAATTTCATAGGTGTGTTTTTTTAGATCCCTTGTTTTCCAATATTGGTGGGATACTCATAGTTATTTCATGTGAACTATTGTCATACTAATAGGATTATTTCATTATGTATGAGAGTTACAGTGGAACATCTCTTTAATAAGTGTAGCCACTCCTGCGTGAGGCCATTTTTACAACACATAATGCAGTGGGCTACACCATCTTGACACCGAGGCCCAGAGATGTAGTCCCTCCTGGAAAAACTCCATTATCAAACAAAATGTTCTTATGATTGTTGATCTTGACATTTATGTTCCTCTTCTTACAACATGCAATTGTTCATTTCATGTTCATTAATGTTTTACTCAAATGAAATTCTAATTTATCAGCCGAAGTAAAAGGTCTTGGTTAAGGTTATCAAGAATTTACCCTGGATCACTAACAAACATAAACATCATCTAAAAGACACATTAAAATTCACTAACTTCATATACTTATATACACCTATAGCACATATAATATCATTAGCTAGCACACAAATCTAATAACTTAACATGGAATCATCATCATGATCACATCTAATGATATCCCATAGTAATAGATACAAACTAATTATAATGTTTTTTATTCATCTTGTTAGCATTTTATATAATTGGTAAGATATTAAATTTAAATTTAAATTTGTAAGTGTTGCTATAAATACCATATATATATATATATATATATATGGGCCAGTTGGAATCGAACCCGCCTGGCCTCAAAGGCCATCCCACTCCATCGGCGGCCCAACTTATAAAGAAAAACAAACGGAGCAGAAAGGATATGGGGCGGGCCGCCCAATGCGGACCTGACCCCCAATACACCATTGTCAAAAATAGTGCGGGTGTTTCATAATTTTAAATCTGCCATATTTTAAAACAAGTACGGCTATTATGGAGGGGTCGGGATTTGACCCCTTGGCCTCCCTCCAACTAACAGCTCAATTTACCATTGCGCCCAACTGACCGCTTTGGTAAATCCGCCATCATTTTTATACCTAAACACAGTTCATATGCAAGTGCGGGCAATAGCCTAGGCCATGGAGAAGTGAACAAGGAATTTGACGTTGTATATTTTTTTCTGCAGGTCATGTGGAACCATGAGCCTAGAAAAGAGGCAGGCAGAACCTTGATTGAGCCCAACTTTCAAGAGGGTGAAATTTTGACTTTGTCCAGATGGGAAAAACTGTATGTCATTTTTGCACTACTCGACACCACGAGCCCAATGGCGTGCTCAGATTCTTCATCTTAGTTTTTGAATTTTCAGCCACTTTTAGAAGTGGGTTATACAGGTGTCAGATTTCCACAAGTGAGTAGTTGTTTTCACATTTTTCGACACCACAATATTGATGGCGTTTTCATATTCATCTGCAGAGAAGCTCAGACTTTAGAAAATTTCAGCATGAGCTATATGATATGGATTTCATGTACTTCTTCATTTCTTTCTCTTTGAGATGCATTATGTCTTGCAGATCCTGGTTTATACATGAGTCGTGGGATCATTCCTTGTTTTGTTATTTATGTACTTTCAGCTATGGATTTGTGTTATGTATGAGATCCCTTTTATGCCATATTGGCGGGATGCTCAATTTCATAGGTGTGTTTTTTGAGATCCCTTGTTTTCCAATATTGGCGGGATACTCATAGTTATTTCATGTGAACTATTGTCATACTAATAGGATTATTTCATTATGTATGAGAGTTACACAGTGGAACATCTCTTAAATAAGTCTAGCCACTCTTGTGTGAGGCCATTTTTACAACAGATAATGCAGTGGGCTACACCATCTTGACACCAAGGCCCGGAGATGTAGTCCCTCCTGGACAAACTCCGTTATCAAACAACATGTTCTTATGATTGTTGATCTTGACATTTATGTTCCTCTTCTTACAACATGCAATTGTTCATTTCATGTTCATTAATGTTTTACTCAAATGCAATTCTAATTTATCAGCCGAAGTAAAAGTTCTTGGTTAAGGGTATCAAGAATTTACCCTGGATCACTAACAAGCATAAACATCATCTAAAAGACACATTCAAATTCACTAACTTCATATACTTATATACACCTATAGCACATATAATATCATTCGCTAGCACACAAATCTAATAACTTAACATGGAATCATCATCATGATCACATCTAATGATATCCCATAGTAATAGATACAAACTAATTATAATGTTTTTTATTCATCTTGTTAGCATTTTATATAATTGGTAAGATATTAAATTTAAATTTAAATTTTTAATTGTTGCTATAAATATTAAATTTAAATTTCTTTAAACTCTCATAACTTTAGTGATTTAATATCCCATGGTAAAAGATACAAATTAATTATAATTTTTTTTAAATTTTCTTGTTAGCATTTTATATAATTGGTAAGATATTAAATTTAAATTTAAATCAGTAAGTGTTGCTATAAATATTAAATTTAAATTTCTTGAAACTCTCATAACTTTAGTGATAAATTAAATTTTATTAAAATAGAAATTTTCAAGTTCAATTAAATATAAATTAATAATAAAAAATTTCAACTTAAGTTTTTTTAAATTTAACAATAGATTGAATTTTATAAATAAACTTAAAATATTAGTTTTATATTTTCTAAATAAATATTATTGATAATAGTTTATTGATTTCATGTTCTTATTTAATAATTTAAACATTAGAAATTAAGAAAGTAATTAAAATTATAATTTAAAAATAGATATTAATTTAAATACTGTATTTGAAATCATAATTATAATCAATAAATATACTTAATGATTCCTCATTCATAATTATTATTAATAAATAAAATTTAATTTATTGAAATTATAAAACAAAATTAAATGTAAAGTTATTTTTAGAATCTTATATTTTATCACCAAAATTTTGTAATTATAGTTTCTTTTTTAGATGAAACATTTATATATTTAAATTTTATTATAAATATTTGGAATATTTTATTTAGTGATTATATGTTGCAATATACATTTTGAAAATTAATTGCAAAGATTAATTAGATATTGTCTAACACTTGTGTTATAAGTATAGGTCACAACTTTATGATTTCTACACTTTACTATGACTACAAAGGTAGTTTTGTATAGAGGGTTTGTACAATTTAATTGTGTGTAAAATTAATTTTGTAGTGACTATTTTTAAACACTACTTTTTTTATCACTATGATTTTTATAGGCAGAGACTATCTTGATTGCAACCCTTGTCTGAATAATAATGTAGTTATGATCAATATGTATGAAATATTTATGTAATAGAAAAATATTTATGGTAATTTTACAATTACAGTTTCAACCATATTAAACTTTGTAGTGTATAAAAATATATTCTCATTTTTTATTTAAAATAAGTCATTTTGCATGTAATTTAATATATAAAATTTTGATATAACTTCACCAATACATAATATATAATAAATATCATTTCATAAAAATAAACATCATGATGATAATCATCTAACAAACATAAACACCATCTAAAAATTCAAATTCACCAACTTCATCTAATTCTATACAACACTAACACGTATAAACATCATTATATAGCACACAAATCTAATAATATAATAAGGCATCATCATCATGATCACATCTAAAAAAATACAAGAATTATATAAAATCATCATCACGAACATCTTCAAATATACATCTCATGTCAAATAATTGCTATAACATACACATATATCTCCAAGCACATTAGATGAACATACCTAACATGAGATAACATTACAAAAATCAACACCAACATATAAATTAAGTACATCATCCACCTTCATGTGTTTCGTCCTCAACCATCTCCACATATGCATTCGTTCGGGGTGGGTGTATGTTCCCAATGAATGTTCGAATATCTAAAAAATATATAGTAAACAACAATAATTACATAATTTATTTAAACAATTTAATAAAAAAATTTAAATACCCTCCTAGAATAAATTTTATTCTAATTATTTAAGACAATTAAATTAAAATAGATTAATTTAAAGAAAACACTAATACTACCTCTATCATCTGCTGGATCATCCTTTGTGAATAGGATGTTGGGAAAATGTTGCCAAAATATTCCCATATAAGGACACATTGCCATGACGAACATGTGGTCGACCTCATTGGCTAGTAGCCTCGGTGCATCGATGGAAATCCTAGTTGGAAACTCAATGTAGCCCCTCTTAGGCATCATCTTTCCCCACATGTGCATTTGTGCCTCAGTTATCAACCTAGGAGGGTTATGGTAAAAGGTAGTTATTATCTCCATAAACCTCTCAAAAATAAAAATAAAAACTCTAAAGAAAAAGAGATCTTTGACTTCCCATTTATCATAGCACAACATTTATCTAAAGTTATACAAAATTGTTGCAAAAAAATGGAAAGCCATGTGATAATTCGTGACTTTTCCACCAAAGAATCAACATAAACCAAAGGAGGGAAACTAATTTGTTCCTCATCACTGGTAGAGTGTGTAATGGGAGTCACTAATAGTGAGAGGGTCCTTAGCTCCTCTACACCAAAAGATGTTATTTGTAGTTTTCCACTAGACACACGAAAATCCATTAGAGAAACTACTTGATCCCCAATTTATCTTTGATAGTATATAACTTTTATCTTTTTTGAAACATAGAGGGGTAAATTAGGGAACTAGGGGAAATCCTCCCCTCTCCTGGATAGGAAAATGATAAAATACATGTCCTCCTTAGTGGGTTGGTACCACATATCAAGACCGAAATGGAAAGCCTATCGATGGACATCCCACTGACGAATAAGCTATAGCAAAAACCTGGAGTGCGGCTTTAGGGATGTGGCCTCCTCATATTATTTAAGTATGCCTAAATTCCCAAGAGGCCTTGGGTCACTAACATAATAGGGTGAAGATATGATCTCTCTCCCTCTCCTGTGCTTCCCACTGCCATACCACATTGTGTTGGTCAACCCTTTTCTCTTCATTAGAGGAGTTTTGAGGTCTAAAATGGGCCTCCTAAGAAAAATGTACAACCAAAATAAACTTTATAAGAACCAACATGATTCAAGATGATGATGTCAACCATGGGGGATGATTCACCATTTTTTTAATGTAAAAGGGTAAAAAACTAAAAAAATAATAACACTACTTTTTTGACTCTTATTTTCAACTCATCTCCCAACATTTTTAATCAAATTTTGAGCAGCAGGACTCATTGGATGAAAAATTTAATTCCTCATCCAAGAAGTACCCATGTTGCATACTTTTGATGGACCCTGATACAGAAAAATGATAAATACATGAAAAAACGTGATTGCAATCACGTTTTTAATGTATTTATCATTTTTTGTGTAGCAGGATCCATCGAAAGCATGCAACACGGGTACTCATTGGATGAGAAATTAAATTGTTCATGCAACGAGTACTCCAACTCAAAATTTGAGTAAAAAATTTGGGAGATAAGTTGGAATATGATTTAAAGAAGTATTTTTTCTTTTTTTCCTTATAAAATTTGATGATGTAATCAAATCTTATTTTATTATTTCCACTATTATTAACAATTTCCTTAGCAGGCCCATTTTAGACCTCAAAATTCCCCTAATGGATATTCTCACTCCTCTCTCTGGTGATGTCTCTACATGAATGAA
The DNA here is from genome assembly GCA_034641835.2 of Pinus albicaulis. Taxonomy (NCBI): domain Eukaryota; kingdom Viridiplantae; phylum Streptophyta; class Pinopsida; order Pinales; family Pinaceae; genus Pinus; species Pinus albicaulis. The sequence goes on along the minus strand of CM076570.1, from coordinate 1,159,642,976 downwards.
ATATAAAATACATCAACATCATATATTAAACATAATTTTTTTTATTAAATGAACAATGTGTTTATAAATATGTCGATATAAATTTAAATTAAAAAAAAACTCAACCTTCGTGCACCAAAAAAATAGGAATGCATCGGACACAGCACATACATTGAATTTATTCACTGCTCTTGGTGTGCATACATAGATAATATTAGTTATTTTTATTTTTCAGTGTGGTGCATTAACATAACATTTCACAGTACTGCGTTGATTGTACGACGATGCACCATACCAAAATGTTCAGGTTAACGAACGTGTGAAGCTCTAATGTTTTAATATTATGTTATGTGTGATCTAGGTGGATATTGGTGGCCACCCGCCTTTTACACTTGGGGCCCCACCATTGTCTCTTTCAGTTTTTCAGTTTCGGCACAACTTACTATTTTTAGCAGTTTTTCAGGTCCTAAATTTCTGGAGCCATTTTGAGGCCCTAAACGATGTTTTTTGGGAATCTCACCTCTGGTGAAAATTATTTCATTCTAAAACTGATATTCTTGGTCAGTAGTTGTAGTCCTCAGATAGATATTTCTAAAGATGTATCATGTGCATCAAACAGAGATAGTATGCCAAAGTTACAACCTCGGGAAGTTGAAACACAAATTTATCCAAACAGGGCTCATAGTTTTGGCGCTTCATCACCTAGGGTTATTTTTTTGGATGTTTAGGGTTTTCCATTGCTTATATATAATAAACAGGCCCTCAAGCCTCATTGTAACAGAGCTCAGAGTCCTGTATCTTCCACATCTCTTCTCAGAGATAAGCTACCAATGCCCTAGCTAGTTTATTTTGATTCTGTCTGTAATAAAATTTTAGTTCTTCGATATTAATGAAATTAAGTGTTATTTCTGCAACATCTTTTTATTTATGGTTATATGTGTATTATTTTGCATTCCTACATAAATCCAGATCAGTGTTATCAGAGTGGTATTTATTTTCTCGATCCTTCTTTGGATGTCCCCAACAAGGTCAGGGTATAAGGAGTTAGGGCTCGATCTGGTTGAACCTTTGCAATATCTGCCTCGCAAAACCTGACAACCATCCATGGGGGATGAAAAGAAAGATGAGGGAGTAGGATATCCTATCAAAATATTTCTCGAGGAGGCCCTCAAAAAACAAATGAATGTGATGATAGATTACTTTGCCCAAATCCTTCAACGACTGCCCATCGGCAATGCATCTGCATCCAATAGCCACTCTGGAGGCGTGACTCCCTTTAAGGTACAGGTAAACTTTGACATTCCCATATTTGAGATTATTTAATCTATTAGAAGGATATTTATCGGTTCATGACTTTTCCGACGGGCAGAAGATTATTTTTTCACTCCTCAAAGCTATCCCCCATGTCAAGGACTAGTGGGAAACCTACTGTGAGAAAAAGGACAAGACATAACCCTCTCTGTTCTCAGTCGTACCCACTTGGAATTATTTCCAAGATGCCACCAAGTAACAATAATATCCTTTGGGGAGCTATGAGGACAAGTACATACAATGGACCACGTTGCGGCAATAAAGGGATCAAGATGTTCATGAGCTGACAAATTTTTTCCATACCCTATGCACAAAGTTGGGTATCAAAGTTTTGGAGAAACATTTGGTGCTAAAGTATCATAGTTGTCTACGTAGATAAATAAAAAAGGAAATGTAGTTCCTTGACATCTCCTCACTTGGTATGACATACCAGTATGTTGCCAAGATTGAGCAGAAATTCAAACAGAAGAAGCGAGACTTTGGATCTACGAATCAAAAGAAAGGGAAGGTGCCCCCAAACCGCAGAACAAAGGAAAAAGCCAAGGCATGGTGGCCCAATACAACTTGCAAAAGACAGAAGAAAATAAAAACACCGCGAAGGCAAAGAAGGACATCGGAAAGTGGTGTGAGTTCCATAAGAGCTCCACTCAGAACACAAGTGAGTGTCGGGCGAAGGAGTCACTAGTGGCTGAGATGAGGGTTTTTGAATTTGATGCATACTCCGACTCTGAATCAGAACCTGACAAGGGGAATTACAAAGGGAAACATATTATTGATGTGGAGCCCAACACCATTTTTTCCACTGCGAAGATCCATAAGGAGGAACCAAAAGATCTAGAGGAGGAGGAGCATCTCTTCCACTCCCATATGTGGGTAAAGGGTTTCCCGCTGCATTTCATTGTCGAAAATGGGAGACAAAAAGCCCTAATTTCAGTAGCTGCCATGAAGCATTTTGGATTGCCGAGCATAGCACACGCAGATCCATACACCATCGGGTGGCTTCACGAAGGACAGGATCTCCGCGTCAGCCAAGAGTGCCACCTTCCCTATAACATCAAGCCCTTCACAGAAGAGGTATTATGTGACATTGATCTTCTTGATTTTTCTGATGTATTATTATGCCAACCATACTGGCGGAGATACATGCTGTGTATGAGTCCCAGCCTCGTGCTGTTATTGTTACTTTTGGGAATAAGTTGTATAGGGTACCAAAGGTACCACCGTCTGTTTCTATCTATTTGGTTACTGTAAAACAATGCAGCAAGCTCATTTCCAAAACCAGGAAATTTATTTTTTCGATGATCTGCCCCCAGGGAAAGAAGAATACTGTGGCCACAACCTCCAGACAGCGCTCCTCCACACGAAAACAACAAATGGACAATGTTTTGGAGTAGTATGAGGATATCTTCACCTCACCGATAGGGGTTCCTCTGCAGTTTTAGGTCAAGCACCCCATTGATCTGACCCTAGGTGCATCGATGCCCAATGGACCAATCTATTGGTGCTATGTTCTGGAGAATGATGAAATCAAGAGGCAGATTTAGAAGCTGCTGCAGAAAGGTCACATCCGACCAAGTTCATCACCCTGTGGGAGACCGATCGTGTTGGTACAGAAGACGGACGGGAGTTGGAGATTCTGTATTGACTATCGATCATTGAACAAGATCATTATTAAGAATAGTTACCCAATCCCACTGATTGATGACCTTCTAGACCAACTCAAAGGGGAAAAATATTTCAGCAAGATCGACTTGAAGTCTGGGTATCACTAGGTACCAATCAAACCCTCTGATGTGTGGAAGACTACCTTCAAACCCAAGGAGGGCCTTTTTGAATGGCTGGTCATGCCTTTTGGGTTGATGAATGCTCCTCCAACCTTCATGAGGTTGATGGATGACATATTGAAGCCATTCACTAACTCATTTGTAGTGGTGTACTTGGATGACATTCTGATCTTCAGCCAGACTTGGGAAGAGCACCTCCACCACATCAGATAAGTCATCCAAACAATGCAGGAACACAAGTGTGCCAATTTGGAGAAGTGCAATTTTGGCATAACCCAGGTTTAATATCTGGCATACATTATTGATGAAAGTGGGGTGCATGTGGATCAGACCAAGATCCAATTCATTCAGGATTGGCTAGCCCCAACCACTATAACAGAGCTTCACAACTTTCTGGGGCTTGCTAATTTCTATCGTAGGTTCATGTTGGGATTCTCTCATATCACTTGGCCCTTGAGTCAAGTCACCAAGGGAGGAGTGAAAGAAAAATTCTTTTGGTCATAATCTCAAGAGAAGGAATTCATATAATTTAAACACCGCCTTTGTTCTGCCCCAGTGCTCACATTACCACACTTGCAAAAACCATTTGAAATCGATACAGATGCCTCTGACTATGCTATTGGGGCAGTTCTTACTCAACAGGGGCATCCATTGACATATCACAGTGAGACATTGTCTAACACAGTTCGCAAGTATCCCACTTATGAAAAAGAAATTTATTCCATTGTGCAGTCTTGTCAACAATGGAAGCACTAAATTTTGGGGAAGGAAACAATCATCCACACAGACCACCAACTCCTTCAGTTGATACAGACATAAGGGAAGTTTCAAAACGATCACCATCAAAAGTGGTCAAGATATCTGCAACAATTTGATTTGAACATCAAGTACAAGAAGGGTAGCACCAATAATGTTGCAGACTGCCTTAGATGACCACCGATCATGGAACTAACCACCGTTATCGACTCTTTTGGGCACGCGACTTCTGATTTTCCGCTTCTCTACAAGAGTGATCCAGAATTCAGCCACACATACTATAATATTCCAGATTTGGAACAGCTAGGAAGGCATGACTGGAAAACACATTTTCTAGGAATGACTGCTACAGGATTTGAAACCAAGACTTGGATCCCTTAGATCAATGCATATAAGAATGAAATCCAAGAGGTGGCTCAAAATAAATCCCTCTAGGTGGGTTAAATAGGTCTCCCACACCTAATTGTCTTATACCATGGAACAACAGTGTTATTTATTAATCATGAACACATGAAGATATGTATAGCCAAAAAATGTATAATATAGCATAAAATGTATACAATGCTTTAAGGAATCACTCACTCAATTTAGGCAATGAGAGCCTCAACAAAACATGTACATGAAATATGAGATATATTGCTACACTGAGAATGCCCTAGGCTATGACTGTGCAATCTATAGAGAATGACTACTGCAAAATGGTGTGAATAGACAAATATGACAATATAAAGCTCAAATAAAATAGGGGGAGCAAGATCTCAACCCCTAGAAACAACAATACATAATCCTTGGGAGGATTGGCTGAAATATATGTACAAATGGAAAATCTGCAGAAATGTTGGAGTTGTTGGGTAGCAGCTGCAACTCAAAACTGGAAATGTATGGAGGTAGCTGAAGATGCTACAACTAATGGCTGAATCTCATCCAATGGATATCTCAGGTGAAAGGCTGATCCAATCCCTGAAGATCTCACCCTCCAATCAACACTACAATCCCTCACTACAAGTGAACTATGAAAATAATGCAGTCTAAGAGGATAACTGCGTTGTAGGTGGAGTAGAAATTGTTGGCCAAGTGCCAAGATCTTAAATGAGCTTTGAATACTTCCTCATTGATCTCCAAAAGGAAAGAAGGCCTCCTCCTCTGAAAAAAAAGTGATGGAAATGATGTTATGAACCCTCACTGCAACACCCTGCAACACAACATTATTCTGCTGTAGAAATAATGCTATACTAGAGGAGGATGCTTGGCCTCAAGCCTGGATGTGAGGAAAATCAGTACTGTTGTGGTTCCTATGTTTTGGCCAGATTGGCAAGACCAAAAGATAAGACAACATCAAACCACTTTGGGATCTCAGGATCTAGCCCTCCTGGATCTAGAGAGGGATCTCTCTATGAATGTAAAGGATGATATATCTTTAAGTATCAAAATGAGGTATTGGGATAGTTATGAATCACAGGGGTTTTGATTTGTTTGTTTGGTTGGTTGGATTGGTTGGAGATCATTAACTGACAAGGCTATAAAAGGGAAAAAGGAACAAAGTAGCAGGATGTTTCAGCATGGGAAGATAGGTCAAGAGAAAGGTTAATCAATTGGGCTATGGAGTCATGAAAGGGGATTACATGCATAAAAAACACCCAAGGGTTTTCATAGGGCAAGTTATCTATACCAAAGGATATTTTTAGATAGATGGTGGAATGGAACATTAAGAATGGGTGAAAGAAAGAAACCAAAGTGCAGCCTAAGATCAGGTCAGAGGTCATTTAACTCCAGGCCTGCTTTTGACATACTCTCAAGGAAAAATAATAATATTTAACACAGATCAAGGCCTAAGATCAGAGAAGGACTTTTAACCATCAATGCTTTTGACACTAGCTCAAAGGGATCTTAGAAAGGCCAATCTGTTGGAAAAGGACCCTACTACACAGGGCTAACTCTAAATCTCCTGTATCCCAATTCTTCTAGCTTAAACCCAATAAGAACATCTAAGAAACAAACTCAAAATTCAAACATCAGTAAGCATGGGCAATACCAACATCTTTGACTTGTCAAATTATATGAATTTTCTCCTAGATACACAATCTGCAGAAAACATCAAAGATAAGAAGAGCAGGAAAGCATTAGGGTACCATGCAGGGGTATATCCTAAGCCATATTTACTGATTCTTATCAGAGAATAATGAACAGTATGATTAAAATGAAATAATAAAATTGTAGTGAAAGAAACATCACCATAAATATAGACCAGGATCCTATGAAATTTACTTGTTCAATTGATGTACAAAACTAGTCACATACTTTAAGCTCAAAGGCTCTTTACATTCCAAACTTCTCCTCCCAGCCTACTAAATTACAACTACTAAGCTACTTCCCCCAATAACAGTTCTAACAGTTGAATGAATCCCTACAACCAATAACAACCTTTACAATGTATTTTCTAGGGGTTCTTATAGGAGAATGAATAGTAGTAGTAGTAGATGTAAATTTAATTAATTCATTAAGGCAGAGTGGAGGAAGTGTTCATGCCCACTCTTCTTAATGGCTCTGTATTGACATATTGGTACTTTTTAGGCTGTTCAAAAGTTTTTTCAGGTTGAAATTAACCTCATATGTGTTCTTTTAAGTCCTCTCTAACCGTATGGTACTCTGTATTGCCTTCTGAAATAAGTAACATGAATAGAAAGTCCACAGGTCTCCATTCTCCCATAACTGGTGTCCTGAAAATTATTTAGAAGCTTATGTCAGTGAAATAACTATTCTGGGGTTCGATGGGAGATGGAGGAAGTTAGGTAGATAGTCCTTTCTTGGAAAAAATATGTTCTGCTGATGCTGAAAGCACTAATATGAATTTTTTATGTGTTTTAGGCTTCATTAAGCCCTTTAATCATATTCATGATCTTCATCTATGTATTCTTACTTTAATCATTGGATTACATGCATTAAATCTTAAATTAGGAGCCATTAAATCCCTTAATGCCACCTCTGATACTCTTTGTCGCTACTGTCATGGTATCTCTACGCTCTCAGTCACAGTGACTGTGACTGTGGAGAAAAAATGTGTTTCACCATATGTATACCCTGCATAATGCAATAAAATCATTATGAAATCCATGGGAGTGGTGGAAGATTGCTGTGGAGGCCAGTGGAATGGTGGCGGAAATGGTGGACGCAGGTGAAAACGGGTGAAAAAAATGCAGAATGGTGAAAGAATGATTCGATGGAGGTTTGGTGTGAAGATGGTTGTAGATTTTCTGATTAGATAAGACAATGGTGATGAATGGTTAGGATTCGGTGATGGAGTTTCTAAGACTAAATTAGGCGAAAGAAATAACCCTTAGTGTTAAAACACAAAGGTTTAATTTTAGGCGAATAAAAGGAAAAATGGGTAAAATGAAGGATATCGGAGGCATTTGGTGGTGGGACCGGAAGTGCAGAGGGTGATTGATCATGGACCATTGGATCTCAAGAAGAGATCAACGGTGGAGTGTTGGTCACTTTAATTGTTTATCAAATTAAACAATTCAAGTGCTACATAAATTGTCAACCTAGGGAAGTCTGCTTATTTCAAAGGAAATCACACACTATATATGCTCAATCTCAAAAGAAATGAAATGTTGTAGTAAAAATTACACTAATCACACCTTTCTTTAACAAAATTGAACTCTACTTGAGTTACAGCAAAGACAATCCTTCTATTTCAGACAATCATTAAGAGAATCCTAGATTACATTAAAAAGATAATGATCTAGGAAAGGAAATAAATCTACAAAAAGGAAGACCAATTATGCTATAACAGAGAACAGGACCCTATTCCTCAAGTAGGAATCCTCAGCACCTATTTCTGATTACCAAGCTTTCACAAACTCATTCCATAAATAATATTTCTAATTAAAATAATCCACAACTTCTTAAGAATGAATTGTATGAAATCAATGCAACAAGTAATGGAAACAGAGCTTCAACAATAAACAACAGAATTCCAATACTACATAAATAACTTCAGTAAACAGAGTTTAATCAAGGCATGAACGAAAAGAACAATTAACAAAATATAGGAACAAATGGGTGAATATTGTGAAGAAGGCGGGCTGTTTCCTTCTCGCAAGATTCCCCAGAAGAAGGAATTAAAATGAAATGCTCAGAACAAACTTTTATTCATCTGTCGAAAGCAACATATTACAAAAGAGTTGCGTTCCTTCTCTGTTCAAAATGAACCTCCCGTAGTCTCTAACTTATCTCTAATGCTGATGTCTCCTCTTTTTAAAGAGGAGACATCTATTACAATTGATTTACATTATAGAAATCCTATTTTTAACCTAATCTGATCTTCTATTCTGAAATAGGACATTTCTTTTCTTCCATAGAAAAATGTTGTTACAATGGTTACGATGGTATTGGCTTCAGAGTGGCCCATGTAACAACTTCCTTACTTGTCTTTTCTTGTTGCCGTCATACTTGAAATGCTGCTTCAAAATTGCAAATCATGGGTTGTTTCAACAACGAGATTTGTCTACCATGTTGACTGTTTCAGCAACACGGTCTTCAGACAGCCATGATAGATTATCTGCGGTCTTCAAACTGTCTCAGTAACTATATATCTTCAATTAATGATTAAATATGAAAGTAATGTAAATTATATGTAAAACAAATTAAACATATAGTAAAGAGAGGAATATTATATACCTTTGGGAAAATGGATGAAATTGATAGTATAAACCTTAAATATGGACTAGAAAAGAGTGGAATGATAACAAAATGTATGGTCAAAATGGTACATTATGGGGTCAAAACATCTCCACCAACTAAAAGGGTTGCATGTCCTTAGGAAAATTTAGTTTGAGTTAGAGTCTGGATACTGGCTTTTGGCATGAAAATTACTTAGGCAGTAGCTATGGAAGGTGCTATCTGTTAAAGCTCTGAATCCTTACACATTTTTCAATCTCTGCCAAGCTGATGCTTCATCCTTGTTAGCCAACCTATAATGAGCATGAGATTCCTCTGCTGGCATCCATAAAATAGGAAAATGAAAGTGGTACCCTATCCACTTTTCAGCACATTGATGAACACATCTGATGTAGTTGGGTACTATAGACAATGCAATTTCAAGGTTAGTAGGGCTAAAAGGATTATACACCTGCCTCTCCTTAGAGGATTGTTTCCACAACATATTTTTTTCTCTTAAAGCAGCAGTTTCTTTGGCCCTGATGAATTGGTGACAATCATGGAGTACTGAAGCTTGTAATTGTTGTATGTGTTCAATCATCCCTGGATTCTGCAAAAATTGATGATATTCTGCCACGAAGATGGCAGAGTTCTGAGGTTCTGGCCTTATCTAGAGAAGGCGGTTATCTTCATTGTGCCTAGTTGCAAGAAAAGTAGTATACCGTGTAATCTGATTAGCAAGGCAGGAGTCAAATGCCCTGATCTGAATATCACCAACAAGAGGGTTGAGATTAATCTTTCTACTTTTAGGGATAGATTCATTGTGAAGTTACAACTCACATAGTAGGCTTTTATCACTAATGGAAGCTTCTGCAGATGTTTTCACAAACTATTCAGATGTAAGCACCTCATGGGGTCTTCCATCTTCGACAACTTTCAACTAAAAATAAACAAGGCGTTCTGAGAGAAATAAAGAATAGTTTAGAGATGGTTTCCTAGTGGCCAATAATTTTTGTACCAGTTGAAACATTAAGAGCAGTTTGCCTTTTAGTTCTTTATTCTCTTTCTTGTAAACTCTAAATTGCTAGAGTGTCTGCTCCCAGGTCTCCCAATTAGAATATATATGATTTTTTGAAAACAATTTGTGTTGTTGTAAGGTTTTATCTTGAGAAATAGCATATTGTTTCCTCCACTTGTTCATTATTTCCATCTCTTTCCATGGTTCAGTTTTTTTTTCAGAATTGCAAGTGGTAGGCTGAGGTATAGTCTAAGTAGCAGAATCAGTTACAGTAGGGAAAGATACTTGTACCTTGACTTCTTTTTCTGAAATTTTTGAAGGCCCTACTGGTTCTTGTGTAACATTAGGGCATTCTTCTTTGACTGTAGAAGATGTATATGTTCCCAGTATTGGAACTTGAACTATCTTATATCCTTCTTGCTGATAGATGTTTCCACATTGGTGGCACATATATTCTTTATATGGGTCATTTTCTGTATGTTTGTCTACCATGGATACTGTATGGGCTAGGGTATAAAAATTTAGCCCCTTGTCAAAGGCTTCCCTTGCCATTACCAATTCTCTCTTATAGGCTTCAAATTCTGATTTTAAAAACTCATTTTCCTATAAAAGGGAGGCCATGGTGACTTAGCCTTGTGTATCAGTTGCTTTCTCTGGAGTTGACTGTTGTGTTTCAGTTGTAGCTGGTTCTTGTGTGATAGTTAGAGTTGGTTCCTTTGTGGTAGCTACTGAATGAGTAGCATCTTGGATGTCTATTTTTTGCACATCAGCAAAAACTACTTGTGTTTCAGCTGCTGATTGAGTAGCTAGTTCTTGTGGAGAAGCTACTGACTGAGTAGCTGGTTCTTGTGGGAAAGCTACTTGTTTTGTAGAAAATGATGTCATATTACCTTGGGCCTCTAGTTCTTGTGTTTCAGTGCCACAGGGTGAGACATGTAATAATTCCGGGGTTTGGAAGGGTGTTGATGAATGGAGTTTTAACAAAATGGCTGCGGGATCAGGGGTAATAGGAATGGTTTCTGATTTGATAGACGTCCTAATTCGTCTCCTAAGTAAGAAAGCAGAAAAAGCAGTAGTTTTCTTTTTACTTTTATTAGAGGGTTTTTCCCTAGGATAAGGGCTATCAAAGGTGGTAGCTACTTTAGTTGCGGTCCTTGTTTGTCTTTTTGATAGAGAGGTAGTTATGATTCACCTTTTTATTTTACAAATAGAGGAATATGGTGGTGTATTGGCCTGAGAGTCATCACTGGGAATATGAACAGTAGGATTAGATGATTCTGCTAAGTGGTGAGATGGACTTGAAGACAATTTAACTGGATTAGCTGGTTCTATGGATGGAATTGATGGAGGGTCAAGGATATTCTCCAGTTGCTGCTCGTAGGAACTTTCAGGGATTTCTTGGGTATTTTCAGTAGCTTCTTGAGGAATTTCGGCAGCTTTCTTAGGAGGTAGAGGTAAGTTGTTTAGAGGAGGGTTTTGTTGAGAAAAACCCCTCTAAATCAGTAGCTAAACAAGGTGGTGATGGGTGAGGGAAAGGAGTGGGAATTTTACCCGTCTACAATAACATGACATATTTCTAATGCATCCAAGTAAATAGTAAGGAATGTTTACTAGTCTACCGTGTCGTAAATGACTCATTAAGAAAAAGTCATGCTGATAGACTACCTAATAGCGACCTTCACAAGTGAGATAATGTTTGACGAATTCAACAAATTTTGGCCAAGGAGGAGGCAATGAGTGAAGTTCAACACCCTGGCCTTTAAGATCGACATGTTCTCTTGGCAGAAGAAAGTCTTGTTGTGAATTCAGAATGATGTGCTTCTGACTAAACCATTGAGTACTAGTGACCGGCAGACTTGAAACTTGTGCTATGTCACCCTCTGAAACTGGAATTTGAACTCCCTGGACAGTAGAATGGTCTTCCTGAAGATTTTGTGCAAATTTCAGGACCTGTTGTGGATCGACCTCTTGAAGTCTCTCAAAATATCTTACCCAGCCTGCCTGCTGAAAAATATGATACATGTCTGGGAACAATTCAAGCAGAGCTATCGAGCCGGGCTCATGTCGAATAGCCTGTCCTCCCATAGTTAACCAGCTTTGGTAAAATGCAAAGGCAAAGAGCGAAGTTACCGGACTTCGAACAGAGTAAACTTTGCGAATGAGAACATGGAGTAACAGTGAAGAGGCGAAGTAATGCGTAGGAAAAATGACGGTAATTGGCATGCTGTGAAATGATTCCATATAATTTCGATATTCCCCCCCAACTACATTGAAATGATGTCTTTAAGTGTGCAGATATTGTGGTCATAATAAACAAAATCTTCTCTTTAAACCATAGTTCAATTATATTTACACAAAATTTACATACCTTCTATTTACCTTTGATTTGTAGTTTGAAAAATATAGTGCTTGTTTATAATGGATCAATAGTCATGGAAGAACTTTAGAAACTTTTTGAAACATGAGTGAGATCATATTAGAGTTCTTCTTGATTATAAGAAAAAGGCAGTGAATGATCATGATTACACAAGGAATAAGAGAAGTGAAAAAGAAGGACTGAAGAAGTTGCATAGTCATGTTTTTGGAGGAAGAAATGGTGTTTCAGCAATGGGAAAATGAATGAAATACTGCTGAAAAGTGGTTTTTCAGCAATAGAAAAATAGGGAAAGTGTTGCTAAGGAGTGACGTTTTAGCAGTGGGAAAATGGGGAAAATATTTGCTGAGGAATGGTATTTCAGCAATGAAGAATAGGGAAAATATTTGCCGAAGAATGGTGTTTTAGCAATGGGAAAAATGGGAAAAATAGGAAAAATGATATGGAAAGGGAAAAAGGAACGAAGGGAATGAATGATGAAATGTTACTGGAAGATGGGGAAATGAGTTTAAGTGAGAAAATGAAGCTTGGATCTTCTTGTGGTGAAATTTTCCTTCCTTGGTAAGCCCTTCCTTAATCAAGAATCTGCAAAATAATCAATTGTAACATGCCAACCCTTGACATGGATTATTATTTTAAGAAATCTAATCAATTACTAAAAATATAGTGTAGAAAAAAATTAAATGCAGTGAGGAACAAAAGACTCCCCTAGAAAGAAATAATGTGCATCTGCCATGCAAGTGGCCTTAAAATCCTCTTTAGAAATAGGGCATTGGTACAAACGAAGTCGATGACCATTTACTAATAGTGGTGTTTTAGAGTCATCAATTGTTAAGAGCCTTACTGTTCCATTGGGAAAAACAACATCTACTTCATAGGGTCCCAACCATCTTGTACGTAGCTTCCCTTGAAAGTTTTCAAACCGAGAATCATACAATAAATCCCAATTACCTTTTTGGAGCTGCTTGTTCTTGATGATTTTATCATGCCACTTTGTTCTTTGTTGTTGAATCATATTTGTATGATGAATGACATCTAATCTTTTTTCATCCATTTCATGAAGCTGCTGCAACCTAGCTGTCTGCACATCAGTCAAATCAAGGTTAACATCTAAAGCAGTGATTAAGTTTTTAATTTCAAATTCCACAGGAAAAACAACACTTTTACCATAAACCAATTCGTAGGGAGAAAATCCTGTTGTATTTCTCCAGGTAGTTCTATAAGCCCATAGTGCTTCAGGGAGCCTTTGAGACCAATCCTTCCGGTTATCCTTCACTGTTTTGGTTAGAATGGCTTCTATTACATTGTTTGTACTTTCCACCTGCCCATTGGCTTGGGGGTGGTATGGTGTAGTCATTCTATGATGAATGTGATATTTCTAAAGGGTGGCTTTGAAACCATGAGAATTGAAAGGAGGTCCTCCATCTGTAACTAGCTCTCTAGGGACTCCAAATCTAACAAATATGTCTTCAAATAGGAAATCTAGGACAACTTCTTCATTAGCTCTAAGAAGTGCTTTGGCCTCCACCCATTTATTCATATAATCTGTGCAGAATAATATATAAACTCTTTGGTTGGATGGAGGATTAATGGGTCCTATAAAATCTAAGGCCCATCTTTCAAATGGTTCAAGTATTACCTGGGGTTTTAATGGCATTTCATCTCTATGATTAGGTTGACCCATTCTCTGATAGCTATCACAAGCTCGAATATATTTCTTTGCATCCTTAAATAGTGAGGGCCAATAATAACCCATCCTAAGAATTTTATGTGCCATTATTTTATCAGCAAAATTCCCTCCACAAGGGCCATCATGACAAGCTTTTGATATGTCATACACCTCATCCTCTCTAATGCATCTCTGGATTTCATGATCAAAACCTATGTAGAAAAGACACCCACTTATCCAGCTATACCGAGCACTTTGTTGAATGATTTTTCTTTTCTCTCGATGTGACAGGTGTGATGGTAACTTCCTTGCAACTAAATAACTGGCAATGTCTGCATACCATGGTAAGTGAGCAGATACTACAAATAAATACTCATCAGGAAAGGAATCATCTACTGGAATATTGTCATCAGTTTTTAAACGTGAAAGGAAATCAACAAAAACATTTTCTTTACCTGGTCTATCTACAATTGTAATATCGAACTCTTGTAATAACAATAACCATCTGGTAACTCGAGCATTTGTGATAGACTTGTTCATTAAATACTTAATAATCGAGTGATCAGTATGGATAAAAGTAGAGTAACCAGTAATGTAATGTCGAAATTTATTAATAGCGTAAATTAGTGCTAAAAATTCCTTTTCGGTAACTGTATAATTAAGCTCAGCAGGGGTCATATTCTTACTATAAAGTAGGTAACATAAGGAAGATGGTTTTCCTCTTGTCCCAAGACAGCTCCAATTGCAGTATCTAAATCATCAGAAGATATATAAAAGGGAGGTGCCCAATCAAGTCCTCTCAAAATAGGAGTTGTGGATAACTAATTCTTGAGTTCTACAAAGGCCTCTTGGCAAAGATTAGTCCACTTAAATTCAACATTCTTCATAAGTAACAAAAATAAAGGAGAATCTATTTTGGAAATGTTTTTAATAAATCTCCTCTAAAATCCAGCATGTCCTAGGAAAATTCTCACATCAGTTTGTGTTTTAGGAATAGGAAGATTCTGAATGACTTGTATTTTGGATGGATCTATCTGAATTCCTTGAGATGAAATAAAATGTCCAAGAACTACTCCTTCACTCATCATAATATGACATTTTTCAGGGCTTAAGGAGAGGTGAGATTGTATACAACGTTTAAGTACTTTCTCAATATTCTGTAATGCATCTTCGAAAGACACACCATACGGGGTAAAGTCATCCATAAATATTTCCATGGAGTCATTCAGCATATCAGAAAAGATTCCTATAACTGCCCTTTGAAAGGTTGCTGGTGCATTACATAGTCCAAATGGAAGGACTCTATAGGCAAAAGTTCCCCAAGGGCTAGTAAAAGTGGTCTTATCTTGGTCTTGGGGTGCAATTCTGATTTGGTTATACCCACTAAATCCATCTAAAAAGGAGAAGAATTTCTTCCCTGACAAACTATCCAACACCTAATCAATGAATAGTAAAGGAAAGTGATCCTTTTGAGTGGCTTTATTTAAGGCTCTATAATCTACACACACTCTCCGTTTCCCATTTTTCTTAGGAACTATTACTAATGGGGAAACCCATTCAGTGTTAGATAAAGGGTATATAAATCCCGCATTAAGCAATTTCTGAAGTTCCTCTTTAACAATTTCTCTTAAATTAGGGTTCATTCGTCTTTAGGGTTGACAGACTGGTCGACAACCTTCCTTAATATACATCCAGTTAGTACATAATACAGGGGAGGTTCCCTTTATATCTGTATAGTCCCATGCGAATTCTTCCTTATTTTCAAGTAGTAACTTCATTAACTGATGTGTTTCAGCAACTGTCAGGTCAGGATTTACGTTCAGTGTTTTTCCAGGTTCAATTTCTACTGTTATGATTTTAGAAGAGATGGTGGTTGATGTTTGAGGTAGATCTTCAGATTTAAGCTTTTCCTAGGTATCTGATTCCAAAAGTGCATCCAGTTGATTATGTGTTTCAGAAGTCATAGAGGAGGGTTCACAAATGAAATTATTAATGACTTCATCCTCAGTGGTATCTTTAAGATTTAAATCTTGTCTGATAGTCAAAATAGGTTGAATAGCATTATCATCATAGTCCATCCATATAGAATTATCATTATTAATCATGGGTGTAGCATGAGGGTAGAGAGTAAGCTATTTAGTTTCATATCCATTGGAAATTGTCATTGAGCTAGATCTGCAGCTGATAAAGGCATCGGCTGTGGCTAACCAAGGCCTTCCCAGAATTAGAGGATGTCTCCCCAACTTTGTTTTAGTCTGTAATACCACAAAGTCAGCTGGGTAATTCCAGGACTCAACTGAGATGACTAAGTCTTCAACAACTCCTTTTGGTTTGATTGTAGAATGGTCATCTAACTCTAGAATGGTTAGTGTATCTCTGATTGTGTTCTTTAGCTGTAACAATTGTGAAGTTTCGAGAGTCATAATGTTTATAGCAGCACCTAAATCTACCAGAACTTGAGGGATTATTGTTTTACCAATTTGGATTGTCACAGTAGGATGGCTGAGATCACCATATTTAACTGGAGGGGCTTTTCCAGAAATTAATGCAGATAGATCAGCCATAACATGAAATTTAAGGGGATATTTAGCTTTCCTACCAGGTTTCTTAACAAAAATATCTCTCATGGTTCTAGCATAAATTGGTACATCTCTTAGTGTCTATAAAAGTGGAATTTTGACATACAAATTTTGCAATTCCCCTAAAAGATTAAGAGCACATGGCTCAAGCATTCTAGTTAAAACTAAACGCTCAGGGAATAGTGGTTCTGCAGTTTCAACACCCTTATTAGAGGGTGGTTGTACCTTTTTATGTGAATCATGTTTCTCATTTTCTTCTTTATCAGAATCGGAAGAGGTAACATCATCAATAATGGGTTCAACTATTTTCCTAGATCATAAATTAATGTCATTACATTGTGCAGGGAAAACATGAAATGTAGGCTGGTTTTGAATATCAATAACTTGCATAGCTTTATTACTGGGGTTAGGATTTGGTTGTACAGGTAGCTGGGTTCTCATCATTTGATTATTTGGTGGAGCACCTGATGGTAGAGGAAATGGTTGCTGAAGTTGAGGAAATTGATTCGGAAAAGGAAGTTGTTGACCACTCCAATTTGAATTCCATTGATTAAAGTAAGATTGTTGTTGTGGAGGCCAAGGAGTCCACGTTGCAGGATCTACAAAGGGAGGGTTTTTTTGTTGCATGGGTCGGTAGTTAGTTTGATTGAAGGGTGGGTATTGCATTTGGTTAAAGGGAGGGTAATTTCTTTGACTAAAAGAAGGATAATTTTTCCAATGATTAAAATATGTAAATGGAATATTAGAGTTCATACCTTGTCCTCGTGGTTGCCATTTCCTTCTCTGTGTCAGTAGATAGACTGCATCAGCTTCTTCTTCATTTGGTTGCAATGCTGCTTTTATTCCTGGTAAATAAGAGCGTTGTTGTGTTTCATGATCTTTCTCACAAATGGTGCAAATTGGTATGTTGTCTAATGGGCATTCCCTTAGTGGATGTTTATCTCTGCATTTTGGGAAAAATATAGCCAAAGTTTCTTCTGCTTCGGCTTGTTTCTTTTTAACCTCCAAGGTGTCAATCTGTGAAGCAAAAGAACTTAACATTTCAGTTTTAAATTCATCAAGTAAATTACCTATTTTGGCTCTTGTTTCTCCTCCACTAGCTGATTTTTGAACTCTTGAATATGTGGTATCTCTACTGTTTGACTTATTCATTACAGCTCCTCTTGAACATATTTTACAGAGGTTAATAATTTCATCATATGAATCTTTAGATATATCCCCTTTACCAAGCATATTTAGCATGTATAAACAGTCATCCCTCCCCCCTTTCAGTAATATTGTTTTAAGAATATCCTTACTTACATCGGGATGATTGGATCTCTGCAGGTTGTACTGTAGTCTTTCCATAAAGTCCTCCAAATTCTCGTCCTCCTTTTGTACCATCTTAAATATTTCCTCTCTTTTTTCTCTTGTCCAGTAGTAGTCTTGATATTTAAGCAGAAATTTCTGTTTCATCTATTCCCATGTTGTGATTACATGGCTTCCAAGACTCATGAACCACCTTTGCGCATTTCCTTTTAGTGTTTCTGGAAACAGCTTCAACTTCTGGGCACTAGTAACATAATCATAAATTCTGCATAATATATCAAATTCAAAAAGAAATTCGTCAAGATATTCAAAAGATAAACCATGGAAATTAGGTAAGGCTGAAAGTGGGATATTCTTCATAGGATTTGCTCCTCTAGGGAGATCACTAATAGGAAATCTCAAGGTAGAGAGAGAATTCTCATCTTTTCCCTCTCCTTCAGGATCTACTTGTCATCCGCCGAATAATCCTTCATTATTTCCTTCCATTGTTTGATCCCCTACTGTACTTGCTCGATCATCAATGTTTTCTACTGGCTATTTAATGTTTTATGCCGGTTTGTCAACATTTCCTGTTAATTCCTCAATGTTATCTATTGGTTCTTCAATGCTTTATAATGGCTCTTCAATGCTTTCTACTGGTTCTTCAACGTTCCCTACTGGTTCTTCAACACTTGCTGCTGGTTCCTCAACATTCTCAGGGCTCACAACTTCTTCTATTTCATAATTCGATTGAGGGGAGTGTTGAGGCTTTGGCCTTTGAGAGCCTAATCTCTGAGAAGATTCAGCTTTTGATACGATCTCATCAATAAAATATTTTCTTCCTCCCCTTCCTTTGCCCTTGCCACCTGTAGGGCTAGTTTTCTTATGGGTTCCGCATCCTCTCATGCAATCTACACATCTGAAAGAAAAACATCAATGCTTTTGAAATCTATGATTTCCTTCCTCGACAACGGTGCCAAAATTTTGGTCACTTTAATTGTTTGTCAAATTAAACAATTCAAGTGCTACATAAATTGTCAACCTAGGGAAGTCTGTTTATTTCAAAGGCAATCACACACTGTATATGCTCAATCTCAAAAGCAATGAAATGTTGTAGTAAAAATTACACTAATCACACCTTGCTTTAACAAAACTGAATTCTACTTGAGTTACAACAAAGACAATCCTTCTATTGTAGACAATCATTAAAGGAATCCTGGATTATATTAAAAAGACAATGATCTAGGAAAGGAAATCAATCTGCAAAAAGCAAGAGAAATTATGCTATAACAGAGAATAGGACCCTATTCCCCAAGTAGGAATCTTCAGCACCTATTTCTGATTACCAAGCTTTCACAAAATCATTCCATAAACAATATTTCTAATTAAAATAATCCATAACTTCTTAAGAATGAACTGTATGAAATCAATGCAAAAAGTAATGGAAACAGAGCTTTAGCAATAAACAACAAAATTCCAATACTGCATAAATAACTTCAGTAAATAGAGTTTAATCAAGGCATGAACGGAAATAAAAATTAAAAAAATACATGAACAAATGGGTGAATATTGTGAAGAAGATGGGCCCTTTCCTTCTTACAAGATTCCCTAGAAGAAGGAATTAAAATGAAATTCTTAGAACAAAATTTTATTCATCTTTCGAAAGAAACATATTACAAAAGAGTTTTGTTCGTTATCTATTCAAAATGAACCTCCCATAGTCTCTAACTTATCTCTAATGCTGATGTCTCCTCCTTTTAAAGAGGATACATCTATTACAATTGATTTACATTATAGAAATCCTATTTTTAACCCAATCTGAACTTCTATTCTGAAATAAGACTTTTCTGTTCTTCCATAGAAAAATATTGTTACAATGGTTACGATGGTACTGTCTTCAGAGTGGCCCGTGTAATAGCTTCCTTGTCTTTTCTTGTTGCTGTCATACTTGAAATGCTGCTTCAAAATCGCAAATCACGGGTTGTTTCAGCAACGGGATTTGCATACCATGTTGAATGTTTCAGCAACGCAGTCTTTAGATAACCATGACATATTATCTGTGGTCTTCAAACTATCTCAGCAACTATATATCTTTGATTAATGATTAAATATGAAAGTAATGTAAAATTATATGTAAAACAAATTAAACATATAGTAAAGAGAAGAATATTATATACCTTTGGGAAAATGGATGAAAGTGATAGTATAAACTTTAAATATGGACTAGAAAAGAACGGAATGATAACAAAATGTATGGTCAAAATGGTACATTATGGGGTCCTCACACGGAGATCTCCCGATCAAATCATTGGATGCTCCGATGAAATGATACGGATGGGAATGTGATGTGATGTGAACACGATGTGATGTGAACCATTAGATCAAAGCAATCGACGGTCAGGATTGAATGATGGAGCTTTCGGGAGAAAAAGGGAAAAGGTGGTATTAGTGGAAAAACTGCCAGTGTCACGTGGCTTCAGAGCAGTTTGAAAAATTCCCCAAAAAAATGCGATATACCACGCTGCATGACATGCGTCCTCCCAAAACCTCTTTTATCGCGTGATTTTAAAATGTTAAAGCCCGGAAAAAAAACTTACACGATATGTATCTTGGCCATTGGATGTGGAGCGAAGAGATCTGACGGTGGAGGTGAGAGCGTGATATGGGAGGTGCATTGGAGATTAGGCGGGACGAGGTCAAAGGTGGATTAGATCCTGAACGTTGGATCTATAGGATGGATGGTCAGGATTAAAAGAGGGAGTGGGAAGAGAAAGGGGCAAGTGAACGAGAGGGAAGAACGAGGGCCGTTGGATCTAAAGGAATGGATGGTGGAGATCTAATCACATCAGAGAAAGGTAGGGGGCCAAATATCTGAGGTTTGATTTTGTGATTACGCGTGGACCATCGGATCATAGGTGAGATCGATGGTTGCGATTGGATCAGAGATCGCCAGTCGGGGGAGGCAGTGTGGCACATTAATATTTTACGATTGGCGATTGTGCTAGGGCCATCGGATTAGAATGGTAGATCAATGGTCCACAGTCAATCGGAGGGTAATGTAGAGCGGGGATGGGTGGAGAAATATTAAGAGCGATAGCATTTTATCTATGTATATTAATGGTGGATATTGCAGCGGGGGTAGAGAAGAAGGTGACCAATCGCATAGGAAGAAATAGAATAAACAAAGGGAAGGGCGCAAATTGAAAGTTTCGATTGTGATTAGCGCCATAGGGCTTAGTGCTTGGTCTTGGCACTAGGTTACATGCAGAAAGGGGCTGGGGCCTAGGTCTAAGGGGCTTAAGCCTGTTATAAGGTAAACGGTGTATTTTTAAGCCAAAATGAAGATTTTTTAAGGCTTAAAAAGGGGTTCCAGTAGGTAGAAAAGGAGGTTTTCAAACCAAATAAAGGGAGCTATGAGGTCTAAAAATGGATTTTGATGCTTTGGAGGGTTAATTAAGGGATTTTTAAAGGGGAAAAAGTAGGTGAGAACAGAGGCTTTGTGCGAATGAAATAGGGTAAATGGGGGTTTCTTTAAGAGCAATTTCCTTCACAGAACAACAGGGCTTTCAACGGTAACAACAATGAGGGTTCTCTTCAAAGGCAAAAGAAACATAGAGGCTTCAAGGATGAAATATTTTCACAAAAAGTGTCTCTCTTGAAGGCTCAGAAACATTTAGCCACCTGTTTTCTTGTCAAAAAATTCATAGGTGGCTAACAAGTACAACTCCTTCAAGAGGACTCTCAAGAAAGGAGAAGGATTCCTAAACAAGAAATCCTTGTGCTAAGCAGCACTGCAACTAAGCTAAATAGCTGGGGACTGCAAATAGTCTAAGAAGACAAGAAATCAATAATCATATGCATGTGAAACAATGGCTGCCTTGCCCTCCTTTTAAACACACAAGAGCTCCCTCTCCATGGGTCCCACTCTTTAGGGTTTCCTCCATCAAGGAAACTTCCCTTCTCTTTCTCTGCGCTATCCCACAAGATGCTTTCCACCTCATACCTCTGTGCTATTTGACTTGGTCAAATGTGACCTAGCCTTCTTGAAAATGTCTCCTTTCACACATGAGGGTGTGAGATCTAGTTCCACCGATGATCCCCTTTCACACTAAGAGGTATTTATCCATGTTTTTTTATGAATGGGACTTCTCACCCAATATTCAACTCCTAAGTGAAAATAGAAAAAGTTAATATTCCAATTTATTGCAGGAAAATTTTGGAATATTGCAATCCTCCCCTTCGAAATGTTGCTTGTCCTCAAGCACCTATAAGGATAGAATTGAGAAGTTTCCCCCAAGTCATGGAGAATGAAAAGTGTTGGGAAAAAATCTTCCCCAAATAGATCCTCCATCCCCAAGCAATAATCCAAACAAAATGAGTCACCTCCCAACATGGCAACTCCTGAAAATATCCTTCCACCTGAAGCTCCGGAAATGAAGGTGGGATGAAAATCTGAACATGGTAAGCATCATAGCCTACCTCATGTTGTCTTGCTCTCCACTTATCGTAAGTGTATAGTATGTGCTAATCCTAGGCTGCAAAAATATTTCCCTCAACTGGAAAAGTGAAGAATAATCCTCCAAAGATTCCTCTTCCAACATTGAAGAACAAGTTGGCCCAAAATATTTCATCCATGATAAATAGGACATGATCATCATAGAGCATCCCAATGATAATTTTGATGACGGTTTTACATGATGATACATGATACAAACAATGTCTCAGAAGGACACAACACAGTCTCATCCACTACAACTTCAGAAAATAGTATGGCAAGTAACATACAAGAATCATCACATCTAGTAATGAATAGTAAATGGATGATTGTGTCAACAGTACGTGATCAAATACTTGCCCATGGTTATACAATGGATGGATATCAAACTCATGGTCCACCTCACAAGAGAACAAATATGTGGTTTTCGTTGCCATATCTCCTCCAATGCTCCCATTAGAACATGTAGTGCATAAAATGTGGGAATATTTTCCCCTCAAGGACACAACCAACTCATGCGTCAATCTCCCAATCATGCTCTCAACAAGAATAGAAAAAATATTATAAAATGAATACATGATTAGTACAAGAATGAAATAAATAATAATGGCTTCGTGTGGCTCTTGAAGATACCAACAGTCTCCTAAGTATGTACAACACAGTTTTACAAACTGTTTCTTCAGTAAGGTACAAGGAAAAATGTTTCTTTTTACATGGTCAATCATGCATGTATTCATATGGTAAATGTTTTTGTGCAACAACTGAATGTACATGTGATGATAAAACATTTTCCCAAGGCCACATATATGGCTGCCTCCATCATATAGTTGGTCCCAACAATGATCATGGAGCAAAGTGAAAATCTTGCCCTCCTGTGGAGCAATGCACTGCATATTAATGGTAAGAGTAAACAAGTTAATGAACGTAAAAACAAACTTCTTACCATATGTTGGAAGTAAGATGGTACATGGATCCATGAGTAAGTCCTCCACAGTGTTTTAGCATGCTATGAGGATAAATGAACCATGTGCTACAAGAAGATAATCCTCCTCATGCTTGGAGATCCAAGTCAAGAATAATATGTCATAGTGATAGATTTCTCTATCCACTACTCTGCCATCCTCACCTCCTCTTTTTTCACCATGTGCATCCAATGTGAGGTGATCCTAGGGGCACTCCATCCATAAGTCCCTGCTCCAAAGTGACAGCGCTGTGAGCTCATGAAAATAGGCTCTTGTCAATACAAAGCTCTGTTCTTTGACATGCTCCTTGTCAAAGACTCCTCTAGTAATGCTCCTGCAAATATAGAATACCTCCCAAGATGGGATTGCTTCCAAATCATCCAAGGCTAAGGAGTATCCCCTTTTCACCATGAGAGTGCCCTCTTCTACTCCTTCAACATCACATAACATGTGAGAGCAACTTTTCCATTGCTCTCTTGCTGCCTCCTTATGCTCCCATCATACAACTCATGTGATGAAGACATAATGAATGATATGTGTGTCAAATCAAAACCATGCATCCATACTCCATGCTACCCAATGATGCAAGCATCTTGCCACCTCTTCTCCCTCCCCAGCGTCTTTGGAAAAGGATATGCCAAGTGATGACCAAAATCCTTCAAGACGAGCCAGTGCAGCCAAGCCTCCTGCTGCTCGGTGTCATATATCTGCAAGTAGCCTCCCTGCTCCTTGCTTATAAACCACATATACTCAACCAATTTTGGATGTATCCTCCTTATCTTCCCAAACCAATTGTCTCTCCTTGCATTTCATGGAAGTTGGAAATGCAACTCTTTGGAGACCTCTTAGAGAAGATATGTCACCCATGACTATGTCGAACCCACAAGGATCCAAATATGATGAAGGTAATATCTCCTCCCCACCATTGTTTTACAGCGATGTTAATCTCTCCAAGGATGTAATTGCTATCTCATACTCCAACTCAATGATGGTTTCATGGTCTTCCATAGGAGTGTCATGGTTTGTTTCGTTCTCCAAAAGTTCACACCCCAACCTCAAGGATTGTGTGCAACTCAACAAAGGTGCATGAGGATGATGTTTCATATCCTCCTTGAACCATTTGCACAGTGCAGTGAAATCATTTTTCTCTAGATTAGTAATGGGATTTGACCCTTGGTCATGCAAAAACAAATTTCTGCAACTATCAAAATAATTTGCTGCAACAATAGAGAGTGGAAATCTTTTCATACCTTGATGAGATTTGGGAACCTCTTGTAGGGCTGCAAGATTTCCTTCCTCCAATTTTTTCGCTTCCCCAGCTGTTGATACATGTGGCTGTTCCTCCATGAGTGTGACAGCATTAGGAAAAAACTCCTCAAGTGGTGGTGAGGGCTTCTCCTCTTCTGTTCTTCTACTGTCAAACTTCTTGATCAACTCTTGAGAAAAATTAGCAAGAGTAGATACTCTTGTATGGCTCAATTTTCTGAACCACCAAATGTGGGCTTCACCTCCTAGGTGCAACACTGAGATCTCAATAGCCTCTTCCTCTACTACAGGATGTAGCAGGAAAAAAGCTTCCAGCTTCCTCATCCAAGCTCTTGCTATAGATAACCCATCAAAGGTAGACAATAGAAATCTAGATAACCCATCCAAGCTCTTGCAGGGTCTCTTCTCTTCTTTCAACTGGATGAATGTTGGAAAGGCTAGAGTCTTGAAGGCTCTAGGTCAATATTTGTACTTAACAAGGTAATCACTTAGAATCTGATGATCCAAGTGTCCTTCATGCTTGTCTCTTTCTCCTTCATGAGAATAGGAAGTGCATGGTCCTTCCTCTTCTTTTTTCTCTTCCTCTTTGGAGACGCTCTTCTTATTTCTAAATACTGATGAGAGAAATCTCATATTCTTCATCATTCTAATATTCTTTGGATTAGACTCATAGGCTAAGCCAGGACTATGCTTTGATACCACTGTAATATTCGATATTTGGAACAACAATCAAGGCATGATTGGAAAACGCATTTTCTAGGAATGGCTGCTACAGGATTTAAAAACAAGACCTGGATCCCTTAGATCAATGCATCTAAGACTGAAATCCAAGAGGTGGCTCAAAATAAATCCCTCTAGGTGGGTTAAATAGGTCTCCCACACCTAGTTGTCTTCAAAAAGTGCCCGATGAGGGGACTGCAACAATGTATAAACATACCATGGAACAACAATGTTTTTTAATAATCATGAACACATGAAGGTATCTATAGCCAAAAAAAGTATAATATAGCAGCAAGTATATACAATTATCTGAGGAATCACTCACTCAATCTAGGCAATGAGAGCCTCAACAAAACATGTACATGAAATATGAGATATACTGCTACAATGAGAATGCCCTAGGCTATGACTACGCAGTATATAGAGAATTATTGCTGAAAAATGGTGTCAATACACAAATATGACAATATAAAGCTCAAATAAAATAGGGGGAGCAAGATCTCAACCCCTGGAAACAACAATACACAATCCTTGGGAGGATTGGCTGAAATATACGTACAAATGGAAAATCTGCAGAAATGTTGGAGTTGTTGGGTAGCAGCTGCAACTCAAAACTGGAAATGCATGGAGATAGATTAAGATGCTACAAATAATGGCTGAATCTCATCCAATGGATCTCTCAGGTAAAAGGCTGATCCAATCCCTGAAGATCTCACCCTCCAATCAACACTGCAATCCCTCACTGCAAGTGCACTCTGAAAATAAGGCAGTCTAAGAGGGTAACTACGCTGTAGGTGGAATAGAAAGTGTTGGCCAAGTTCCAATATCTGAAATGAGCTTTGAATCCTTCCTCACTAATCTCCCAAAGGAAATAAGGCCTCCTCCTCTGAAAAACAAGTGATGGAAATGGTGTTGTGAACCCTCACTGCAACACCCTGCAACACAACATTATTCTGCTGCAGAAATAGTGCTGTACTGGATGAGTATGCTTGGCCTCAAGCCTGGATGTGAGGAAAATCACTACAACTCCTTCAATGGGCCTCCCAATAAAGTAGAAGGATTCCTAAACAGGAAATCCTTGTGCTAAGTAGCACTACAACTCAGCTAAACATCCGGGGACTGCAAATAGTCTAAGCAGACAAGAAATCAATAATCATATGCATGTGAAACAATGGATGCCTTACCCTCCTTCTAAACACATGAGAGCTCCCTCTCCATGGGTCCCACTCTTTAGGGTTTCCTCCATCAAGGAAAATTCCCTCCTCTTTCTCTACGATGTCCCACAAGATGCTTTCCACCTCATAGCTCTGCGTTATTTTACTTGGTCAAAATCTACCTAGCCTTCATGAAAATGTCTCCTTTCACACATGAGGGTGTGAAATATAGTTCCACCGATGATCCCCTTTCATACTAAGAGGTATTTTATCCATGTTTTTGTTATGAAGGAGCCTTCTCACCCAATTATTCAACTCCTAAGTGAAAATAGAAAAGGTTAATATTCCAATTTATTGTAGGAAAATTTTGGAATATTACACATAGAAGGCACTCTTGGGGGTACAAAAGTTCCAAATTTTTACCTCCAAGATGCACTATTATGTCACCTGGGACACCTTTGTGTTCCTTCAAGTGAGCATGCGAAGGTGATATGGGAAGCACACTACAGTCGAGTCACTGGGAATTTTGGGGTGGAGAAAACAGTGGCAGTACTACAGAAGTATTTCTATTGGATGAACCTTCAACAAGATGTCATGAAGTACATGAGATCCTGCACTGCTTGCGCCATTGCCAAACTGACCATCAAGAAGCAAGGCTTCTATACCCCGCTACCTATCCCTATTTGACCTTCGAAATTCATCTCCATGGATTACATGTTGGGCTTTCCTTCTTCTAAGCATGGAAACGATTGTGTTTTCGTGGTCGTCGATAGGTTCTCGAAGATGGCCATTATGGTGGCCTGCAAGAGGAATATCATAGCAGAAGCCACTTTTAAACTCTTCTTTGAACCAGTGTGGGTGCACTTTGGTATCCCACAGTCTATCATATCAAACCAAGACAGCAGGGTCCTCAACACATTTTGGCCCAACCTCTGGTCAATACTGGAGACCAGGCTCACCAAGTCCACAGTTTTCCATCCCCAAAATGATGGCGAGACAAAGGTCGTCAACAGGATGATTGTACACATTCTGCGCATGTACAATTCAAAGCATCCATGCAAATGGGATGAGAGCCTTCCCTATGTAAAACAGATTTATAACTGGGCTCTCCATAGCTCAACCAGCCACAACCCCTTTCAGGTGGGCTTTGGATTCCAGCTGCTATGTCCCATTGATGTAGCCATGCCATTTGCGGCTACTCAGGGAAATTCGGCTCATGTCCAACCTGAAGCTGAAAAAGTGAGCATATTCATCGAGCGCATTCATCACTTCTTCCAATAGGTTCATGAAATATTAGAAATATCCAATGCTAAGTACAAGAAACAACATGATCAACATCGGGTGTTGCACAACATCCAGGTGCATGACAAAGTGTGGTTACATTTGTAGAAGGAGCACCTCAGTGGACCCCACCACAAGCTTCGCCCGCTCTGGTATGGGTCGTACACCATCACCAAGGCTGTAGGAAACAATTCCATTGAGCTCATCATTCCACCATTACTTGGTCTGCACCCAGTATTCAATGTGGACTGCCTTTGTCCCTACTTCCCACCTCTACTAGACACCTATGACATTGCAAAACAACTCACACCAACAAAGTTAAACTCGGACTACATGGAACAGGCCACCAGATATTGTATCATGCACATGAAAATCAAGAACACTCACCAACAGAAGATCCGACTATATCAGGTTGTCAAAGCTAGACAACTTTTGCACCAAGGCAAGTGGTTCACCAGTGACCAAGTTCAACAAAAGTTTCCTCATCTCATGGAGGCAATGAACATAATGGGGACCATTACTTCCTAACAAGGGAGGAATGATATAGGTGGATATTGGTGGCCACTTGCCTATTCCTCTTGGGGCCCCATAAAATTTCCTCTTTAATTTTTTCAGTTTCGGCACAACTTACTATTTTTAGCAGTTTTTTCGGGTCCTGAACTTCCGGAGGTGTTTTGAGGTCCTAAACGACGTTTTTTTGGCATTGTGATTTTGGATAATATGATTCCATTCTAGAATAAATATTCACAGTAAACATTTTTAGTCCTCTGATAGATATTTCCGACGATGTATCATGTGCATCAAATGGAGATAGTATGCCAAAGTTACGACCCCGGGAAGTTGAAACACCAATTTACCCAAACGGGGCCCATAGTTTTGGCGCTTCATCTCCTAGGGTTAGGTTTTTGGATGCTTATGGTTTTTCATTACTTCTCTATAATAAATAGGCCCACAAGCCTCATTGTAACATAGTTCAGAGGCTTTTAGCCACCACATCTCTTCTTGGAGATAAGCTACCAGTGCCCTTGCTAGTTTATTTCCATTCTGTCTATAAGAAAAATTCAGTTCTTTGATATTAATGAAATGAAGTGTTCTTTCCACTACATATTTGTATTTATGGTTATATATGTATTATGTTGTGTTCCTGCATAAATCCGGATCAATGTGTTTGGTAAAAATAAATTCACTGGGAAGTTACACAACAATAATTACATAATTTCATTAAACAATTTAATAAAAAATTTAAAGAACCTTCGAGAATAAATTTTATTCTAATTATTTAAGACAATTAAATGAAACTAGATTAATTTAAAGAAAACACTGATGCTATCTCTATCATCTTATAGATCATGCTCTCTGAAGACGATGTTGGGACAATGTCGCCAATATGTGCCCGTGTAAGGACCTATCACCATGGCGAACATGTGGTTGACCTCACTGGTTAGTAGCCCCAGTGCATGGATGGAAATCCTCGCCAGATACTTCGTGTCGCCCCTCTTAGGCATCATCTTTCCCCACATCTTCATCTATACCTCATTTATCATCCTAGGAGGGTTATGGTCAAAGGTAGGTATTATCTCCATAAACCTCTCAAAAATAAAAATAAAAACTCTGGAGAAAAATACAACTTTGAATTCCCATTTATCATAGCACAACATATATTTAAAGTTATACAAAATTGTAGCAAAAAAATGGAAAGGCATCTGATAATTTGTGACCTTTGCACCAAAGAATCAACATAAAACAAAATATGGAAACTAATTTTTTTCTCATCACTCGTAGAGTGTGCAATGGAAATCACTAATAGTAAGAGGATCCTAACCTCCTTTGCAGCAAAAGACGATATTCGTAGGTTTCCACCAGGCACATGAGAATCCATTAGAGTAACTATGTGATACCAAAAGTATCTCTAAGAGTATCTAACTTTTACATTTATTGAAACATAGAGGGGGACATTAGGGAATTGGGGGAAATCCTCCACTCTCCTTGATAGGGCAGTGATTAAAAACATGGACTCCTTAGTTGGTTGGTACCACATGTCAAGACTAAAATGGAAAGCCTGTCGGTGGAAATCCCACTGACGAATAAGCTATAGAAACAACCTGGGGTGCCACTTTAGGGATGTGGCCTCCTCATAGTACTTAAGGATACCTATATTCCTCAAGATGCCTTGGATCATTGGCATAATAGGGTGACGATATCATCTCTCTCCCTCTCATGTGCTTCCCACTACCATACCACATTGTATTGGTCAAACCTTTGCTCTTGCTATTATCACTCCTCTCTCTGTTGATGTCTCTGCATGATTGAAATATAAAATAAATCAACATCATATATTAAAAATAATTTTTTTTATTAAATGAACAATGTTTTTATAACTGTGTCCATATTAGTTTCAATTAAAAAAAAACTTCAACCTCTGTGCGCCAAAAAAATAGGAATGTACCAGACACGGTGTGTACATTAAATTTATCCATAGATTTTGGTGTGCATACATATATAATATTAGTTATTTTTATTCTTCAATGTGGTGCATTGACATAACATTTCACAGTGTTATGTTCATTGTACAATGACGCACCACACAAAAATATTCAAGTTAATGAACGCATGAAGCTATAATCTTTTAATATTATGTTGTGTGTTTGGTGAAAATAGATGCACTAGGAAGTTACTTTAACGAAATGCACTGAAAAAAAAAATAAAAATTCATGGCGATGTGTTATGGAACTTCATGGCCTTGTGCGTTTCAATTTACCAAACGCACCGTATAATATTAAAAAATGACAGTGTGTTAACTTTGCACATTTATTTGTGATGCACCCTGTAAATTTACAAGGTGTACCATGAACCATACGAGATGAACCTCTAGAATGCACTGTGCACTAAATAATAATAATAATAGTAGTATTAGTAATAATAATAATAATAATAATAAACATACAAAATAAAATAAAATAAATTTAAATAAAATAAAATAAAATAAAATAATAATAATAATATATTTCTTTACATAATTTTAAATTATAGCCCGCTAAAAATTTAAGTTAGTGAGAAACATAAACATTACTTCGAAATTTGTTGGTCGGGCAAGCATGGTTGTCTCGTAATCAAAAAAATAAAATTTCACCATCGTTTGAACAAATTTGAAAGGCAAGAAGTGAGTAACAGATTGAAGGATGTAAAACAAGGGAAACACCAATGGGAGGGCGATTCATAGAGGCAAAATTAGCACCAGTTCTTGAGAGCTCTACAACACTACAAATGGTAAAAATTAAATCTACAACTGGTAAGTTTTTTTTTAATTCAACCCTGTTCTTGTGCACTTGAGTACCCAACGCCTCAGTGTATATTATGTATGAAGAGGACCATTATTTTTTAAATGTAAAATCCTACTATGGTCCCACATGTTATTTACGCACTACGATGGTTCAAAATAAGAATGACACCAGTGCTTCGTGGGATTATAGAAACGAAATGGTGAAAATGAATTTTAAGATTAGCATTTTTTTAAATTTAACCCTTGTTTAGTGTTATCAAGTAGTATACTAACCAGTGGTGCACTGCTGTTATTAAATTAAAAAACCTGAAATGGCTCACCATGATGTATATGCACCAAGGAATTCATAAAATTTCATCTAACTAGGGCTTCATTGGAGTATAGTGCCAAAATGGGAAAAATGAATTTTACTACCAACATATTTTTAATTTTAACACTATTCAGGTGTTATTGAGTAGTATATGCACCGGTGCTCCAGATTTACATAGTGCATCATTATTTATTATTATTAAATAAATAACCCTAGAATGGTGCAACATTCTCTATGAAGCACCAGGATGTATAGTTTTATTAATGGCACCAATGCTTATTATATGAGTAGTGCACCGATTTTTTTTATAAATTAAATAAATTTCCATAGTGAACCATGTTTTTTTTTGCATTGGGGATTTTGTAAAAAGGGAAAGGACCAGTACATTATGTAATTATATCACCGAAATAGTGAAAATTATTTTTACGACCAAATTTTTTCTAAAATTTAACCCTTTTATAGTGTTATCGAAAAGTATACGAATTAGTGTGCCTTATATATGTGGTCCACTATTCTTTTTATTTGTATAAAAAATAATCTAGAAAAGGTGCACCACCTTTTATTAAGCATTGAGGCCTTTAGTTCAATTAATGGCACCGGTGCATATAATATAAGAAGCACACCACTATTTTTAAATTAAAAGCCCCACAATAGTGCACCATTTTATTTATGCACTGGGACATTTTTATATGTGTTTAGCACTCTGGCATCACGAGGGTATAGAATTGGAATAGGAAAAATTAATTTTACAACCCAATTTTTTTAAAAATTTAACCCTTTTCTAATGCTATCAAGTAGTATATGTGCTGGTGTGCCTTATGTACTTAGCGCACCCTTATTTTATTTTATTTTTATAAAAACCAACTATGGCACAGTGCACCATATGCTATTAAGCACCTATGCATTGAGTTACAGTAACACACTAGTGTGTTGGTGTATTATACAAATACCATTAAAAACATCTGCTAAAGTATCTTCCCACCCAACTTTTCTAGTGACCACCACTACAAACAGATTTTTGAGCTATTTTTATATGGGATTCCGGAAAAACCTCCACTAGAGGGTATTTTCCAAGTAGTGACATAAGCCCTCAAACATAAGTAAAATCACTTTAATTATACCAAATGTATCTCTATCGGGCCCCTTTGTACTATAGTCCCTAGGGGTTTATTTAACATTACAAATTGTCACACCAAAGGTCTTCAAATACACACAAAAATTTGTCTTGGCACTTAATTTTTAGCCCTCAGCTCTTATTTACTTCCAAGATTACATGTTTAGGGGTTCCTCCCTATGCCTTTTCTCGTGCTCATACCATTGGTCGTCCATTGTTTCCTTGTAAAATCTTGTGTCCTAGAGCTGCTTCAGCCTAGAGTGACTCACATTCACACTTTTTATTTCCTTTTGGGGTGACACATCCAGGGTGATGTGTCTATGGTGTCTTCTTATTGGTTCTTTGATCTGACATCATATGCCACCATTTCCCAACATTGAATCTATTTAGTGCTTCCTATATTATGTTAACATAAAACCTTATGGGATCCATGTTTTGGGATGATGTGTCCTGGTGGGAACCACCATCGCACTATGAACCAATCAATAACCATCCGAGGTGACCTATCTTCCACATATTTCGAGCGCCTAGTTAGCCTGGAGCTCTTCACCCTTATCTCTTTCAAAAAGTTCGGGGAAGCCTTTTCTAGATGATGCCATTCTACTATCATCAATACCAGGTGGTTCCACTTGAGTGGTCACACGTGTCACTTAGATATGGCCCACCTCAAAAAAAACACAAAAATTGTATGCCATGTGTCCCTAGGTTTTACATTATGCTGATGTCATCTCGAACCAATAAAATAATACCACGTGTCATCAGTAATGTAAGAGAATGGTCTGTTAGGTCCTTGTAATTTTTAAGATTGGTAAGACCAAATAAAAAAGGGTAACATCAAACAAAATTTGGAGTCCTAGGACTTAGCCTTCCTGTACACAGAGAGGGCTCTCTCTATATTTGTGTAAAATATGTAACTTGTTTGATTTTAGGATGTTGATTTTAGGCTAGTTAAAATGATAGAGTTGTTTGTTTTGTTTTGTTTTGTTTGGTTGGGTTGCTTGTTAAAAAGAACAGATAGAGTAAGAGAAATTCAAACCATTGGGCTATGGATACTATGAAAGGCTTGAAAAGTGTTAGCCACCCATAAAATTCTGTCATATCAGATGGTGGCTAAATGATGTTCGATAGCCTTCAAGAAACAATTTCATGACTAAAATTGCTGTTACTTGAAGAATTTTGATAATAACCTATCCTTGGATAATATTCACTACTTTTTCCCTTCAGAACTTAAAATCCTGTTGATTTCCAAAGCCAAAAATACTGCTGCAAACCCCTTTTCCCTTTTCCTTTCTTCCAAAACTAACCTCTTTTTCTATCCCTCCATCTCCCATGAAAATCCTATAATTTCATGTTTTCTTCCCTTTCCATTTCATAAAATCCATTTCATAAGGTCTAAGACCCCTTCTTAGCCTTGTCGGAACCCTCAATTTCCTTAAAAAACCATTAAAAATTGTGAAAAATACATAATTTTATGTATGAGACCTAAGCCCCCTTGGGCTAAGCCTTTTACCCTTTTCCGTCCATAAGCCCGAGCGCCAGAACCAACTGCTAAACCCGTGCGGCGCTTATCCTTTCAAATTAAAATTTCTCCGCCAAACATTAAAAAACCTTTGTTATTTATGTTTTTGGGTTTTAATTCATTTCCAAAGTCTTCCGCCCATGTAAATTATGGAGAAATATCGACCGTTGATCTACTCCATAGATCGGACGGTGCAGAGCGCGCCTCCCTGTGGACCCCCCCATCCATACGTTGTTTTCCAAACCCGCGTGGTTTCCATCGCACCACTCTCCAGCGGAAGGAAGTTTTACCCCGATGGCTAGCGATTCCATACGACGGTTGGCGCGTGTCCCTTGTACGATTTGAAAACCGCCGTGCAACCATCGTCCATCGCGCGTTATAGTCCAGACTAGGATGCCTAGCGAAATTGATCTCCGCCGTCTGATCTGGGCCCACTCATCCAACGGCTTTCGCTCTTCGAAAGTGTCCGATGGATAACCAAAGCGCCTGCGCGATAACTAGGCCATCGTACAACGACAATTGAATCTCCACCATCAATCTGATCTGCAGATCGATGGTCCAAAATTCATCGCCCGATTTCGTTGCCTAGTCAACGGTCCCCTCCGCTTGACTTTCAACATCCCCTGATTCTATCTTTACCGTCCAAATTGATCCAGATCAACGATGCAGTTTCACTACGGGGGTATACCCCCAAGATTTTTCCTCCGTACACCTGGACCCCTCACAATCATTCCCGACCGTCGATCTCAGCGTGAATCGACGACTATGATCTAATCCTCCTTCCCCCATGATTTTTTAACCATTCTGAGATTAAATCCCGATCGTTGGATGATGCCATCCAATGGCCCTGCTTCCTCCGCACATCCTCCGATGCAGATTGACCTATAAAAGTAGGATTTTATAATGTTTTGTTTGTATTTTACAGGTTTTCGAAGGTTTTAATTATGAACGAAGGAAATTCAAAGGAAGAGGGTGACGACTCTCTTGCTTTCAATTTACCAAAGGAAATCGACCGCCAGGTTTAAAATTCACATCTATCAATGTTTCATGAACCATTGATGCATTCCAGACCCTGTGTAGCCCTGTGCAACAGCATGAAAACATGGATTGAACACAGAAAAAGAATATCAACACCGAAGACCAGGAAATTATCAGAGCAAAGGATTAATGGATTGTTTACGGGGATTATGGCCTAAAAATATCATTATAAACCTAATCCCCGGGTTAAAATAGAGTTCAAAGCAAATCCAAAGGGTTTCACCGACAGGAAACCCCCCGCCGCCACAAATTGAGGCAAATTGATCCCTCCAGCTACCACGGCGCCACCTGTGCCTCGAAGTATTCAATCAGGAGCTGAATTTATTGAGCAGGATCAGATATTTTGCCTCGACACAGCCAAAGAAGTTATTTTTGCCAAGAAATTCAATGCAAAGAATATCTGCAGAGTTACCTTGATGCCACGCAGTGCCTCAAAGGTCAACAAAACTCCTACCAAGCTTGAAATCATTATGTAAATCATTTAATACAGAGGATATGTATCTAAGTCTCCTCATTGAAGGCCAATGAGCCATTTAATTATGTATTAATTGTAATTGAGATCTTTTATCAGATCTCACCTCCTCATCCTTCTATATATACTACATCAGAAGATGAGTGAATGTTGGTTGTTGTTTGATTACAAGTTGTAACACTGCAACTCTCTGAAATAAATATACAAGTCTGTTGAAGTTGAAAAACAAATTGAAGTCTTGGATGTCTTGATGATGTCGTTGCATGTATGTTCCTGAGAAGGCTCTATCATTGGATCCATGAGCTTGGCTATTGGTGAAGTATTCTGAACTGTTTAATGTTTTCTCCTATTTTCATTATGTTCCATAATTTCTTACTACAATAGGTTGAAAGTTTTAGGCTAAGAAATGACTCTTGGAAGCACCTTAGACCTGTTCACCCTTCACTGTTTTATGTTTTCTTCTGCTGAAGTATTTTACAGTATTTAATCTCTCTCTTTAGTCTTCGTGCTTTTTTATTTCCTTAATAGCTCAAATAGTTGGTTTCAACATGATTTATGGTTCTCCCTACTTGTCTGTTATCACTTGAAAGCTGTTATTGAAGTCTCCATTCGAAGTAACATTGTTTTAAGTTAATCAAAGAGGATGGTTTTGATCTTGCCCTTTGCCATTGCTTGACCAGTTGTTTTGAAGGTCTTTATAGTTGTAAGCATAGATGTTATTTAGGTGTTCCCTCTTATATGACTGCAATTATCAGTGAATATTTTATGTTTTATAAGTCCTTTAAAATAAAATCTTTGAGGAAATAGGGAGTTCCCCGAATCTTAGGTTTCATTTTAAAAGTTGTCTTGAAGTCATTATTTGCTCAAAGAATGTTTGTAGAATTTATGGTTAGCCCTCTCTATCAAATATCTCTTTATTGCTAAGTTATGTTTTCAAGTTCCCTTTGTTGAGAATTAAACTTCTCTTTCCAAATCATTAATGTCCATCTCATTCCAAAAACAAAAGGATCCTGTGGCTAAGTTAGATTTTCCCTTTGATATCCCATATCCCTTGAAGAGTTTTTCATGACCTTATTTTGACTCCATTTCCCAATGAACCAGATATGTCCTCTTTCAGTCTATATTTCCTAGACCTTTCATGTTATGTTGTATCAACTCAATCCAACCAAACAAACATTTGCACTTAATAACTAGTCTAAAATACATACTCAAATCACACAAGATAAACCTTTGCAAACAAATGTTTGAGAGATCCCTCTCTGAGAACAGGAGGACTAGATCCTGGAACTCTAAAGATTGGTTCTGATGTTGCCTTGTCTTTTGATTTTCCAAACTGTCAAAACACGGGATACCAACATAATGGCGATCACGGTGGGACCACTGAGTTCATAGTTGCTTATCAAGCTCTTATAAACTCATTAGTATTTCAAACAACCATAGAAACTCAGAAAACCCAAAAATATTTCAGTTTGGCTTCATAATAAACATGGTGGTGGAACCATAAAACATTTTACCTTCACAAAAGCTAAAAATTTTCCACCTGGTGACTCCACTGGCCTCCAGTAGGCATATTACCCTTCTAGTCCGTGTAGAATCCCTTGGGAATGCATTGAGCAAACCCAATCATGCTGTTGGTGGATAGAAAATTTCAAAATCTTCCACCTGGCGACTCCGAAATCCCCAAAAGACCTAATAACTCCACTGGAAAAAGACTCTGAACTGGTTAGAAAGATACAGTGACCTTAAACACAAAAATCAACCATTACAAGACCTAGACAAATGAGCAAGATTATAGAGAAAATGATAAAGAAAAATTACTGATCATGATGGAGAAAATGGTGTACACACTTGGGAAAAAATTTGAAAGGTATGAGGCCAATTTAAATATTGATGATCTAGAGCATCCCATGCTCCTTTCAAATCAAGAACAAACCCAAAAACTACAAGATATGTATGATGAACAAGATTACCATGAGAGCAATGAAGAAGGTCGTCAGGAAAATCCTGATTGCCTACCTATTTCTTGTATTATACTATTAAGAGAACTCCATAACCAGATTGCAAAAAATCATAGTGAGCAGTGCCTTGAGGAAAACATAAGCCATTTCAAACCTACAAAATCTGAAATAGGAGAAGAGACAACACAACCAGAGTCTCTTCCTTTATGTTATGACTCATTTCAGATTATTAAAAAGGGATGGCGCCCTGAGAGTATACTTGAAACAACTCATGAACTTTACAGTCAAAGTGACTGCCATGAAAATCATGAGGTGTCATTTGAAATTGAGATAGATTAGGAAAAGGAAGAGAATCCTCAAAATTTCCCTACGAGCACAAGTGATAATTCCCTAGAAGAGGCTCAAGAAGACATCCAGCCTCAAAACCAATTAACACAAGAGGGAGAATACTGTTGTTCTTCTGTCCAAAGCAAAGAGAAAATTCCTTCTCTTTTTACAGAGGAAGAAATTGATCAGATATTAAATAAACAGTCAGCCCTCAATTCTTTATTAGAACAAAACACTTCTGCTCATTTTCCTACTAAATATTTTTGTCTTGAAATAGAAAATAAACTTGTAGGTCAGCTAAAAGAACAAAATAATAACCCAATATGTTTGATTGGTGAAATGGTGTATACTAATGATTTTTCAACTTCTGATCAATCTAATGATGATGATGAGCTCCAAACAGAAACTAATCATGCAGGGAAACCAGCATTGGATTGGTGTCATGAAACTCATTATCATCAGCTTGAAAGCAGCACTCAGCCAGTCCAATTAATTAGGAATAATTTTCACATAATTGGGAATCAACTATCTATTAGTTGTAATGTTGGGATTGAGAAGAAAGAGGAATTTCTTGAACAGGATGCATATGAGGAGCCTCCTCCTGAAAGGGTCGAGGTAATAAAAGATACCCCTACTCAAGAACATGATGATCTCTTCACAGAGCACAGTCCACTGAATTAGAGCATGCCAGGACTAGAAGAGGACAACACTACAATATATGATGAATCATCTAGTTCAGATAATAATGAAGATGAGGAAGTTTTTCTTCCTAATAGGAATCTTTGCCTTAATCTAGTGGAGAAAGAAGAGATAATCCTGGTTGAAACATATCCTCCAAACACTCACAACCAGGTATTATTTCAAGATCCCTATGCTCATTTCTTGAAAATATTTGGAGAAGGGATAAAGGTTATTAGGAGCAGTATATTATCAAAAGAAAGAGGATTATTTGGCACTGCTGCTAAAAAAAAAAAGAATGGGAGTTGCCCTGTTTTCCCAGCCTGCTTAAAGAGATGAGAAAGGACCAACCATGGAATCATTTACTGGATTGGTTGTATTGGAAAAGAGAGTTCATCAGCTAGAATATGTAAATGTTTCAAGTTAGATTTTCCCTTTGATATCCCATATCCCTTGAAGAGTTTGTCATGACCTTATTTTGACTCCATTGCCCAATGAACCAGATATTTCCTCTTTCTGTCTATCTTTCCTAGACCTTTCATGTTCTGTTGTATCAACTCAATCCAACCAAACAAACATCTGCACTTAATAACTAGTCTAAAATCCATACTCAAAGCACACAAGATAAACCTTTGCAAACAAATATTTGAGAGATCCCTCTCTAAGAACAGGAGGACTAGATCCTGGAACTCTAAAGATTGGTTCTGATGTTGCCTTGTCTTTTGATTTACCAAACTGTCAAAACATGGGACACCAACAAAAAGTACAACAGTAAATCAAGAGTGTTTCATAGGGTAAGGTAACAAAGCCAAATGGATCTTAATAAGTTATGTGAGTGTGAAATGAACATTATGTTGTGAGTGTAGTAGGTTTAAAGGGAAATTAAGAATCCTTTAACATATACTAGAACGCAAAGGGCCTTTAAGATCACTATGCTTAAGAAAGAGCCAAAGGAGAGGGCATAGCATAAACTTCTTTGACCTAGCTTTATCAAGTAAACTTCAAGACAACAATCCAACAAACCCTAGAGGGTAGGGAACTCCTAAATTATCTAGATACTTACCTTCAGAGAAAGAAAACATTTAAGATAACAACCAAGTGATGATTAAAGATAAGGGAACTCTTAAATTCTTCAATTAGTCCTTAAATACCTTTAAAGTGAATTTTCAAGATAGACCAAAGGACAGGAAAAACCATAAAATTTGTTAGCTTAAGCCCTAGTAAGAAAACTCCAAAGAAAGGCCTTAAAAACATTGTTTCAAGCTACACCAAAGGAGAGGGCATACCGTAAAATTCTTCGGTTTGACTCTTATTAAATAATTTTCAAGACAACAAGCTAAGTGGAACCAAAGAGAATCTAAGAATTTGCCAATCAGACCTAGCAGAGGAAAAAATTTGAACAATAGAAGGCAGAAAAACTTAAGGTGCCTCTAAAAACATATCTTAAGCTAAATTTTCTATTCTATTGCAAGAAAAATGATGAAAAATATGAAAATAGAAGGAAAAAATTACTAAATTAGAACAACATCACCATTAACCAAGTTCATGAATCCTGTAAATGTGCTTGCTCCATTGATATTTAGTCCAAAACAGTAAAAAAGCTCCAAAGAAAACTTCTTTACAATTCAAACCTCATGTAATATTCAACTCAACAATCAACCAATAATCAAAAAAAATTATGGAGCATACATGAAGTATTTATCTAAAAAATGAGGAGGTGAACCTACGCTAGGGTTTGAGATGTCATTTATTACATAGTTAATGCATTTTGTCCTCTGAGACCATGCAAGGCCCAAGGAAAAATATCAGAAAGTGACTCACTATAATAATAACTCCTAACCTAACCTGTGAGTATATTTTGGAAGAATTTGACCTTAAGGCCTCTTAATAACTTTTATAATAACTCCTGGTGTCCTTTGTTAAATTTCTGGCAAGGGCGCAGTGCCACTGGCTGAGGGCACAACGACAGTTGCAAACGTGCATCACCAAGACTGGGAAAATTTCCTGTTTTCCAGCTAAGTTTTGGAGGCATCTTGAGGTGTAGCTTAACTATGTCTATCCACACCTCTCTGTCATCTTCAACTTCCTTAGAAATATTTTCCTCAAAACTAAGTTTCTTTGCCTCATGTTTTTCCTGCTCTAAAGCTCTCTTGAGGAATATTATTTTTGGTCTTGACCTGATGGTTTGAGTATCATAAGGGTTAGAGTCATCA
Source organism: Pinus albicaulis (assembly GCA_034641835.2). Lineage (NCBI taxonomy): Eukaryota > Viridiplantae > Streptophyta > Pinopsida > Pinales > Pinaceae > Pinus > Pinus albicaulis. The sequence goes on along the minus strand of CM076570.1, from coordinate 1,159,602,770 downwards.
GGTGCCATCATTTCCTTAACCTTGATGTCTTGTCCTTTTTCCTTTAGCAGCTCTAAATCCATGAGAAATTTCTTGTCCTTTAGCTTCTTGTTCTCTTGTATTAAGAATGATATGACAAATTGGGCTTTTTCCATGTTATCCTGCAGTTCTTTGATCATGGCATCATTCTCTTTTATGATCAACTTTGAGGCCTCATGCTCATCTTGGTCATCGAAGTCCACTTGTTAAACTCTCTCTCTCTTTCTCATGATGAAGGTCTTCCTCTTTTGACATTTCAAATTCTGTTTTGTGAAACCATAGGATGTAAGTGGAATGAATGAGGGGAAGGGGATGAAATGATTGGCTGTGAAAGATGAAGGGAATGAATGTGAATGACAAATTAGGTGAATGAAAACATCTAAACCAATGTGATTACCCTTGTTATGACTGATATTTCTCTTAGGAGGATGAGACAAGGGTAAAAATTATGATCTATTATTTATAGCTAGGGTTTTATTAGGGTTTCATTTCCATTGATTAAATGATCACCAAAATAGCTTTGAGAATGGGTTCATGTCATGTACTTACCCCTCAAGAGTGCTTGGAGGACCTTGGAAAATATTTGAAGGAAATTTGATGTGATTTGAGTGGTTTTAAAGCTCAAAAATATTCTATGGAAAGGGCACAATGCCAAGCTCCAGGCACGCACCGTTGGTGCAAACGCGCAACGCCAAGTGCTGAACGCACAACACTGGGGTGACAAAATGAAACATTGTTTTGTAGACCACTTTTGGAGGTATTCCCGATGTCCAAATTGGGCCCACAATAGTTCGTTGGAAAGATATTGAAGACTAATTTCAAAATGTACCATTTTTTGGCTTATTTGAGTTGATTTGACTTGTCAAAGGTTGATTCTCCCAAGACTTTTCAAAAAGTGTTGAATGATGGTGCAGAAATGCAGAGTGCTAGTTCAAGAAACTTTTGGAGGCCATCTTCAACTCCAAATTGAGCTCATGGTAGCTCATTGTAAATATCTTCTAGTCTAGTTATCATTGGAATCATCATGTAAGTCATTTGGACATTCCAACTATGAGAAAAATTGATTTTACCAAGGTCACTCTAGAAGTGCATGAAACCTCTTATAGCGCCTGTAAATTTAACATTCCTCCCAAACCATGATACCTATGGAAAGTCTGAAGGGGGTTTTTATTCCTTTACATATGATTGACAAAAACCTCTCTCATTGTTGTCAAATTTATCTTTCTTTGTTCAGAAATACAATTTGAAGCGAAACTCGCCTTGTGTGCTTCATATATGTCATTTTACTGCAAGGAATCACTACTTTGGCACTCAAGTGGACTTAAAAAGTTTACAAACCCTATTCATATACAAGACCAATTTTTTCCTCTTTCCCTTGCTAAAAATTATTTTCATTGAGGAGTAGACAGTCTACATCATTAGTACCTTCTGTTGATAAATCTTCCAACACTTCTGCAGAAGTGCTAAACTTTATCCATTTTTCTCGCTTGCAGCTTCTCAACTGAGAAGATAATCCTCCTTGGAAATTTTAGGTCTTCCTTGAATGACCATGTCTTGGCATTCTATTACATTTGAGACAGATTATAACAAAGGAAAAGAAGTGCTTGAAACATCCAAGGATGACCTTGACAAATGTAAAACCCTAATGACCTAATGGGAGTGATTTTTGACCTGATTTTGACTGAAGCTTGGCTTGGATATTTTCAGGTGAAAACAAAGTATTGTTATAGGTTATTATGCCCAAAAGGACATGGGAATGAGTTGGAAATAGGAAACCCTGGAGGGAAGGTGGAGTTCAGTGACAAGGGAAAATAGGTTAATGAGGTTATAGGCAGGAAAGAAAGATGAAAATGAGAGGCATAAGCCCATAAGGAGTCTTTTGAAGAGAAACAGGGTGGATTTGGGAAGACCAACTGAGGAATAGTAAAAATAGGTTCATAAGGATAATGAAGGGAATGAGATTTCTGAAACTCAAGATATTCAAGGAATATTGTTTTCACAAAGCTATAACCATTCTATAGTCATCTAAAGATAGTGAAAAATATTGATGACTAACAGTGGCTCCAATTGGGGAGGGAAACGCCTTTAGGAGGTGTCAAGAACCTTAGATCTCTAATTTTGTAGATGAGATGCCTCACATACTTGCTGATTTTCTTCATTTTTCGATGTTTATCTTGCTACTTTTATTGAAAGCCATGACCTTTTAAAATCTGAAAAAACATGATTGCTTCATCATCAACCATACCTACCCATCATATCTTTCCTAACATTTTCTCTTCATTTGAGTGCACTTGGATTGACAAACCCTGGACATCATATTTTCTTTTGAAAGCACAAACTATCTACTTCCACCCTTATATCATCCAAAGGCTCAGATTAGACTTATGAGCTCTTTTATTCTCTACCTAATCTACTAATCCGTCAAGATTAAACAGTTTGACAAATTTTCATTCTCTAATCTATCAACATAAAATTTAAAACATGATCAAACCAAGGTTAAGCAGTTCGGTTTGTCATGAACAGTGGCATTTTGGATAGTTTGGACACAATTTTTTTTTCCACAAAGTAAACAAACTGAGGGCTGTAATTTGGAATTTTTCATTCATCCCTCTATTTTCTCTTTGGTTCATATTTGAGCTTTCGGAACCAATATATTTTCCTAACATATTCTACTGATAAGCCAAGTTTAAATAGTTCGGAAAATATTAATTTTCTAAGTTATCAGCAGAAATTTAAAACATGTTCAATCGGTTGGAAATATGATGCAATGTGTTGTCCTTGATGGCAACCTACTTGATGAAGTTGATGGCAACCTACTTGATGAAGTTGTCCTTGATGGAAACTGGCTTGACCTATTAGTTAATCATGTAAATCTGATGTATCTAAAGAGCAGTTCAGATGTAATGGAGAAAGGAATTCCTGTAAGGGCCAGAGTAATGATAAAAATGGTATGTCACAAAGCATACGTGGGTTTGTAAAGGCGAAGTAGCGTATGAACGTGAAAAATTACTTGCCAAGTAGCGTATGCCCTTTTGCACTCCAAATTTATTATACCAAGGGGCATTACCATGGTTTTGGCACACAGTATTGAGCGTTGTATGGTTTATTTGATTACGACCAAGAATACCATTGGAAGGTGTGTGGTTTTGGCTCAGGTATTGGTAAAAGCTAAATCTATTTAAGGAGAAGAAGATCATAGTGCAAGGTGTGCATGTGTAAGGTTTGTTGATGAACAAATTCCTCTAAGGAATATCTGCATGAATAAACTATGTTCTAAATTGATATATATGAATCTATGATGCACCCATGGATCTGATGATGATGAATCTCTAGAATGACCTACTGAAGGAATGATGAAGAACTGGTGCAATTCTGCTGAAGAAAATGAATAAATCTGGGTAAGTCTTATAGATCTGGTCTGTTCTAAAAAATTTATTCTTTACATATCTATACGCTAGTAGGTTTCATCTAAAGCGCGTATATACACGGGTCTACTCAATGAATAGCGCGTATGGCAGTTAGGGTTTTCTGAAGAATAAAATACACAGAAGTATACACGGGTTGATGTACAGGGAACTGCATATATATGCGGCTTTAGAAAAGTAAAGCAGCATATGCTATTTGAATTGATGAAGGTTCAGGGTTGAATTTGTATCTGCACATCTATTCTGAAGTCTGGGTTATTTCTAAAGTTTTGGTTACAGTGTTTTCACTGTTCTAGTTGAAGTATTGGGCAAAGTATATGATTGTTGATCTAGTGCAAGTGTCTGGGTATCGAATGAATACTTCACTCTGAAGTATATCTGCATGGAATGGGTTACAATTCATTAATAGATCTGAATAAATAATGCACCTATGAATACAATGATGGATGAAGAAAATGATGAAGAGGGATCTCTAGATCTGAAATGACTATGTATTTTCTAGATCTGTTTATAAAATGTTTAGATCTGTGATCTGGCGAATATTTTCTGAAGTAAAGGGTGAGGTCCGAGTTATCTATTCTGAAGAGCTGCATAGTCCTGAAAAGTTACAGATCTATACGCAGGTTCGTGGAAGAGAAAGCGCGTATATACGCGGGTTGGTCTCAACAAAAGCGCGTATGGAATATGAGGTTAGTCCTGAAATGTGTGCAAATGTATATGCAGGTTTGCCTATGTGAAAGCACGTATATACACAGTTTCAGAGAAGTAAAATCACATATGGAATCTAGGGTTTTGCTGAAGTGTGTGGAATAAAATGTCTGATCTGTGTTGCTGTTTTACTATTATCTGTCAATGATGTATTCATACAGATCTGGGTTTTTTGAATGAATATGCTGCTGGTTATGATTGATTAAAGATCAAGTTGTTGGTTGACTGGTTGATTATTCAATGAATGAATTGATGGGGGTATAAGTTTCAGTTTGATGTATGTTGAGCTTAAATGTGTGGAGTTGGAGCCAGTATGAAAATTGATGAAACATGGTCCATGATGGTGCTGAGGGTCAAAGCCTTCAGTGAGGGGGTTGTAGCTCCCTTTGAGTGGTAGCTGGTAAATGAGAGCAGGGGGTAGTAGCTCGGTTCCAGGAGAGGCTGGTAAACGAGAGCAGGGGGTTGTAGCTCCCTTCCAGGAGAGGCTGGTAAACGAGAGAAGGGGGTTGTAGCTCCCTTCCAGGAGAGGCTGGTAAATGAGAGAAGGTTGTAGCCTTCTGCAGGTGGGTGCCTGCGTGCTGGTATGAGTCTGCGCTAGTACATGGTTGTAAGAAGTTTTCTTTATAATAAATATTGAAGACAGATACGACGACAGCGGTGGTTTTCTCCCGAATTGGGTTTCCACCTTAAATCCTGGTGTTCATGTGTGTTGCTTATGTGTGATGATTTATTTTGTTCTTACTGCACATGTTTACTGCTTACTAAACATCTAATGAATGAATGATGCAATGATATAAGTAAATAATTATCTGCATAATGAGATCTCTGGTAATACGCAAGTTTCATTAAGGATATCCGCGTGTATACGCGACTTGGGTTCATTAAAGTAGCGTATGGGTTTTAGAGAAAGAAAAAGTAAAAAGTTTTCAGTCTGCACTAAATACTGATTCACCCCCCCCTCTCAGTATTTTTCCCAACAATTGGTATCAGAGCAGGTCCTTCTGAAGGAGCTTGATCGCTTGAAGGAGATCCGTCACAATGGGAAGGAAGCAAAAGAAGAGGGCTACTCAAGGAAATAAGATATCTCAGAAATCGTGTACGGCAGAAAATGAAGATGATGCAAAAGGTATTAATCCTTGTTCTTGTGATTCACTTCCTTATGCAAGCAATGGTGAAGATAGTGAAAATGATAGTGAAAGTAACAGTATGGGTCTAGAAGCAAATCTCAAGATTAATGCTGAAGATCAATTTAAAAAGAAGGAATCTATCTACAAAGATATGATCTCTAGAATGAATGGACAGATACAAATGTATCAAGGACTTAAGGATAAAGTAACCAATCGAAGTGAAAGACTTGAAGTAGAAATCATCTCTCTCAAAACAGATCTGGAAAAATCAAATAAGAAGAATGAAGAACTTTTACAAACTTTTGAAGAACAAGAAAATGGGTTGAAAGAAGAGATTTTAAAATTGAATGATCAAGTAGAAGAAGGAAGAAGGGTCAAAGAAAGTATGAAGAAGCAATGCCAAAGATTGGAGGTTGAGGTAAATATTTTGAAAGGTAAATTAGAAGAAAAAGATAAACTCTTGAGGTTTCAAGATAGTACTAAGATTCTAGACAATATTCTTAGTAGTCAAAGGTCTCCTTCTGTTAAATTTGGTCTTGGTTTTCATGAAACTGTTAAAGGAGAATCTAGTTCACAAGAAAGTGCTAAAGATTCAAAGGATATAAATGCAAAACCTGAAGTGTTGAAAGAAACAAAAGGCCAACCAAAAATCATGAAATCTCAAAAAAAATATTTCCCTCCTTTGATCAATAATGTTGAATGCTTTAAATGTCATAAGAATGGGCATGTTGCAGCCAATTGCAGAAGCAAATTGTTTCAGTCACAAACAAACAGATTCTACACATAAAGGTACTCAGGTTTCTTTAAGGGATATTGTTTTTCATGCAGCAAGTTTGGTCATAAAGCAGCTGATTGCAATAGAAGAAAGAATAGAAAAATACATTATGATCCCTATGCTTACTTTTCTGGTCATGCAAGATGTTATGCTTGTAACAAGTATGGACATGTTGAAAAATAATGCAGGATGAATAGATCTGAGAAATTGGATAATTTCCAGCACATAATAAGAAATTTCAAGCAAAGCTGGAAAAAGAAGGAGGACCAGTCAAAAACGTAGGGGATAATAATCCTACTGTAGTCATCCGCTTCTAAAGCTTACTTCTCATAATGACTGTAGGAGTGATGTGAGATACATTAGAGGAATCAGTAATGTATCATCAAAGGGGAAGCAATATATGGTGATTCTCATGGCTGTTTTGGTAATTCTAGTTATGTTTATTTCTAACAGTGCATCTGATGTGAAGAAGACATGTACAGATGGTATAAGTTCAGGGGGATATGGAATTGTGAAATTTTTAGTATTTCACTTTCCATACGTGGGTTTCATGAAATAAAGCCACGTATACAGGCAAGTTTCGCTGGAGACAGAAGTGTATGTTTTTCTATTAAGGAAAACAGTAAGACAACTAAAGATCAGGAACACAGGTTCAGGGGGAGAATCAGTCTAACTGCTAATGATTGCATTGTTGGCATTGTATCTACTTATTACTTAGTTCTCATAATACTCATGCTCAAATGATGATGACATGATACATGGTTTCTTATGATGAGATTATGGATGAGCCCTGATTGTTTTTGTTGAAGAGTACATTTTGTTTTCACACATGGATGAGATGGAAGTATTATGATTCAGAGATAAGGATAGATCATGAAGAATTTTTTGCTGATGACTTTTGTCACAGTTGAGACCTTTTATACATAATTCCTACACATGTTACATCATGATTATGAAATAAATATAAATCATGAAGATCTTGGTGATAACAGATCACATGGATGATTGCTTGACACATATTGTCTATTGAAGAAGATTGTTCTGGAATGATAATTCCTCTTGGGAAGAATATGTTGATGTTGCAAAGAGCTTGAAGGCTTGGTTACTGATGTGCTACAACTATTGGATGACACTTAAAAACACAACTACATTGTCCTATCTATCTCCTCTCATATATTCTAGGAAAGCATTCGAATACCTCAGAAAAAAGATGGGAATAGTCTCTGCCATGCAGAAGATCAGATCTGCTTAAATTCAAAATATTAAATTGGATACGCGGATTTCCAGAAGGAAAATAACGTATATACACTATTTTATACATAGAAACCCGCGTATGGGTGTTTGCTGACAAAATTTTTCTGGGTCAGCATTCTTCAGCACAGCTGTGGTGCTGTTGGGTATCTCTGGTGATGTTTCAGCTCTCATATTTCTGTTTCATTCTCTGATATTTGATGAAGATGCCTTGATGATTTGCTGTTGAAAGTGTTCAGGGTGAACAGTTTCAGGGGGAGCATTAGCCTTGCTGAGAGTAATGCATTGTTGGCATTATGATGGTTCTGAAATATGATCTCTCTCTTGAGGTCCTTTTGGTATTGGTTATAAAAAGTCATATTTGTAATTTTGTGAAAAGGTCATGTTGAGACACATGATGTAAATTGTTAAATTCAGTCATGTAAAGACTTCTTCAAATTTGTAGACCCACTTGGCTGGGTAGTTGAGTCAAAATGTGTAAACCCACTTGGTTGGGTACTTGAGTTATATATGTAAATCCACTTGGTTGGATCTTTGATGTAAGTTTGAGTCCTTGGTGATAGGAAAGGTCATAAAGTCATGTATTGCATTGAAAAATATGTTTGAAGATTCAGCATGAACTCAGGGGGAGCATGGTAACTTCAGTGCACATCAGATCTACAGAGCTCTTCTTTCTACATGAGAAGAAAAACCTTGTTTTGGTTTTGATCCTCCCTTTGCCCTTGATGACAAAGGGGTAGAGTATCATGGTGTTTGAATAGGGGGAGAGTATCATGGTGTTTGCATAATGGTTATATTCAATGTATCTATCTATTGTGGTGATCAAACACCATCATGGTTGCCATCAAGTCCAAAGGGGGAGATTGTTGGCAATATGATGTAATGTGTTGTCCTTGATGGCAACCTAATTGATGAAGTTGTCCTTGATGGCAACTGGCTTGTCCTATTAGTTAATGATGTAAATATGATGTATGTACAGAGCAGTTCAGATGTAATGGATAAAGGAATTCCTGTAAGGGCCATAGCAATTATAAAAATGGCATGTCAGAAAGCATATGTGGGTTTGTAAAGGCGAATTAGCGTATGAATGCGGAAAAGTACATGCCAAGTAGCATATGCCCTTTTGCGCTCCAAATTTAGAATACCAAGGGGCATTACCATGGTTTTGGCACACATTATTGAGCATTGTATGGTTTATTTGATTATGACCAAGAATAACATTCGAAGGTGTGTTGTTTTGGCTCATGGTATTGGTAAAAGTTAAATCTATTTAAGGAGAAGAAGATCATAGTACAAGGTGTGCATGTGTAAGGGTTGTTGATGAATAAATTCCTCTAAGGAGTATCTGCATGAATAAACTATGTTCTAAATTGATAGATATTAATCTATGATGCACCCATGGATCTAATGATGATGAATCTCTTGAATGACCTACTGAAGGAATGATGAAGAACTGGCGCAATTCTGGTGAAGAAAATGAATAAATTTGGGTAAGTCTTATAGATCTGGTATGTTCTGCAAAATTTATTCTTTATAGATCTATACACTAGTTGGTTTCATCTAAAGCACGTATATACGCAGGTTTTCTCAATGAAAAGCGCGTATGGCAGTTAGGGTTTTCTGAAGAATAAAATACGCATAAGTATACGTAGGTTGATGTACAGGGAAGCGCGTATATACACGGCTTCAGAAAAGCAAAGTAGCGTATGATATTTGAATTGATGAAGGTTCAGGGTTGAATTTATATTTGCACATCTATTCTGAAGTCTGGGTTATTTCCGAAGTTCTGGTTACAGTGTTTTCACTATTCTAATTGAAGTATTGGGAAAAGTATATGATTGTTGATAAAGTGCAAGTGTATGGGTATTGAATGAATACTTCACTCCGAAGTATATCTGCATGGAATGGGTTACATTTCATTAATAGATCTGAATAAATAATGCACCTATGAATACATTGATGGATGAAGAAAATGATGAAGAGGGATCTCTAGATCTGAAATGACTATGTATTTTCTCGATCTATTTATAAAATGTTTAGATCTGTGATCTAGAGAATATTTGCTGAAGTAAAGTCTGAGGTCTGAGTTATCTGTTCCTGAAGAGCTGCATAGTCCTGAAAAGTTACAGATCTATACGCAGGTTCGTGGCAGATAAAGCGCGTATATACGCGGGTTGGTCTCAACAAAAGCACGTATGGAATATGAGGTCAGTCCTAAAATGTGTACAGATGTATACACATGTTTGTCTATGTGAAAGTGTGTATATACACGGGTTCAGAGAAGTAAAAGTGCATATGGAATCCAGGGCTTTGCTGAAGTGTGTGGAATAAAATGTCTGATCTGTGTTGTTGTTTTGCTGCTATCTGTCAATGATGTATTCATATAGATCTGGGTTGTTTGAATGATTATGATGCTAATTATGATTGATTAAATATCAAGTTGTTGGCTAACTGGTTGATGATTAAATGAATTAATTGATGGGGGTATAAGTTTCAGTTTGATGTATGTTGAGCTTAAATGTGTGGAGTTGGATCCAGTATGAAAATTGATGAAACATGGTCCATGATGGTGCTGAGGGTCAAAGCCTTCAGTGAGGGGGTTGTAGCTCCCTTCCAGTGGTAGCTGACCAGTAAACGAGAGCAGGGGGTAATAGCTCCCTTCCAGGAGAGGCTGGTAAACGAGAGCAGGGGGTTGTAGCTCCCTTCCAGGAGAGGCTGGTAAATGAGAGCAAGGGGTTGTAGCTCCCTTCCAAGAGAGGCTGGTAAACGAGAGAAGGTTGAGCCTTTTGCAGGTGGGTGTCTGCATGCTGGTATGAGTCTGCGCCAGTACATGGTTGTAAGAATTTTTCTTTATAATAAATATTGAAGACATAGATGACAACAACGGTGGTTTTCTCCCGAATTGGGTTTCCACCTTAAATCTTGGTGTTCATGTGTGTTGCTTATGTGTGATGATTTATTCTGTTCTTACTGCACATGTTTACTACTTACTAAACATCTAATGAATGAATGATGCAATGATCTAAGTAAAGAATTATCTGCATAATGAGATCTCTGGTAATACACAATTTTTATTAAGGATATCAACGTGTATACATGAGTGGGGTTCATTAAGGTAGTGTATGGGTTTTAGAGAAAGAAAAAGTAAAATTTTTTTAGTTAGATCTAAATACTGATTCACCCCCCCCCCCCCCCCTCTCGATATTTTTCCCAACAAAATCATGATTAGGCTATATGACTGAACAAGACTTTCCTTTCTCAAAATAGTGGTATTTTCACTTGCACACTTTTAGACATATTCTCTTTTGGTATGGGCACTAAAAGAAAAAAGGACATTGGTGAGGGTCATGCTTGTGACGGACCTTTAAGGTCCATCACCAATGTCACATATGTTGACAGTCCTTAAAAAAGCATTGTTGTAAGTGTATATAGTTATGGTCCTTTAAGGCCCGTCACCAAAGCCATTTTCAAAGACACTTTTGGTGAGCATCGTTAAAGGCCCATCACTAATTCTGTCTTTAGAGACACTTCTAGTGACGAACTTTTAATGATCCTCACCAATGCTATTTTTGTTACTTTTGGTGACGGTTAAAAAATGTCCGTCACCATTGATCATTCCAATGAGTTTTTGATAACGTTATGTTCTTGTTTATATATTTTTTTGTCAAACGATAACGATTTAATACCATTATTGTGGAGTATTTTTTATAATGTGTCCAAGGCCATAGTGGTTAGATTAAATCAAATTTTTAAGAAGTAATTAGTGTATATCATTTCCCTCAAATAATGACTAGTCAAGAAAATAGAGTTTTTGTATGAGTCAAAACATTATTCATATCTATTAAGTTTATTATCTAGAAAATTCCCTTCAGATAAAGTCCCATTAGTGTGTGTAGGAAATATATTATTTAATACATAATCAAGCTCTATCAATTCTATTAATGAGAAATACCTAACACTCCTCAACAATCCGGGCACATTAATTCTTTGGCACACACTAACATCTTTTAGAACCTCGCATGCCTTGGAACATCTTTGTACCTAGAACATCTTGCCACTACACTGATGCCGAAGCACATGGTGGCATGCGCTAGCACAACATAGAACTCTCCTAGCATGTGTTGGCATGAGTGTAATCCCTAGCATGCCCTAGAACACCTTGGATGAATTCATTGACATACATTAGCACTTGGCACACACTACCACTTGGAATTTATTGGGACCTATTATTAGTATGGTTAGCATGCCCCTTTTGAAAAGGATAAAGTCTTGACTTATTAACCCTCTTATTGTTTCTTCCTTTTGTTTCCTCGAAACTTCTTGACACATATTGACATACCCTAGCACCCAGCACATCCTTAGCACATGTCATGTATTGGCACTATTTGGCACATATAATTAGCACACCCTGGAACTCCCAAGCACACTTTGAGACTTATTTACATTTCTTGATATTCCATAGCATATTTTACCAATCCTTATAATAACTTCTCACTCCCTCCTTGGCATGACAACTAGCACTCATTAACACTAGTCCCTAGCACACGTTCCTCGTATTCACTAACTTCCATGAATTTTGACCTAGTGCTCCCTTAATGTTTTTTAATAGTACTCCTTAACACTCCTCAACATGCATTAGCACTCTCTAGAACACCTTATCACTGTTCAACATGCCCTTCCATTTCATATCATGCATAAAACTTCGTGACATATTGGCACTTGGCACGTGTTAGCGCTTAGAAAGTCTTAGCATGTATGGAATACGTTGACATGCCTTGGTATAATTTTTCATGGTCTAATATTAAATTTATTTGAGATCAACTATTGGAAAGTAGATGAGAAGAAACAAAGGAAGACTTGGCACTTAGAATGCACTAAGACTTTGCACTTGGCACCTATTGGTGCCTAGTGTTGGTGTGCCTAGCATGCCCCTCTTGGAAAAGGTAAATTAATAACTTATTAACCCTATTATGTGTTCATTTCCTTGTATTTTAACTTGTTTCTCCCTTTTGTTGCCTTGAATGTCCCTGGCACGCATTGACACACCCTTTCACATCTTGCCATGCCTTATCACTTGGCACATCTTAGCATGTTTGACATGCCTTCACACTATTTGATACATCTTAGCATTCTCTAGCACACCTTGGCACTCATGTCCTCATAGGTAGCCATTACATTTTTTCATGGCTTGGGAGCCCAATCAATTCCTTAACTACTGCAGTTCATGTGACAATATTGGCTTGCTTCAATCGCAACAACTTGACCAATTGCACCAACTACAAGTAGATTGTGCCTTGTACAGTTAAGAGCTGCCTATAAATCATATTATGCCACTCATGTCCAAGCTCAACTTGTCCCACTTGACTAGTTACCAAGACAAGGATCACATGATCTAGCCATGGCCATAAAACAACTAAGAAACATAGATTACATAGGAAATATTTCACATGTATGTTAAGTTGGTATAAATAGTAGAACATTAACAGAGAGTTTGCAAGAACCACAAGATGCACAAGTCACACACAAGATATAAGCCGACACAAGTCGAGTGCCCCAAAAATTATACACAACAATGTACGATATGCAATTATCTAGAATAGTTTAAAACATGAGCATCTAGCCAAAGTGTGCCACATCTCGTATAAAAAAATAGCTAAAGGCAAAACAATGTTGTGCCTAGCACAAAGTGATCTCCCTTTGTCTAAAACTACTATGTCGAGCCTCGTATAAAAACCACAGGCTTGCCTCCTATAAATACTATTATGAACTTCTCCTAACACACTTCGTCCTTAGCACACTTGAATTCACTCACACTCCCTGTCACACAGTATTATTCATTCCTTTCCATACATTTTGACCTAGTTATCCCTTGATATGCCCCGACACTCCCTAAAACTCTTCAGCATGCATTGACATTGTCGAAGATGTGTTAGCATGCCTTTTCATTCCTAATTTGCATGCCCTCACCCTCCCTAGCTATCATGCCCTCACAACTACCCTTAATTAATTTGAAACATGGGAACCCAACTAAGCCCTCACTTGAATACAAGAGCTTGAACAAGTTATTGTTACTACAACTAGATGATTTTGTTGAATTGTGTAGCTTGGGAGGTACTCCACAAGCCTAGTGAGATGGGTTTATGTGAGTTTGGTCACAAAAGGATTTGTGGGAAAAGAAGCCAAGCAAAGGGATTTTGGGCCCAAGATGGGTTTTAAAATCTAAAAGAAAATTAAAAAGGAAAATTAATATTTCCTAATGTATAAGTGGATAAAACCAGTAAGTTCTAGAGGGTTCCTAATAGGTCTAGGAAAAAATATTTAAGTAGGCCTTAGGGTGAAGGAAAGAATATGAAGTGAGAAGGATATCATTTGATCTAGTGGGCGAAGAGAGATGTAGATCTAGAGTAGGTCAAGTAAGGGTTTCTAAAGGGAGGCCATGATCATCCTCCAAGAGCAAGATCATCACGTGAGGGTTCACAAGAATTTTGCATACCTTAATGGTTGGTTCAAACTAGGATGTAGGATGGCATATTGTTGGTTCTCTTATGGCAGATCGAGCTTAAGAGATGTTTCTCATGCGAATCTGGGCATGCAATTTCAATGGTGTCTTTGTGTGAAGTCCACATCAAATTATGAAATGTTGAAATTTGCAACAAGAAACATTGAAATTGGAAATCGGAAAGAACAAAAAAAAAATGCACCCACACTCATGAGCAATTTTGATGCACCGAGAGTGAGGAATGTGGGGCATCTAATTTATTTTTCCTTTAAATAAATTGGACAATAAATTGTAATTTCATCTCATAACAACTTGTGTCAGTTAACTAAGTCGTGTTGACTAAGTTAGCTCAAAAAATACTAGTTGAGGGTCTAAGATGAGGCATGCAGAGGTATTTATACAATATTTTTGGAGTCCAGTTGCAGTTGATTCATTAGTGGGGTGCAGGTGTGAATTAGTTAACTAAATTAAATGATTTAAAATCAGTTAAAATAGTTGTAACTAATTTATGAGCTAGAGAGAGGTCGGCCAGTGAATTAAATTAGATTTAATTCACAATGAGTGATTAATTAGATAACTGATAATTCACTATTAATAGCAGCATGCATTTCAGTTTCGAGGAAGCCCCAGTTGAAAGAAAGGTTAAAGGGAACATAACTATCAATTGTATTTATACTAAATTTCCCATGTGCAATTATAAAGTCATTGGGATGCCATGATGGATTGCACAATCAAGGAAGATAGATTTTCCTCATTAATAGGGAGCTAATTCCCTATGAATTTCACGAGTAAGGCGAGTTGAAGGAAGGCTGAGAATTGGCTAAGTACTAAACCGAGTGTGCCTAGATCAGCGAGAGACAATTGGGAGAGTGTTGGAGAATATCATGAGAGATTAACCATTCTATTGTTTCATGATTCATTGAATTAATACACAATAAATATAGAGGGGTTTTGAGCAGTTTCTTTCCACAGATACATCTTGTGTTGCGTGATTGATAATTTATTTCTCTTACTTATATGTGATTATGCGATCATGTTTTATTTCCAAAAATTGTAGGAAGGATTCAACATATTGTTTTAGTACATAACATTATTAGAGTGAATCTCATTGGTTAGATTTTCTACATGGTATCAAAGTAGGAATTTTTTGGGTGGCGAGTTTGCAGAGACTATCTGAATATTTTGGTGTAAAAATTAAAAAAAAAACATATAATTTGGATTCCTTGCGAAAAACAACCCAAATGGAAAATAAATTCGTAGCTTGGATGAGGGAGATATCGTCGATTTAAAATCAACTATTTTTTAGAATCTTTTGTAATGGAAAGATAATTACAATGTGTTCGAGTTAAGAACCTATATGCACTTGAGGTACGAGATGCATGAAAAGCTTTGAGGAGAAAAGCAGATGTTAGAGACATTGTTGTTGAGAGGGAGTACAAATTACCTCCCAACATGCAGCCTTAGAAGAAGTTTCAAAACGTTGTGGACCAGCCAAAATTGGAGAAGAAGAGAGGAGACCGAGTGGAATCCTCCACTCAAGTATAGACCTCCATGAGGGGGAAATTTTGATCCATATGGGAAGAGGGATCACATGCAACCATACCTCCAGGTGAAAGGTGGGGTGATGTGTAGACATAATCCCATTATAAGAAAGCTGGGCAGGGTCCATTGAGATGGTGTGTCTCATGGATCGAACCTAGCTATGAGGATTCCAAAGTACAAAAATAGCAGGAAGGATCAATTAGATTGATGCAGTTAGATGTCAGGAAGACATAAATTAGAGTAACAGATGTTAGATACTGGAGCACATATCAGAGTTCGAAATAGTGCAAAGGGCATGGATACATATGCTAGCAGTAGCACGGAGAGTCCAGTAGACAGATGCAGTAGCTAGTAGCAGCGAGAAGACTCTAATGAAAAATGCATTATATTGATTCATTTGTTTGGATGTTATTCAGTTTCAGTATTTGCATGTGAAAACAACACTAGATAAGTGATGCATGCAAAATTCCAAAGGTACCAGATGGGATAAATTGAATTCCTTTCTTGTTGAGAGGGAGTGTTGAAATTTGCAATAAGAAATAGTGAAATTGGCAGCCATAAAGGACAAAAAAAAAAAATGCAACCACACTGGTGAGGAATTTTGATGTATCAGGAGTGAGAAATTTGAGGCATCTAATTTTTTTTTCTCTTAAATAAATTGGACAATAAATTGTAATTTTATCTCATAACAACTTGGGTTAGTTAACTAAGTCATGATGACTGAGTTAGCTTAAGAAATTCGAGTTGAGGTGATCGAGGTGGGTATTGGTGGCCACCCACCTATTCCACTTGGGCACTTACCATTGTCTCTTTTAGTTTTTCCATTTCCTTAATTATAGCACAATTTACTATTTTTGTTAGTTTTTCGTGTCCTAAACTTCTGCCACAGTTTTGAGGCCCCAAACAACATTTTTTGGTCATGAAAGTTTTATTGATTTCATAGAAATAACATTAGCAGTTGTAGTCCTCAGAGATATATTTTTGACAAGGTATCATGTCCGTCAAACGAAGATCATATGACCAAGTTATGACCCTAGGAAATTGGTTTCCCAACTACCCTCAACGAAGTGCATAAACTCTTGGTGTTACATCTCCTCGGGTTAGGGTTTTCTCTTATTTTTAAATAATAAAAAGGCCCTTGAGCCTTATTGTAACACAGTTTAGAGGGATGTAGTTTCCACATCTCTTCTCAGAGATAAGCTACCATCGCCCAAGCTAGTTTGTTTTCCATTATGTCCGTAAGAATTTTTCAGTATTTGATATTAATGAAATGGAGTGTTATTCCTACTGCATCTTTGTGTTTATGTTTATTTTTGTATTTTATTGTGTTCCTACATATTTATGGATCATGAGGTTCTAATATGAGGCATATATATGGATTCTAATATTTTTTGGGTCCAGTTGCAGTTGATGCATTAGTGGGGTGTAGGTGTGAATTAGTTAACTCAATTAATCGAGTTAAAATCATTTTAACTAGTTCTAACTGAGTGATGAGCTAGTGAGAGGTCCATTGAATTAAATTAGAATTAATTCAAAATTATTGATCAATTAGATAACTAATAATTCACTATTAATAGTTGCATGCATGTCAGTTCTGAGGAAGACCTGATTGACACAGAGGTTAAAGGGAACATAACTATCAGTTGTATTTATAAAAAATTTTCCATGCGAAATTATAAAGTCATTGCGATGACAAGATGGATTGCACAATCAAGGAAGGTTGATTTTCCTAATTAATAGGTATCTAATTCCCTAGGAATTAAGTGAGCAAGGCAGGCCGAAGGAAGGTTGATAATTGGCTAAGTACTACACCAATTTTTCCTAGATTAGTAGGAAACAATTGGCAGTGTTGGAGAATCTCATGATAGATTAAGCATTGTATTGTTTCATAATTCCTTGACTTAATACACAATAGAGATAGAGAAGTTTTGAGCAGTTTCTTTCCCCAGATGCATTTTTTGTTGTGCGATTCATAATTTCTTTCTCTTACTTATATGTGATTATACGATCGTGTTTTGTTTCTGCAAATTTTAGGAAGGATTAAATATATTGTTTTAGTACATTGCAAGATCAGATTGAAGCCCATTGGTTATATTTTCTACATGAAATAGAAAAGTGGGTTGATACAATCTCGTCCTGCGGTGGTTATAAAGACAAACATAAATGAAGGAGGGTTTTCATAGTAATTTAGAGCCAGAACAGAAGTATATTTAGACATAATATTGACTGAGCTAACCCTAGTTTGAGGATCGACATTGAGATCTGAAGTTCATGTCAAGATTCAGTCAAAGAAATGCCCAAAATCTATGGATCCATATGAGCTAGGTCGAGTCCCTTATGGAGGAAAGAGTCGTGGTTTTTTCTATGGGTGGATAGGGTTTGTTCTACAACAATTAGAAGTACATAAGTATAGTGCCCTAGTTAGGATAGTTTTCTAGCATGTTTATTTCATAAGGTATGCCTTTAAGACTGTGAAAAATTTGTGTAGAAGAAGAGAAGTTGTGACCCTTAAAGCGAGGTTTATTTCTGAAATATAGATCACAGATTTGGAAGATGGTTTGTAGATTCAGTATGTGTGGAGATAGCAGATCCAAAGGAGGGTGAAACCTGAGCAGAAGATTGAGCATGAAGAAGAAATTTCCACGTGAAGAATGGATTGACATGTAGAGGAGTTGATTTGGTGGAATATCCATGGAGTTTTAGATAGATATCTGAATCAACCTATAAAAAATTAGTCAATGGACTATTAGTGATTTATTTGTGACCCTAGTTCAGTCATATTCTACAGATTGTTAGAAGGATGATAAGAGGAGTAGCTCATATTTATTCATAGATTGGACAACAAAGATCGAATTGTCGATACACAAGAAAAATGATTTTGAGAGGAATAAAACCATTGTTTGGTGGAATATTTGAGGAGCCCTATATGAAGAAAATATTGGGAGCCCTAGATCAATAAAAATAATTGATTTTGGTTGGGAAGATTGATGGTAGTCCATGCATAGTTGGAGGGTTGTTAGGTGACTATCAAAGAAGAGCCCTAACTCTGGTACTTGTGAAGGTCAACGAGATTGGTAGAAGGGTAGGTGTATAGGGCCCAAGGATGTGCAGAATTTGAAGGACTAAAGTAGCAGACAAGTGGGCCAACCAACTAGCCCTAGTTCACTATATTCTAGAGGATTAATTATGTGAGAAGAAGGGAAAATTCCATAGCCCTAGGCTTCTCATATTGGATCCGTAGTACGGAAAAATTGGGCATACCAAATATTTTTTCACAAATGGAGTTGTGAACAACCTGTTACCACTCAAAATATTAGTGGACTTAAAAGGCGTTCCTAAGAGGGCAATAACTAGGACCAGGGAAATACTGGAGGCTTAGCCCATTGTCACCATAGCTAAGGCTCCTTGCTCTTCACGAAATTTCACCTATGGGAGGAGTCCCAGTAGTTTAGGAATTCAAATTTATATTATAGGTCAATGAATAGTTGGGAAGTGACCCTAAAAGCCCTTTCCCTAATATAGAATAAAGAGTGGGACATGCTTGCCTTTTAAGAAAGGGACTTGATCTTCTAGGGAGAGAGGAGGGGAATTGAAGGGCTGAGGGAGAAGAATAAGACTTATGAAGGAAGTTATCAATCCATAAAATCCTTTGGGAACTTGGATTCCAAAATGGTCCTTGATGAAAGGCCTTTGACACCAATTGGGACCACACGGGGCCAAGTGGACCCAACCTAGGTTCGAGGATGGAATTCAAAAACCAATGATTTTCCTATCTTAGAAAATGTGAGGGGAAAGGATCAGGCAATATTTTTTACTTCCATGGGTCAAATTGATCCTACTAGGTTCTAGCCTTGGGAACACCTATGCAAAACTTGATCTTAGAGCTAGGGCTTAAGGTATCCGACGATTCCATCGTCATAATTGGCCCAAATAATCAGGAGAATGAGGGGACCCACCAATGTAGTTGCTTGTAGGAGATCAAATTTTTCCTTTGGCTATATCCTTGGGAAATTGATGCCCTAGGTGACATCATGGGGCTAAACCTAGGGGAAAATGGAAAATTGTGAAAAAAGGGGGGGAGATCATTACCCTTTTTGAGGTACTAGTGCATAATTCACTTGGGGATATGGAGTTAGGTGTGATAATGAACAATAATTCAGTTTCTTGATCAAGGAGGCACAGAAAGTCAACTTCGTCCAATGTTAGAGGAAAACGAAAAGTGACCTTTAAGCATTTATAATTCATACAAGTGGTGCAATTTTATTGAGATAAAATGATCTCTAAGGCATTTAATTCATCCAAAAATGGCCCATACATTAAATAAACTAAATAGACACATAATTCCACATTTCCATCATGCAACAATTAGCCCTAGTTATAACGAAATTCAATAGTATGAAACAACAAGAAGAATAGTGTTAAATTTTCACTCACAATGTTAGATAGTATATCCAATCATCTTCACATTTGAAAAAACAAATCTCCAATATAAAAATAGTCCAAATCCATACATAAAAATGCATCCATCATCCAAAATAGTCCTCCAAGGAAAAATGTGAAGTTCTCTAAAGATAGAGAGATCCCAAGTCAAGCGATGATACAAATGAATCCAAATAACTCCTATTTACATTGATTAGGAGTTGATCAAATTAGATTATGGGCCTACATTAGCCTCTAAACATAAAATAATATGCAAGTAACCCTAAACCCACCAAACTACCAGACTGGAATAATAAGCCTCATAAGAGGTCAAATGATGTCTTAGGTTCTTCTAGGAGGCATACTGGGGTCCATGAGTGCCATAATGATGCATGGGACCCATAAAAAGTGTTGGACAATGGGGTGGCCCATTTTTCTCCAAACATTAAACCTATGGTGCTCTCATTAAACTTGTGGACTGAAAGGGTTGTGTGCGGCCACCATCAACAAGTAGGTCAAGTGTTGTCTTGTTCATGATAGATTGGTTGTCAAAGGATTAACACCAATCCCTAGTTGTATTCCTTGTATCAATGTAATTTTAAAGGGTACAATCCATGGTACAAGAGCTCTAGCTTGTTGTATTGTGGTTTGTAATATAATGAAGAAGGGTTTGCAGACTAACCCTTCCTGACATGCCATGACACTCTAGCATACCTTGGAATTTCCTAACATGTAACCTTGCTACTCCCTCCTTATCACACCTGAAACTCACTGATACTCCCTATTAGACAGTCTTACTCATTCATTACCATGCATTTTGAACTAGTTATCCTTGCGTTTCCATGGCACTCCCTAGCACGCATTGACACACCCTAGCATTTGGCAAATCCTAGCATGTCACCTTGGCACTCTAACACTCCTTGGCACTAACTTGCATACCTTTAAAATCCCTCCTTAGCACACCTATAACTCGTTGATATTCCTTGTCACACACTCTTATTCATTTATTTCCATGCATTTGACACTAGTGCTCCCTTGTTTTTCCTTGGCACTCCAAAACACTCTGCCCTGGCATGCATTGGCACACCCTGGCACCTGGCACATCTTGGCATGTTTCCCTAGCCTCTAGCATGCCTTAACACTTCCTAGCATACCTTGACGTCACTCCCTCCTTAGCACACCCGAGACTCATTGACACTTCTTGTCACAAACTCGTATTCATTCATTTTTAAATATATTTTTATTTGTTATGTTATGATGAGTTTTCTAGTGGAATATCCATGATAGTTTACAAATCACCCCAACATATATGCTTTATGCAAGTCATATGATGATATTTCTTCACACTTATTTATCTCTAGTTGTCCCAACACAGTGCAGGTCGTCACCACCACCCTTGCAAAATTGATCATGATAGGCTCGTGGTCCTATCTAAGCTTGGAAGAAAAATTCAAAACTTAGTTACACAACATGATGGAAGATTATTATAAAGGTTTCCCATGCTTTCTAATCAACAATATCTAGTGGGATTGGAACAACAACACTTTTTTTTCACAATAAATATCCATGATAGTTTATGAATCACCCCAACATATATCCTTTATGCAAGTCATATCATGATATTTCTTCACAATTATTTATAGCTTGTCCCAACATAGTGCAGGTCATCACCACCACCCTTGAAAAATTTAACATGATAGGCTTGTCAATGAATTGTTAATGGATGATTTGTGACCCTAGTTCAGTCATCTACAAATTGTTAGAAGGATGATAAGATGAGTAGTTCAGATTTTCTCATAGATTTGACAACAAAAAATTTGTACACAAGAATAGTGATTTCAAGAGGACTCAAATCACTATTAGGTGGCATATTTGAAGAGATCTAGATGAGGGTAGTGTTGTGGTTACTAGATTGGTAAAAAAAATTACTATGGTTGGGAGAATTGATGGCAATCCAAGTACAATTGGAGGGTTGTTAGGTGGCTGTCAAAGAGGAGCTCTAAGTCATGTACTTGTGAAGGAAAAAAACACTGGTAGAAGGGTAGGTGTATTAGGCCTAAGGACGTGAAGAATTTGAAGGAATAAAGTAGCAGTTAAGTGGGCTAGCCAACTAGCCCTAGTTCAATGTATTGTAGAGTATTACATCATTGAGAAGAAGGGAAACCTCCATATCGCTAGACTTGTCATCTTGGAGCACCAATATTGAAAAAGTTGGCAGAACAAAGAGTTGTTCAAAACAGAGTTGTGAACAACTAATGGAAAACTTTAAGTGTTTTAGACCTTAAGGGAAAAAAAAGGTACTTAGAGGGAAATTTTTTTTGAGTCGAGTTCAGTAAAATAAAGGAGTTTAGTTCATTGATAGAGGCAGATTAAGGAGTTACATAATGGGAGGAAAGAGGATATGCCAGATGTGAGAAAGACATGTGGATTGAAAGGGCTATGTGTGCCCAGAATCAAGAATTGGGTCAAGTGTTGTCTTGTTCAAGGTATATTGGTTGTCAAAGGACTAACACCAAGCTCTAGTTGTATTCCTTGTATGAGTGTGATTGTAAAGGGCCATCATCCATGGTACGAGAGCTCTAGCCTATTCTATTATAGTTTGTAATTTAACGAAGAAAGGTTTGAAAAAGTCAATGGACAGAGATCCGAAGTAGCCTATAAATAGTTAGTCAATGGATTGTTAATGGATGATTTGTGACCCTAGTTCAGTCATCTACAAATTGTTGGAAGGATGATAAGATGAGTAGTTCATATTTGTTCATAGATTGAACAAAAAAAAAAATTGGTACAAAAGAGAGTGATTTTGAGAGGACTCAAATCACTATTGGGTGGCATATTTGAAGAGCCTTAGATGAGGGTAGTGTTGTGGGCACTAGATTAGTAAAAAATATTACTGTGGTTGGGAAAATTGATGGCAATCCAAGTACAATTGGAGGGTTGTTAGGTGACTGTGAAAGAAGAGCTCTAAGTCATGTACTTGTGAAGGAAAACAAAACTGGTATAAGGGTAGGTGTATTGGGCCTAAGGACATGCAGAATTTGAAGGACTAAAGTAGTAGTCAAGTGGGCTAGCCAACTAGCCCTCGTTCATTGTATTGCAGAGTATTGTGTAATTGAGAAGAAGGGAAACCTCCATATCCCTAGACTTGTTATCTTGGAGAAGTAGTATGGAAAAATTTGGCATACCAAAGAGTTGTTCACAACACAGTAGTGAACAACTAATCGAAAGCTTTAACTGTTATAGACCTTAAGGGAAAAAGAGGTACTTAGAGGGAATTTTTTTTTTATCTGAGTTCAGTAACATAAAGGAGTTTAGTTCATTGATAGAGGTATATTGAGGAGTTGCATAATGGGAGGAAAGAGTATTTACCGAATGTGTTCAAGACATGTGGATTGACATATGCCTTGTTCACCTAAGAACTACATGTAACTCATATTAGACTACTCATGTCCAATCTCAATTGATCCCACTTAACAAGTTACCAAGACAAGGCTCATCACATACAACTATGGTCGTAAGACAAATAAGAAACATAGTTTACATCTTGACATGCCATAACAGCTAACATGTCTTAAATACCTTGGAATTATGTGGCATGTGTTAACATCCCCTACATTCCCTAGTATGCCTTGTCACTCCCCCCTTGCCACGCCTAACACTCGCTGACACCCGCAACACACCCTCTTATTTATTCATTTCCATTATTTTTGACTCGACAATTTATGTTTGATGGGGTGCATGTCTAAAAAGAGTTCCTTTAAGAGAAAAAAAGAATGATCTCACCATTACTGACATACGTAATTGAGAGATTCTACTTGAATGACATTAGGAAACTACACAATAGATTTTAAAAATGACATTTTTATGGTTTTTTGTTATGGTGTGAGAATGGTAAGAATTGAGTGCTCAATAAGGTGTTTGAATGCTTACAATACCTTCTCACTCCCTCCTTGGCATGAAAACTATCACTCATTTCCACTCCCTGGCACACCCTCATATTCATTCACTTCCATGTATTTTTACCTAGTGCTCCCTTATGTTGTCCTAGTACTCCTTAACACTCCTCAACATGCATTGACACTCTTTAATTAGCACTTTTCCACATGCCCTGCCACTTCATAACATGCATAACACTCCCTGAAAAACTTTGGCACTTGGCATATGTTATCACTTGGAAAGTCTTAGCATGTCTGACATGCATTTATGAGATGACTTGGTATGCTTTGGCATGGTTTAATATTAAAGCTATTTGAGATAAATTATTGGAAAGTAGATGAGAAGAAATAGAGGAATATTTGGCACGTAGAATGCACTAAAACATGGCACTTGGCACCTATTCACACCTAGTGTTGGTGTGCCTAGAATGCCCCCACGAAAAACGTAAATTTATGACTTATTAACCCTCTTATGTGTTCATCTCTTTTTATTTCAATTTGTTTCTCTGTTTGTTTCCTTGACTGTCCCTAAAACGCATTGTCACACCGTTGCACATATTGGCATGCGTTAACACATGGAAACACCATGTTGTCGTGCAATTTCGTGCAATGTTTATGAGACTATCCTCTTAGAGGCATAGGTTAAAAACAAAAAGGGGGTCACTTTCTTGCCAAATTAGGGTTTCTCCCAAACCCTGGTATAGTAAAGATAAGGGGAGCCAATAATGAAATATTGCTGGTCCACATGTAGGGCTTCTGTTGGTTGCGATACATACTAGGGAAAGATAAATTTTGAAGTCATGGGAGTCTCTTGGCACATCACCAAAGCAACACCTTCAAAACCCTAATGTAGTCTTAAGGTCAACATATGAGGCAAAACATGATGTGTGGGGGAAACATGTAAAGTGCGAATGGGGACAACATCAGAGTTCGACAAAAAGGGGGAAATGAGAGTAATCAGTTAAGAGTCTCATCAACACCCTAACGGGTTGAGCTAGCGAAATACCATAATGCTAAATCTAGGTAATTAGCCTCATTATGATAGGTGGAAGCCTAGACCAAAAAAGATAATAACTATCAAACCTTAAGAGAGGGCATTTTATCATACCTTTTTATGTATATATTAAAACAAGAAAAAACCACATAAATTTATTTTTAAGTCTTTTAATTTAAGTATTAGGGGTTTCCACAGTGCATTATATTAGAAATTATAATGGGAAATCATGAGAAATTAGTAAGTTAAGGCTACCTCTAATGGAAATGGTCATAAATAAATGACTTACTTAACCCACTTTAATTCCAAAAATAATTTCTAATACTATTTAATTATGTTTTAAAATTTTACCTATTAAATAATTTATATCCATCTTACTACCTTATTTATTTATATTGAATTTTTAATTTAATACTATATATAATTAAAAAAATATATTATTATTGACATTTAATTTTTATTTTTATTTTTAATTTTTAATTAATTCAGATTCTCGCCTCCAAAAAATTCCGCCCTTCACCCTCGCTCTAGCATTAGTTGAAGATTCAATTTGAATAATTTTGAGGTAGTCTACAAAAAATTGTTATAAGAGTCGAAAATGTATGTTTTTTTTAAATTTTGATGGATCTTGTGCATGTATGGCATGCCGAAGTTTTAAAGAAAACAACAATTGCAAATAGCCGACAGGGAAGGTTAAACTGCAGTTGAAGCAAACGATTCTATTTTTAATTTTTTGATAATGTTTTATTTCCGCCTGCAAAAAATATCACCCTTAAAGAGCACGAGGAAGGGGAAAGAAGATAGTTGCAGAGTAGAGCAGAAGGAAAATGGCCCGAATGAAGCAGATTGCTCGTAAATCCACCGGTGGGAAAGCACGAGGAAGTAGCTCGCAACAAAGGCTTCTCGGAAATCTGCGCTGATGACGGGTGGAGTGAAGAAGCCTCACAGATTCAAGTCGGGCACTGTTGCCCTGGGTGAGATCCAAAAGTATCAGAAGATCACGGAAATTCCTATAAAGAAGCTACCCTTTTAGCGTCTCGTCAGGGAAATTACCTAGGATTTCAAGACGGATATGAGGTTCGAGTCCTTTGCCGTGTCAACTCTGCAAGAAGTGGCAGAGGCATATCTTGTGGGTCTCTTCAAAGACATGAATGTGACGCTGTAAGTTTCAGTAAGGTAGGCAGTATTCCATCCATCCAATGGGGCAGTTCCCTTCCCAAGTAGTGTTCTCCCATGGTTTTTCCTGTGCGATAAGTTGAAATTCACTCAATCTAAGAAGTCTAAAGTCAATACAAATAAAGTGCCCACCCAATCCAAGCTTGCTCGTAGAATCAATCAATATTTGGAGTCTTCTGGAAGTAGTTATTCAATAGGACAGTAGCCATGCCCAACCAAGTATACCAAATAGAGTATTATAATAGAGTAGATGGGGATGGGTTGTTTAGTATCGAACCTTTGCATTGAGTTTCCTGCCAGCCATTCCCCATTTCTCCAATTCAAGGCAAGCAGGACTCCTATCTCTCTAGTGGGGGGGAAAGAAAGGGAAGATAAATAGGTTCCACTCCTACTGATAGAAGAGAAAATGGACGCATCTCCCAGACCAAGCTATCCCTTCCTGCTTACCAATAACCTTATCCAGCAAGCGTCCTGAGCGGCCATCACCTATCTATATTGTTGGTGTACATGCACTTAGACTAGCTGTGTTGGTCTTAGACTAGTTGTGTTGGTGTACATGCACCTAGATTAGCTTTAGTTAACTTACTGCTTGCATGTGGCACATGTACACATTAACATAAGATAAAGCACACTTAGCTTCAGTTAGCTTTAGTTATTGCATGTACAACTAAGATTAACTTAGTTGCTTTTATGTATTTATTCCAGAAACTAATATTGGAGAATTAATTTCATTCTTTTCTCAATTCTTGCTCACTTCCTTCCTTCTCTTGCAAGCTTATTCATTGTTTTACAGATCTAGATCCTTGTATCTCAAAAATATTACATGGTATTAGAGCACAGGGATTTGTAATCAGTGCACAAGCAATTTTATTTGCAGGTTCAAAAGATTGAAGCAACAACAAAGAATGGAGTCTAAATTGGAGTTTCCACAATCGACAATTCTTACTCCATATAATTATTTTGAATGGAAGCCAAAGATTCAACTTCATCTCAGAAGTAGAGGCTTATTTCGAATAACCATGGAAACAGAAGTTGAACCGACATTGGCAATGGAGAAAACAAGATATTTCAATCGCATGGACGAGGCCTTTGGCATCCTATGTTTATCTATCTCTCTGGAATTGCTATTTCATGTTGAATCATGTTCAACTCCAAATGAAGTATGGAAAATTTTGGAAGGATTGTTTGGAAAACAGGATGAAATGCAAGGTCACACTCTAAAAAATGAGTTAAACTCATTAGATCCGAGAAATTTTGAGAACATTCAAGATTTTTTCACAAGGTATAAAGCCTTGTTGGTTCAGCTGAAAGGATGCGGGATCGACAATTTCGAGCAAGAAAATCATTTGATTCTTTCCATTTTATCAAAACTTGGTCCAGAGTATGCATTATTCATCTCTACATTCCACACAGTCAGATCTGCAACTGGTGCAACTTGGAATATGCCCTCACTGGATTCTTTTATTCAGTATTTGATGCATGAGCAAGATAAGCTCATCAAAATGGGCACACTTAAAAATTCCAAAGAACATGCACTTACTGTGCATGCAAAAGGAAAGCCAAATTCCAAAGACCATAAAAAAGGTAAAGGGAAGAAGGATCCTAATCCAAGAAAGGGAGGAAATCCCAAACCCCCTGATGGATCATCTGGCTCAAAGGAAAGGAAAGGAATGAAAGGGCAATCAATGTGAAATTATTTCCACCGTGGTTTTCATCCTGAATCTACATGCATGAAGAAGACTATAGATCTTATGGTGCAGACACTCTAGCAACACAATCTTGGAGACCACATTCCTGAGAATTCCAAGAAAAGGTCTAGAGAAAAAGCACCAGATCCAAGAGGTAATGGGCATGCTTTGATTTCTCTTCATTCTGCACCACAAGAATGGATCATTGATTCAGGAGCTTCACATCATATGGCTTCTTCAAAGGAATCCTTTTCTTCTCTACATGCATACTCAAGTCCTCCCATTCTCATGGGGGATAATTCTGCAGTTGCAGAAACTGGACAAGGAAGAGTGCAATTCGACGATGGAAGTTTTGAAAATGTCTTGCATATTCCAAGGCTTTCTGTGAATCTTCTCTCAGTATATCAGAGGCAGCGGAAGGAAAGTGGAATTTAACCCAGATTCCGTGATCATTTATGACATGCAAACCAACTTGAAGATTGCATTTGGCAAGGTAAATGATCAATCTCGTCTGTATACATTTTATGATTTTGTTCCTCAATTAGATTCTATTTTGCTACTTACGCATGTAAATGAAGAAAGTAGGATTTGGCACGAGAGATTTGGGCACTTGAATTTCAGATATATGCAACAGCTTAGTAAGCAAGGGATGGTCAAAGGATTGCCGACCATTGGACTTTCATATGGTGTTTGTAATGGATGTGCTCTTGGAAAGCATCCACAAGACAAATTCGAGAAGGGTAATGCATGGAGAGCCTCTTCACCTTTGGAACTTGTACACAGTGATCTCATGGGTCCATTTCCGGTGCTCTCAATGAGAAAAGCAATATATGTGTTGTCATTTATAGATGATTACATGAGATTCACCTAGTTTTACTTCTTGAAACTCAAGTCTGAAGTTTTTCAACATCTAAAGATTTTCAAAGCGCATGCGGAAAATACGTCTGGAAAACGCATCAAGATACTCCGCACAGATAATGAGATGGAATATGTCAAAAAACATATCAAGAATATTTGTAATGAAGCAGGCATACAGTTACAGCATACAGTTCCTTACACTCCACAGCAAAATGGCGTGGCTGAAAGGAAAAATCGATCTTTGAAAGAGATGGCTAATTGCATGTTGCATGCAAGATCTCTTCCTTCGAAATTGTGGGCTGAAGCTATCAATTGTGCCTCATACATCCAGAACAGATCTCCTTATAAATCTGTTATTGGAAAAACACCTTTTGAGGCTTGGACTGGCATGCAACCTAAAGTTAGTCATTTCCACATTTTTGGATCTCGAGCATGGGCCTGCATTCCTACAGAGAAGAGAAAGGCTTTGGAGCCTCAAAGAAAAGCATGCATGTTTGTTTGATATTCTGATGAAGTCAAAGGGTACAAATTGCTTGATATCCACATTGAAGAGCTCTTTATTGAAAGGAGTGTAAAGTTTGACGAAGATATTTTGCATGCTCCAACAGATGAACTTGTTACCAAGTTTCCATCACCACTCATTGATGAGTATGCAGATGAAACTTCAGACCAGCATTCTGATGAATATGAGACTTTTCCTGTGAACCCTGTTAGACCACCAGTTGATGAACATCGATATCATACTTCTGCATGTAGTCCAGAAGATTCTCGACCACCTTCAACACAAAAATGGCGTAGCATGAGTGATATCCTTGATGATCCTACCTCTATCCCTCTGTTTGAGGAAGATCCGCAATAACTCTTAGCTATGGAGCCATCCATGCCCATGCATGCTTATATGATGCATGGATCTGATCCCCAAACTTATGCAGAAGCAAATCGGCATCCTAAATGGGAAGCCGCCATGGATGAGGAATATAACCCTCTCATTGAGAACCAGACTTGGGATTTGGTTCGGCTACCTTCCAATCGCAAACTTGTGAGATGAAAGTGGGTTTACCGGACCAAGAAAGAATCAAATGGCCAAGTTAGTCGATATAAGGCATGATTGGTAGCAAAAGGTTTTCAGCAAGTACATGGTGTTGACTATGATGAGACTTTTTCTCCAGTGGCAAAAATGGATTCCATTCGGCTAGCTCTCTCCATTGCTGCAGCAAGAGGATGAGAGGTGCATCATATGGATGTGAAGAATGCCTTTCTTCATGGTGATCTCAAGGAGGAAATATACATGGAGCAGCCATCGGGATACATGCACAATTCATCTCTGGTATGCAAACTAAATAAGTCTCTCTGTGGCCTCAAGCAGGCAGCTAGAGCATGGTATGCAAAGATGGATTCTTATTTGTTATCTCAAAATTTTGTACACTGCAAATCTGATTCCAATGTTTATTTTTTGAAGAAAATTGACTCTTTGTTGATCATAGTACTCTACATAGATGATCTTTTGATAACAGGTAGTTCAGCTTCTTTCATTACTAACATTAAAACTGCATTGCATAAGCAGTTTTCTATGACAGACATGGGCTTGCTAAATTTCTTCCTTGGACTAGAGATCTATCAGAGTGATTCTGGGATTACCATTTCTCAACCAAAGTATGCTAGAGATCTTTTGGCACGATTTCACATGAGTGACTGCAAGACAACAGCCACACCTTTCTTATCAGGTATAAAGCTTGAGAATGGAAAAGACACACCATTGGTTGATTGCACATTGTACCGCCAACTTGTGGGAAGTCTTGTTTATCTCACTCACTCCCATCCTGATCTCTGCTATGCTGTCGGAGCCATTTCCAGTTACATGCAGGAGCCACATGAGTTACACTGGAACACTGCAAAGCGCATCCTTCGATATGTCCACGGGAAAATCACTTATGGGATTCATTATGCAGCCAATTTTTCTTTGAATCTCATTGGGTTCACAGATTCAGAATGGGCTGGCGAAACCATTGATCGCAAGTCTAGTTCCGGTTATGTACTTAGTTTGGGATCCGGCCCAATTTGTTGGTCAAGCAAGAAGCAGGCTGCCATTTCTTTATCATCAGCAGAGGTCGAGTATAGAGGAGTAGTCAATGCCACTATTCAGGAAATTTGGCTACAACATTTCCTATCTGAGCTTGGGATCGGTTTCCATCATCCAACTGTTATCTGGTGCGATAATAAAAGTACGCTAAAGTTTTGCAGAGATCCAGTGCAGCGGCAGCGGACCAAACACATCGAGATCCACTTGCACTTCATTAGAGAACTCATTCATGATGGGATCATCGATCTTCAGTACTGTCCTAGTTTCGAGCAGATTGCTAATATCTTCACCAAGCCTTTCACTGAGCAGAAGTTTTTATTCCTGCGAGATCGTCTTGGGGTGAAGGACACGACTGCCTAGCAGTTTTCTTTCCTCTACTTTTGCATTATATTTTGAGGGGGGCTTTTCTTCCCACTGGGTTTTCCCTCTTTCCTCTTTTTTTTTATGCATTGTATATGGGTACCTAAAATGGCTGTGTTGCCAAGACTCATTCATTTTGCATCACACTCACCTAAGTTATGCTTAAGGGGGGGTGTTGGTGTACATGCACCTAGACTAGCTGTGTTGGTGTACATGCACCTAGATTAGCTTTAGTTAACTTACTTCTTGCATGTGATGTGCACTTGCTTAGTTAAGTTAACTTACTGCTTGCATGTGGCACATGTACACATTAACATAAGATAAAGCACACTTAGCTTCAGTTAGCTTTAGTTATTGCATGTACAACTAAGCTTAACTTAGTTGCTTTTATGTATTTATTCCAAAAACTAATATTGGAGAATTAATTTCATTCTTTTCTCAATTATTTCTCGCTTCCTTCCTTCTCTTGCAAGCTTGTTCATTGTTTTGCAGATCTAGATCCTTGTATCTAAAAAATCTTACATATATCTATCTCTTTCCCCACACAATACATGCTAAGAGGGCCACTATTATGCCCAAATACATCCAGCTCGCTTGCTACATTCATGGAGAGAGGGCTTAATGCCTTTATGTCTGTTAAACATAAAAATGTATTTTTGATCAAGTTCACTTGTAGGTTTTTGTTGTAATTTGTTTGGGGTATTTGCAGAGATTTTGGCACATTTTTACTGAGTATAGGAAATTATGAAACATCTTTATACATTGTAGCTTTGTGGAAGCTTTTGTCATGAATGTTATAATTTACTGTAGTTTTTCACCCTAATGTTGCATTGTGAAAGTTGATTAGTGGTGTAAATCAGTGACTGTAAAATGAGGATAGCCTTAATATAACATTGTTTGATTTATGACTGAAAAATGTGATTGCTGCATGCAATATTTCCTAGGGTATTTCTGACAGATCACAACTTCTATAAATGAATATTGATTTGAAGCTTGTATAGTTCTTGTTTCAATTTTTTTATTACTTACCTTCTATATATGTTAACGATGCTTGGTTTACTCAGTCAAAATTAGGGTTAATCCTATATTTTTGTTGTTTGATAGCTCAAACGTTAGTTTGTATCTTGCAGCCAAACTATACCTTACATACTTTTCCTGGTCATACTGGGTCTGTAATGTCTCTTGATTTCCACCCGAACAATGAAGATCTTATTTTCTCTTGTGATGGGGAAAGTGAAGTCCATTACTGGAGTGTTAACCAGGGTGCATGCACCAAATATTTCAAGGTAGATTTCATTTAAAATATTAGTTGGCATGACTCTAAGCAATGCATTTTATTGTTGAAACTAGTCTTTGAAGCATGAATTTGTGTTGACTGGGTAAACTGTGGTGATTTACAGGGTGGTATGAGTCAAGTGCGATTTCAGCCTCGTCTTGGCAGGTACTTTGCTGCAGCGGCTGAGAATGTTGTGTCAATATTTGATGTTGAGATTGGAACTTGCTTGCATTCTCTACAGGTTTGTTATTGTTCATATGCACTCTATTTGCACTTCTATGTGATTCTTAATGCTCCAATTGTGCTTAAAGCATATGAAATAGGAGAGATGCAGAGGAAATATTGATGCATGAAATTGCTAGTTCCCTACTTCCCTTTGGACTAGGTAACAATTCTTTAGAGTATTTTGTGTCCCATTCATAGCTGCTGCTAATTTTACGAATATGGCCTTCTTTGAAATAAGAAATTAATAGTTGGTGCATGCCGTTGTAGTTCCTATTTGTATGATGCATCCACGTGGACAATATATTTTTTGTTTCTTTTTCTTTCCAAAGTGATGCTTGTAGTGAGTTCTTACCAATGTAAGCCAGCCTAAATACTGGCAGGCTTGTACATTTTAGAGCCACATCCTGTCATACCATAGGGCTTCGACTTATCTTAGAGATAAACATAGACATGGAAATGTCTATGCTAGTCTCACGAAATTAGGTTTTTTGTTGAACTCCAGTAGGCTTGGTCCCTTTGCTCAGGGATAATATTAACCTTAAAGGTTATGGATGGCTCCGACTTCTGAACAACACTACACAATTACCCTAGAAAATGTAATCGCATGCTTTTGTCACTCTCTTGGACAATACTACACTAATAACCTGCTTGACCCAATTATGTTGTATTGGTTTGCAAGGTCCATGTAATCCACAGTAAGATGCAACAACCACAAAGATAAGTACTTGTGGAATTTGTGATACCAAATTGACCCGTATTCAATAATTGTTTCGGCCAACATTGATCCATGTGAAATACTTTCAAAATCCAATTTTCATTTCTCAATCTCATGTCAAACACTAAGTAATTTTAGAGTACAAACGTATTTTATTTGTCTATTCGGCTATTTTAAGATGGTTTCCACATCGTAATTGACTCTTGGTCGGCCACCCTTCCCTTTTGTGCTAAAAATGAAAACTCTAAATCATTTAAGCTTAAAATGCTTTCCACTCTTTTATTGTGGACAATGTACTCAAAGTTATGCAAGGGGTTTGGGTCCCATTGTTCCTATGGATACAAAATATCATGTGAGTTAGCTATTCTTATAGTATCATGAAAATCGATCTTCAAAAACATTTCACATTGATCACCTCTGCCAATTCTTGTTTATTTTTAAATTATATTAGAACTCGTCCTGTCCCCCAGAGCATGCAAAAGAGTGGGTATGAATTCATTCATTGATTGTGTTCTAGGATATTTATACAAAGTAGTCAGGTACATGTCTACAACTACAACTATTTGTGGGATCACATCATATAAGTTTCACTTAAAATTTTTGATAAATATTTCAGTTTCTTGATTGGGTTGTACAGGGTTGTTGGCACTAGATTGTGCATTTGAATGTTCTCCTTTAGCTATCATTGCATGGTACTCAATAATCCTATAATTGTGAACCACTGGTTTCTTGGTTCCAACATGGTTGAGTCGAATATTTAACTTGGCATTATCCCTTTCACTCACGGTGTTGACACCAATGCAATGATGCAGGAAAATAGTCCACTTTGGATGAACCACATCCTCAATGCTCTAGAGAACATATTTCCTATGAAAAATATTATAAGGCTCATGATCATATCCAAACTTGTAACTCCTGCTAGTAGAATTTTTTTTTTTTAATTTCTTGCAATTCATGTTTTTGGTTGCCTGTGCATATATAGATTTTATTGATGTGAATCACACTTTGAAAGGTACCCCATAAGCTGAGTGGTGGGAGCAGCCAAATCTTGTTTATGACTACGTTGAGAAAATTTCCTCTTGCTAGTTTCAAGATCATTATGACCTATATCATCGATCATTCCAAAATGCACCTTTTCCAGGCCCCAAAGTTGTCCCTCATTGTCGACTTGATGTGGATTTGCTAGATGTTCATTGTCTACATTTCCTTGTAAAAATATAGTGTATGAATGATTGACCACATGTTTATGGAGAAGAGAATATATTTGCATTTGATGTGGTCTAGAGAGAATTTTTATTTGGGTCAAGCTTGTATTCTTCATCAATGATTTTCTTGAAATCACTTTAATTCTTAGCATTGTAGTTGTAAATACCATTGAGGGTTTCATTACAGGTTTCATCAATCTTCTGGTGCTGTCCAACTTCATTATTATCAACAATAGAGCGATATAGAGGTGGAAATGGATCTATATGGATGAGAACTTCATTAATTGCGTGTTTATAACATACCTTTTGTTTTTATACCATGGAATATTCATGACATATGTCAATAACTTGGCTTCTGGATGATTATTGACAGTAAAAGGGAGAAACTTCCCTATCCCATCAGGATTGAGGAATAAATTTAGATCATAGGCATTAAAAATAGGGTGACCATAAGATTCCATGATATAGGATATTTGAGGGTTGAACTATAAAATTAATTGTTTCTTCACTCAGAAAATCACGAGCGTCACATTATTACTTTCATGGTTTTGAAAAATTCTTTGAGTTTATTGACCTCAAATTCTAGGAAACCATGATTACTTCTATTTATTTCTTACATGATCATGATTAAAATCAAAGTGCAACATGGGGGAACATTACTGCTCTACTCAAACTCATAATGGAATGTCGAGGTGCCAAGTATATTACCATGAAAGTCTGTAGCTCCCTTACTTTCATTGTTTGACAAGATAGGATTAGTGTGATTGAATTATAATTCTATGACATCAAAATTATTTTTAGGATTTAAATTATCAGCAAGGGAAGCATGATATTCATCATACTTTTCAAATGGTTGATCCTTTTGGGTAGAAACATGGTTTCTACCCAACTAGAACTACATACATATTGTATCATTGGTCGAACTATTAAAAAAAAATTCATTTCCTATGTTTATTTCTTTGTCATGTTGGACATCATGACTAGCCTCCTCACAATGGTGAAAATTATTATCATGCTCCTTTTTTTCATGCAAATCTTTCATAAAATCTAGGAAACATACATCAACACATACCAGTTCTTTGATGAGGATGGGGTTTGCTCTGGGGCTATGTTGGTCACAAAGTAGCTTCTCCATCATGAACTAATATTGTGAATTTGGAGGGTCCCTTTTAGTGATATTTTTATCATCTTCAAGAGGGTTGGGAGCTTCTTCTTCTTGTATGGCCACCACAAGGTCTTGAAAGGTGTTTTCATCCCATATTGTCTTTGGATCCCATGTTTAACAAAAAATTTATTGAAATATTTTAAGTAGAATTAACCACCATTATCATATCTAAGAGAGGCAATATGACAACCTAACTGTTTCTCTATTAATGCTTTGAACTTTTGAAATTCATTAAACATATCATATTTTAATTATAGAAAATATACCCACATTTTTCTACTGAAATAATCAACAAACGGAAGGAAGTACCTAGCAGCAGTGGTTGATGTCATGTTCATTGGTCCACATATGTCTGAAAGTACCATTTGAAGGACCCTCTACGTTCTCCAAGCATATCCTTCATAAAATGGTATTCAACATAGCTTCCCTGCCTGACAAGCTTTGCAAACTCTGTGGATCTTCTACAAAGTGTTCGAAAGTCCATATACTAGTTTCTCTCATGCCAACTGAGAGAGATAGGTCAAGTTGAGGTGCCCATACCTATGATTCCATAGGGGTGCTATATTTTTCAATAAAAATTACCTTTAACTTACAATTTCTAATAATACCAATATTCAAAAATCTTAAGACAATGAAAGCTAAGAGATTCATCTAAAATGGATCATTATAATCTTGACATAGAAAGCACTCATCGTTGCATAGTTTCCCAAAAGGTAAAACAACCTCAATTATATGTTGAAACTACCACTTAATTTGAGGTTCAAATCCTAAGCCATCAAATTCTCAAGTGAAAAGATGAAGTAAGAAAGGTACGAGTCACTATAGGAGATCAATGTTTCTTTTCAAAATTCTTCTTCCTTCAACTAGAGGGAATGATGAGATCCTAGGAGTTTAAACTTTAGTGTTTTGAAACCTTGGGAACATATGACATGAATCATATGCAATGTTTATTTACATTAAGCATGAGGGTAGAATGATTAGCTTAAATGGTTTTTAACACAATCCCTCTATATTTGTCTCTTCAAATGCGAGGGCACCCACTCTCATAAAGGACATGTTGGGAGTTTAAAATTTTGTGTTTTCAAACCTTCAGCGCATATGAAATGAATCATATGAAATGTTTATTTCTATTAAGAATGAGGGTAGAATTATTAGCCTAAATAGTCTTTAACACAATCCCTCTAGATTCGTCTCTTCAAATTTGAGGGCACCCACTCTCATGTTTGCATTCACTGATATTAGCCTTTAGGAAAAGATAAGAAAATATAAATTGGACTAATGTATCAATCCATGTGAACATGATACTCATTTGCTCTCTCACACACTCAATGTGCAAACTTTGTCTCCTAAAGGACATGATTTTGGCAGTATATCAGTTGCATCAAAAACTTAGGTTCGAGTCAATTCTTCATGCAACATGATACTAATAAGTTGCTAAGTTGTCTCCTAATAATATGCTAAATTGGTCATCATTAGTTAAACTATTCTAGATGACTCTCATGGTGTTGCAATGTTATTTAATCTTACAAATTGGCATAATTTCTTAGTCCCACAATGCTGAAAAAATTTCCTCAACTATTAATCCTAAAAAATCCCAATAATGGGTGAACATGGATAAGACAGCTTGAATTTTCTCACATGTCTTCCATATCACTTAGACACTTATTTTGGGAACTCTTATACATTTACTATGTCAGTTTTCTAAGGCCTAATACGGGAAAAATAAATAACAAGTGTGTGCAAGAAGCAACACACATGACTAGATTGAACTCGACCTAGTCTTATGATGGATGTACATTTTAAGGGCTTCTTTCCTAATTCAAAATTGTTGAAGATATATAAACTAACTATTTCATTTTTCCTACAATTCCAAT
Source organism: Pinus albicaulis (assembly GCA_034641835.2). Lineage (NCBI taxonomy): Eukaryota > Viridiplantae > Streptophyta > Pinopsida > Pinales > Pinaceae > Pinus > Pinus albicaulis. Next base: position 1,159,565,455 of record CM076570.1, on the reverse strand, counting down.
AATGCACTTGGAAAGCTTCTCTACAAATCTCTTTTGTTGCATGTGGTAGACCTTTGAGTAGACTAAGATTTTACTAGCATAATGTAAACATGACCTACAAGTCACCACTATGTTTTGGTTTCTGAATGCTGCTGCATTATTGACTAACTAGTGAAGTATCAACCAGTGAATAAGTTTCAAGCTTTGGAGATGTCACAATATATATTATAATTTTTTCTTCTAGATTGGCGTCTTGACCAATTTTTTCTAGGAATGCCTCTTATGAAAAAATAAGTTCTTTCCTATCAGGTTATGACCCTCTTCAAAATATCAGGTTCACTAGAACATCGGAAGAAAATATCTAATGCACGCATCATGCTAACACTACAAGCCATTGCAGAAAATAGAAACCAAGGTGAAAAAGGATCTACAGCTACATTGTAGACGTGTTACAGTGATAAAATTTCTTGAATGTCTATTCTCCAACATCCATAGCATTACCAAAAATAATCATAGTTTGTATTTAACTCAAAATAATATACATTCCAATAAGAAGTTGTAAATCATAGTTTTACCTTGTGTCAATATTTTTCCTTATGCCCTGCTCTCATTTTCAGTCAAAAACTAGATTTCCTATATTGATGACGTTCCTACTGTAATATGACCAACTATCGGACAACTATCTCACTGTAATTTTAGATAAAATGAGAAGTGTACCCAAATAATAAATAAACTAAAAATGATAGTAGATATTGCAGGGTAAGCAACTAAATAGGTAATACACATGATATGCTATTCCATAATTCACTACCTTTCCCATTTATAAAATAGTTTCTACAACAATTCTACTACATATTAGTTATTTATGTTGCTATTTATTAAGATTTTGGCTCACACAGGGATTACAATCAGCCTTTCCATAGGAGATACATATGGCTTATGCAATTGGCATAATATTGCTATTACTGTAACTAACATTTCGTGATAAGAAGTTATAAATGAAACATTGAATTTACTTGTTTTGGCTTCCTAATTTTTATGTATGGAATATATAATACCAGTTGTCCATTGGGATTCATACGTGACCAAATGAAAAAGGCTTTAACTGTTGTTAAATTCAAAAATGTGACAGGCTAGAATTGGAGGGATTTTGTGCAAATTATAATGAAAAATAAAAAGTGAAGGCCTGCACCTCCAGTGCAGTGACAACAGGGTTTCCTATTTATAATATTCTAGAGTTATTATTATTATTATTTGTTCATTTATTTCTATCTATTTCTCCTTTGTCGAGGTGTTTCTTAAGTTTTTCAGCTTTGAATGGTAAACACGCTACTTGATGTCTTGCAGTGGAAACACCTCACTTCTTAGCATAGGTCCAAGATCTAGTTCTGGTACAACAGCACAAATTGTGGAAGATTTGGTAAGTGCCTACTACTGAAGGCCTTGTCAATGTGACCCAAGTGATATTGGCCACAACTAGAAGGTTAGTGCATTGGGAAAAAGAGAATGTTGTGTGCGTTGATGCTGCACACAAGGCATCTTTTTGCAAGCCCTTTTTCCCATCATGTGCAAGAGCAGTTTGCATCTGCAAGATGCACATAGCATTCTCTTTGCCCAATAAAATAACCTTATAGTGTTGCATGAGCTTCTAGCCTCTTTAAAATAAGGAACTATCTAGAACTTTGTCACTCTTAGGTCGTATTTATCCTATGAGTTTATTATTATTGCAAAAAAAATTCCTTCACATTCCTTCTCAATGTTTCTGCCATAGCCTCAGAGCTACTCGAGTTTGGGGTTTTTTCCTAGATATATCTTGGGGTTTGGACCAACCTCCTCATCTGTTGGCAACATTTCTATACCTCTAGTAGGTATATCACTTATCATAGGCATTAATGTTTCTCCAAAATGCCATTACTCTCGCAAAAGGGTGCATTCTAATTTAAGATTATTTCTCCCACAACTCAACATGTTGTGTGAAATGTGGTGCCTGTTGGGTGATTTCGATGGTTTCTACAAACTAGTTATTAGAAAATTTTTATAACCTCTTAAGAAGGAGCTACTTAGTGGTGGTTTCCTCTCTCACAATTTCTGGTATTGATTTTTCATTAGTATATTGAAAAATTCATCGTTGAGGATTAATGTTTCAATTTATCAAATGTCTCTTGTTTCATATTCAACACAAGATGGACTTTGCATGAACTCAGTTCATTGGAGCAAGGCTTTATGGCTTGACCTGAATATTGAAATCAAGTTATAGAAGTGATCCTTAGATATGGAGCATCATTTACAATAATTCAAGCTCCTCTCAGTGGATGTTTTTTAATCCCTCTTCTTCTGCTCCTTCCCCTTGTCATATTCATTGTTTACAAGGCATGGCAAAGATATCCATAAGTCTAAATTCTAGCCGAAAATCAATTGTAATGATAGTGGAAATGTTACGAGAATATTGTTATTATCACTAATGGTCTGCCCATTCTAATGAGCGGTGTCTTAAGAAAAGTGTTCTCAACACATATTTCAATGGCTGAGAAAAAGGAAGGAGAAGGTTAAAATGATTATAGTCAACAATCCCAGTTACATAAGTGGTTGTTGTGGAATTCCCAATCCATGGTGGGAATGCCTCTGCTACTAAGTACGGTAATTCTAACAATTAAAAAAAAATGGAAAAACAATTCTAAGCCCACAATTAGTCTTAATCATCATTGACTACTTCACTTTAGACAAGGATGCTTTGTTTGTGCAAAACTATTGCATTATAGTTAATGGTAAAGATAAAAATATTATTTCACAAGATCATTGACTTTTCTTAATTTTCTTTCAAAATGTTAGCCTCAGTCTAAAATTTTAGGGTTGGATGAAGGATAAGGAACCAATGCAAGATATGAAGGTCCGTCAATTCACTTTTGCTATTGACCACTCTCTGATAGTATTAAGTATGATGACACCCTTGTTGACTGCTATGGTCTTATTCCTTGGAAGGTTTTATCAACATGATTGCCATGCAAGATATTATACATCGTCTTGAAACTTCCCTATTTTTTCAGAGAAGTTAGCATCATGCTAGTGATTAGTTTGAAAGTGTATTTTAGTGGAAAAATCACTGTTTTTTGGTGGAATAGTTCACAATTTATTCTGATATTTTTTTGCAAGTGTACTAATCACAATGATAAATGTGTGGTTTACTTCAGAGGGTTCTTATTTCTTATAGATACACTTTTCATCATTTGTTTTGAATACTTCTCTAGTGCTCTTGAGGTCCATGTTGTTATGTTTATTGGTTGTTTCTGTGGAAACTTTTTCCTGAGGTTCTGCAAGGTAAATCCAAATGAAAAAAATATTATTTTACATATTGATATTTGTTGAAGACATTCTTGTGTGATACTTGAATTTCATAAATCTAGATTTCTATTTCGTTATCTATATCAATATATAAGAATAGGCCCATGGATTGTTCATATTTCTCAAACTGTGGAGTTGTTCCTTTCCTGTTGCATGTTCTTTTATATTGTTATGTTGTGATTCAAATTTCTAGTTGTGCTTTCCAATTATTCTCCTACGCGATACATGCTTTGTTAAATTATATCAAAAGTTATTCTTATTGTATTTTTATTATGTATATTGAACATATTATTTCTAGCAACTTTTGATCTTCCTAGATTTTTTATTCCTTTGGTGTATCTTTGCACCTTTAGGGGTAATTGTTAGTTTAAAGTCTAATTCTTTAAAGCGTGCTAGCTCAATGGAAGAGCACCTGCTTTACAAGTAGGAGGTTTGCGGTTTTATTCCATCATGCCCTGATATTCATAGGGAATGACAACGTTTAGTTTTTGGTGACGAATTCTCTTTTGACCATCACCAATAAACTTATGGTGACATTTTTCGACCCTCACCAAAATATGAAATGGTGATAGCCAACGAATGCCACCATATATATGCATAAATAGTGACGACCATTAAAGGTCTATCACCATAAATCTCTTTTGTTGATATGAAATGGTGAGGGTCACTATTTATCATTATAGTCATTATTCATGACAGACCTTGATGTCACCAATGGGTTTATGGTGACAGTCAATGAATTTCACCATATATATGCACCAATAGTGACGGCCATGAAAGGTCCATCAGAAAAAATCATTGTTGTTCATATGAAATGGTGATGACCACTATCCATCATTATAATCAATATATGTGACATACCTTAAATGTCACCACAACACATACTTTCGGCGATGCCACCTTTCGTGATGTTCAATTTTTTGGTGACGAAGGCTATTTTTCATCACCATTGATCATATGAAATGGTGACGGTCACTATCTGTTACTATAAATCATTATTGGTGACAAACCTTGAATGTCACCACAACACCTATACTTTCGTCAATGCCACCTTTGCTGACATTCAATTTTTGGTGACGAAGGCTCTTTTGACCCTCACCAATGTCTTTTTTTCTTGTAGTGGGGGTTTTACCTTTTCTTTTATCTACCCTATTTTCTCTTTTTGTTTTTTTTTTTCTCTCTTTTTTGTCAAAACAATCTAAACTAAAAAGATTCTGATAGTGTTGAGCATATTTGCAATACCTCTCTATATTGGTCTAACTTGGAGGTATATTTTGACTAGGTGAACTCCCTTCTCCAATGCAACCAATCAAGTAAGTGACTAGATGATTGATTTTCATTTAGAACTTTAGGTATGCTGAAAAAAAAAAAACCACTCCCATCTCACTTTCTTTTGAACAACAGTTCTTAATATCTTCTTTACACTCTGCAGCAAACAATTCCTGGCATAGCATGTTCCTTCTTTATATTCCCCTAAGAAAACAACAAAGGGATCTTGAAATAATACCTGGCTTTGAGGATTTGAATAATCAGCTGTATTCATGACCATTCCTTGATGCACCTTGTTAAGCTTGGGATTCTTTTGAGAAAGAATCTCTTCGCCCTTTTCATGATAAATCAACAATAGAACAGATAGAAATAATATCTTTATATAAAAGTTTAGAGGCTGGCTGCATGTTCAAAATTTGATTGATTTCTTCTTCATATAAAAGAGGAGGCAGTCCTTGTTTTCTTTGTATTGGACAACAATTGTTTTATTTTTCTTGTGAAGACTCATAATGAGGGTAAATGTCTTCTTTGTTGTTAATAACAATATCCAAATACTACTGATTTTTTATTGTATTAAGGTTGTCTTTGATGAACTGAAATGAAGCACAACAAGGAGGTAAGTATCCTTTCCTTTCTTCCAAACTTTTTTCACTTTCTTCTTCACTCTCATATCTAATTTGTATTTTCTAATCACTATTTTTGAGCTGTTGAAAATGACTATCTTTGTCCAAAAAACTAGTTACTGATTTTTCTTTAGTGTTAGCTTGAGTCTGGAGAACATAACCATCACCATATTGATCATACTTGGGTAGCTTATTCATATAAGGAATGTTATCCAATATGCACACTAGATCAACAAATTTCTCCACCATATGTTGACCTATAAGTTTATTTTTTGATCTATGGTAGTTGGGATTAAAAGAAGAGTGTTTATGTCCAATAGCTTCTTCTTTTCCTGGGGTTGAAACACAGTGGTTTTCTTTCTCTTATGAATGATCATGAGGCTGAATTTCTTCTTGAGCCTCACATAGAATAGATGATGAATCATCACTTGTCCCTTCAGATAGATCGTGTGGATTTTCTTCCATTATCTGATTGATTTCATGCTCAACCAACTTCTCTTGGTTGTTATGATAGTCAAATTGAGGATGAAATTCATGAATTTCCTTAGATAGATTCTCTAGGTGCCAATTTATTTTTATAATCTAAAATCAATCAAAGCATAAGGGTATAGATTATAAATGTGTTGACTCCTCCTCAATTTCATATTTTGTGACCTCAATATGGCTTAGGGGGAGAACTTCTCGATCTAAAAAAAAGTTTGTATCATCCAACTCATCCCTAATTGATTCCCTAGAGCATTCCTCCTTGTTTCTATTTGCAACCTACTTACAATCATCTCTTAATAGGGAAGCACAAGATGTAGGAAGGGAACCTAGACTTTCTTGACAACTTCTTGAATTTTCTTCTTTGCAATCTTGCTCAGCATACCCATTTTGATTGTTATTTTTGAATTGTAATGACTGAGGTTGTTCTTCCCAAGAAAATAGTACTGGTTGTTTTGAATATTTAGCTCCAACCTCAACATTGTACTCTTACGCTTTCCTTCTGCTAATAATATGCATTTCTTTGTTAACTGCGTTTGTCAACATCTCTAGCTTTATCTTTGAAGACATCAATTGCTCTTTATCTACATTGTCCTTCTTTATTGCTCTTAGCTTTGCCTCACTCTTCAACATGTTGGCTTCCACATTAGATTTTATCCTTTTCATTTCCTCCAAGGTTGAAGGGCTCCTTTCTCTTATCTAGAATTTCATCTCTGGGTCAAAGGCATCTGGGTAGTGCAAGAGACCCCATCCTGTGGGTGCCTTTATCTTAGCAAGTATTGCATTGTATAATTTATTGAACCTGGCTGAAAAGTGTTGTACTCTCTCCCCTAGCTGTATTTTTAAATGGTTGTATTCCTCTATGATGAGAAAAATATTTCCCATGACCACCCACCTATCTACGAAGACTTGAGTGAATTGATGAAAATTTATAATGCTTGCAGCTGGAAGGTATTTAATACAACTCATAACTTTTCCTTCTAATGATAAGGCAAACATTCTAATACGAACATCATCTATTCCTAATTCAACTAGGTCAAGTAAATCCTCAATATTTTTAATGTGTTTTTCAGCGGTGATCTTTGTATGTGTTTTTCAGTTTATTTTCAAGATTTGCAGGGAGGGCCAAGAGGATAGGAGGCAAAACCAGAGACTTGTATATGTCAGGGACTTTTATTTGAATAGGTAGTATAGAAGGAGGCTTATAAACATTTGATATTTTAGCAAGGGCAAGGGAGGTAACATGAGGCTCATGTTTTAGTGGGTTTTGTACAAGTGCATTACGGATGTGCGCAAGTGTATGAGTATGTACATGGTATGCAATTTGACGCTTATATTTTTAAGTCTTGACGCTTAGATTTTTAAGGCTTGAGAAGTTTAAAATGATCAATGCAGACTTCATCAATGTATTATTGATAAGGTTTAAATTAGGATAGAACATAGTTATAGATAAAAACAATAATTTCCTATATCCAATTTAGGCTTGGATACTCTCTTTTTCTAGGATGACTGATCATGTTTCAAGTTCTTCCTCCAGTGGAGTCTTTAGGCTTATTGAGAGTTGTGGAGTCACCAGGTGGATGATTTACAACTTTATTGAGGCTGGCTATTGTCCACCATGAACAACCAGGTATTTTGCAAGTTTTTAGGGTTTTTAGGTAGGGAACTTGATTTGTGGATAAGGTTGCTAACAGTTGATTTTTTAGATCTAGGAGACTTCCTAAGGATTATTTAAGGATTTTCGACTATTGTAGGAGGATTTGGGTCAGGATGAGATCTGATATAGATTCTTCTAGAACCCAGAGCTTAGACCCAATAATCAGAGAGGTTGAATGTTTGTGAAAGTATTAGAGGCAAAACCTCTCTGTGAAAGAAATACTTAATCCACAAAGTATGTAACTGGGATTTATACTATCAGGATTGATTAATACATTCCCAGGGGAGTCTATGAGAATGAATGGAGTCACTAGGCCTTACTAAAAACTAGTGGAGTCACCAAGTGGATGGTGCTAACTGTTTTGAGGATTTTTTTGTTGTCCACCATCAACAATTCGATACCAATATTGAGATATTTTTTGGGTTTTCTGAGTTCTTTATATAACACTGATATTTTCAATAAGTGCTCTCGAGTGGAGTCGCCATTATGTTAGGTCCCTGTAATTTGTAAGATTGGTAAGACCAAATAAACAAGGGTAACATCAAACCAACTTTGGAGTCCTAGGACATTGCCTTCCTAGACTCCGAGGGGTCTCTCTCTATATTTTTGTAATATATGTAACTTGTTTGATTTTAGGATGTTTATTTTAGGCTAGCTAAAATGATAGGGTTGTTTTTTTTTTTGGTTTATTTGGTTGGGTTTCTTGTTAAGAAGAACAGATAGAGTAAGAGAAATTCAAACGATTGGGCTATGGAGTCTGTGAAAGGCTTGAAAAGTACAACAATAGATCAAGGGTGTTTCATAGGGAAAGTTAACAAAGCCAAATGGATCTTAATAGGTTATGTGAGTGTGAAATGAACATAAAGTTGTGAGTGTAGTAGGTTTAAAGGGCGGTCAAGAATCCTTTAACATATAATAGAACAAGAAGGGCCTTTAAGATCACTATGCTTAAGAAAGAGCCAAAGGATAGGGCATACCATAAACTTATTTTACCTAGCTTTATCAAGTAAAATTTGAGACAAAAATCCAGAAAACCCTAGAGAGTAGGGAACTCCTAAATTCTCTAGATATTTACCTTGAGAGAAAGAAAACATTTAAGATAACAAACAAGTGATGATTAAAGGGAACTCCTAAATTTTTCAATCAGACCTTGAAGACCTTTAAAGTGACTTTTCAAGATATAACAAAGGACAGGGCAAACCATAAACTTCTTTAGCCTAAACCCTAGTAAGAAAACTCCAAAGAAAGGCCTTAAAAACAATGTTTCAAGCTACACCAAAGGACAGGGCATACCATAAACTTCTTCGGTTTGAATCTTATTAAATCATTTTCAAGACAACAAGCTAAGTGGAACCAGAGAGAAAATAAGAATTCTCGAATCAGACCTAGCAGAGGAAAACATTTGAACAATAGAAGGCAGACAAACTTAAGGTGCCTCTAAATACATATCTTAAGCTAAATTTTATGTTCTATTGCAAGAGAAATGATGAAAAATATGAAAACATAATGAAACAATTACTAAATTAGAACAACATCACCATTAACCAAGTTCATGAATCCTGTAAATGTGCTTGCTCCATTTTTATTCAGTCCAAAAAAGTTACAAAGCTCCAAAGGCAACTTCTTTACAACTCAAAGCTCATGTAATATTCAACTCAACAATCAACCAACAACCAACAAAGATTATGGAGCATAAATGTAGTATTCATTTACAAAATGAGGAAGTGAACCTAAGCTAGGGTTTTATATTTCATTTATTGCAAGGTTAATTCATTTTTTCCTTTGAGACCATGTAAGGCCCAAGGCAAAATATGTGAAAATGAATCACTATAATAATAACTCCTAACCTAACCTCTGAGAAAATTTTGGATGCATTTGACCTTAAGGCCTCTTAATAACTTTTATAATAACTCCTGGTATATTTTTTTTACTTTCTAGCAAGGGCACAATGCCACTAGTTGAGGGCACGACACCGGTTGCAAACGCGCAGTGCCAAAACGGGGAAAATTGCCTGTTTTGCAACTTTTGGAGGCCTTATCGGTGTCAAAATAAGCTCCATGATAGCTCGTTTGAAATCATATCCTATTTAGTTTCCAGATATGCCTTCAGTTTCTATAATTATACCCATTTTCCTTGTCAAAAATCACTTCTCCCTAGACTGGTAAGCGCACAGCGCCAGTGCTGAAAAGAGGGCATAAATGTGGTTTTTTGTAGTTTTTCGCCCTTTTGAGGGACCGGTTTTGCTCCAAATGGTCTAAATGTTTTTGAGGATGATTTACTTGGAATGAGGAATATGATTATGTTGATTTTTTCCCCATTTGAGTGCCCCAAAAAATAGCGCAACACTAGTGGCACTGCACATTTGGCCCTATTTTCTACAAGCCAAACTGTCAAAATTTCAAAATTTCCAAAAATATGTACAAATTGGAATTTTCTTTGCTGATTGAGATTTAGAGGCTTGGAGGGACACATTAAGAAGGAGATTGAGCTTTTTCTTCTCCTTTTTCTTGTCTAGGGTTTCCTTCAATTTTTTCTTCAACTGTCTGAGCTTGATGTTGCAGACCTTGTTTCTAGTGATGTACTTGTTAGACATGTGTCTGAGCATCTCATTGTCTTTTTCTGCCTTATGGAGGAGCTTCTCAAGGTGTAGGTTAACTATGTCTATCCATACCTCTATGTCATCTTCAAATTCCTTAGCAATATTTTCCTCAAAACTAAGTTTCTTTGCCTCATGTTTTTCCTTCTCTAAAGCTCTCTTAAGACCTCTTCTTTTTGGTATTAACTTGATGGTTTGAGTATCATAATGGTTAGAGCCATTAGGTGCCATCATTTCCTTACCCTTGATGTCTTGTATTTTTTCCTTTAATGGATCTAACTCTATAAGAACTTTTTTTTCCGTTAGATGCTTATTCTATAGTTCAAAGAATGATATGACAAATTGGGCTTTTTCAATGTTGTCCTGCGGTTCTATGATCATGGCATCCTTCTCTTTGATGATCAGCTTTGAGGCCTCATGATAATCTTAGTCATCCAAATCCACCTGTTAAACTCTCTCTCTATTTCTCATGATGAAGGTCTTCCTCTTCTGACATTTCAAATTATATTTTTTGAAACCCTAGGATGTAAGTGGAATGAATGAGGGGAAGGGGGTGAAATGATAAGCTTTGAAAGATGAAGGGAATAAGTATGAGTGAATGGAATGAATGTGAATGACAAACTAGGTGAATGGAAACCTCTAAACCAATGTGATTACCCTTGTTATGATTGACATTCCTCTTAGGAGGATGAGACAAGGGTAAAAACTATGATCTCTGATTTGTAGCTAGGGTTTGATTAGGGTTTCATTTCCATTTATTAAATGATAGAAAAAATAGCTTTGAAAATGGGTTCATGTCATGTACTTACCCCTCAAGAGTGCTTGGAGGACATTGAAAAATATTTGAAGGAAATTTGATGTGATTTGAGTGGTTGGAAAGCTCGAAAGCTTCTCTGGCAAGGGCGCAATGCCAAGCTCCAGGCGCGTAGGGCCGGTGCAAACACGCAGAGCCAAGTGCTGAACACAGAGCGCCAAGATGAAAAAATGCATCACTATTTTGCAGACCATTTTTGAAGGTGTTCCTAGTGTCGAAATTGGGCCCAGGATAGCTCGTTAGAAAGCACTTGAAGTCTAAATTCCAAATATACCTTTTTTTCTGTTTGGAGTTGTTTCTGCTACCAAAATGTGATTCTCCCAATACTGGTCAAAACGTGTTGAATGATGGTGCAAAAATGTAGAGTGTCGGTGCAGGAAACTTTTGGAGGCCTTCCTCGACTCCTAATTGAGCTCCTGATATCTCATTGGAAATATCTTCTAGACTAGTTGTCATTTGACTCATCAAGAAACTCATTTGGACACTCCGACTATGAGAAAACTTGATTTTCCCAAGGTCACTCCTGAAGTGCACCAAACCTCTGCTAGCTCTCGTAAATTTAAAATTTCTCCCAAACCATGATACCTGTGTAAAATATAAAGGAGGTTTTTCTTCATTTACCTATGATTGACAAAAAAGTCTTTGAATTTTCTCAAATTTATCTTTGTTCTTTCAGAAATACAAGTTGAAGAGAAACTAGCCTTGTGTGCTTCCTCCATGTCATTTTCCTCCAATTAATCACTACTTTGGCACCCAAGTGGACTTAAAAATTTTACAAACCCTAGTCATCTACAAGACCAAGTTTTTCCTCTTTCCCTTGATATAAATTGTTTTCATTTAGGAGTAGAAAGTCCATATCATCAGTACCTTCTACTGATAAATCTTCCAACAAGTCTGCAGAAGTGATAAACTTTATCCATTTTTATCGCTTGTAGGTTATGAATTGAGAAGATAATACTCCTTGGTAATTTTAGGTCTTTCTTGAATAACCATGTCTTGGCATTCTATTACATCTGAGCCAAATTATAGCAAAGGAAAATTAGTTCCTGAAACATCCAAATATGACCTTGACAAATGTAAGAACCTAATGACCTAATGGGAGTGCTTTTTGACCTAATTTTGACTGAAACTTGGCTTGGATATGTTCAAGTGAAAACAGAGTATTGTTATAGGTTATTATGCCCAAAAGGACATGGGAATGAGTTGGCAATAGGAAACCCTATAGGGAAGGTAGAGTTTAGCAACATGGGAAAATAGGGTAATTAGGTTATAGGTAGGAAAGGAAGATGAAAATGAGAGGCATAAGCCCATAAGTAGTCTTTTGAAGAGAAACAGGGTGACTTTGGGAAGACCAATTGAGGAATAGTGAAAATAGGTTCATAAGGATAATGAAGGCAGTGAGATTTTTGAAAGTCAAGATATTCAAGGAATATTGTTTTCAGAAAGCTATAACCATTCTATAGTCATCTAATGATAGTGAAAAATATTGATGAATAACATGGTCCATGAACCTTTGTCTTTTGCGATGAATTTATTTGTTAAATTTTAAACACAAATGCCACCAGATTAATTTTTTTTACATTGCTGCAACTGCGACATATTCCTAGCTCCTTGATCATTGATTCTTCACTATTGCTCCACTTTTCCATGCTAGCCTGATGCTTAGTCATCTTAGGTTTCTCCTTTATGTGAAACTCTAATTTATTTCTGGGTAGGCTTCCTAGGGTGACCTGGCTCTCAGGACCACCACTGCAGAAGTCTTATAATGAAATCATTTCTACTGCTGTGGTGAAACTATCCAAGGAACCTCCTGCCAAGATGAGTTGTTATAAAGGGCTCCATCACGGTCCAATAAAAACACACTTTGCCATTTTAATTCTACTATGTCCTCCCGGGTTTACGTCATCTTTGAGGTTCTCTATTACACCCAACATCAAACCATCGAGGGAAACTCTGTCGGGTTGAGTTGTATATTTGAACCTCCCACTCGCTAATAATAACTTCTCTTGTTGCTCTACTGTCTAGAGACATTTTCCTAAACCTACACTCATCTGCTTCGCTAACAAATCCACTATGTTTGTCCAAACCACCAAAATTATCCCCAAGTTGACCCTTCTGCCAACTTTGACTCTTCAATTTTACTTTTTGGGTTACCTGAATTTGATTAGAAGTAACTTCAAATGCACGGGGCATATTTTGAACTTCAATATACCACTAGAAATCTATATCATAGCTTTATCTAACTAAGTGGGTTCTAACAACATTTGAGGTAATTGTTTTTACTATAAAATAACTTCAAGTCTCTGCACCACAACAAAATTTTCCTTTTAGATACTTGAGTTGATCTTGTTCCTTGACCATGCTTCTTGCAATATTCACTAATTTGGCCATCACTTTTGATCTGGATATAGCAACATTGACACCTATGACATCAATGATCTAATGACAAGACCTTTTTCAATGTTTGTAAAACATCCTCCTTATGCCAACAACACTTTTTATAGTTACAACATATCAATACTTGACATCAATGAACACATCCTTTAACAACATATTCAACAACCTCTCATTGTCTTCTTTCCTTTTTCCATCAAGGACATAATATTTATAACAAACCTTTGGCTTGTGATACCATGATTCATGGGCATCTAAGCCATCATAATTGCTAGGGGATTGCAATCAGCTTAGGCCATGCTATCCCTTAACATGACTGGATTTTTTCCCACGGAGTTTCGAATCAATGCCCTTGACTTCATAGAGTGCCTTAATCGTACACCATATCACCATTTATTCTATACACCATGGGAGATCATTTCCTAATTTTAAAACTAATACTTTATAGTACTTATATAATTTAAAAAATAAAAAATAAATGATAATGACTATTTTATATTTTATTAATTTATATTAAAATTAAACAAAATAATAGGATTTTTTATTTTTTATTTTGTAAAATTAAAGGAAATATAGGCTATCTTATTTTAATAATTAAATAAATATTTTCTCTTATTTAAAGCATGTTACATATATGTCTCTTATGTATAAGAATATTTTATACAAAACATATGCAAGAGGTTTCCTAAACTTTCTTTTAACTTTAGCCAAAATTGTTAGATGATCCAAATATCATAATTTAAAGTTAGGATAAAATATTTATTAAATTAGAATATTTAATAAATATTAGAGACTCTTAAAAATAGAATATTGTTAGAAAAGACAGGACTCTAGAATAAAGTCGTATCTCAGGCTCTAAAATAGGAATAAAGTTAGTAAATTGGATAGAAGATCATTTATTGTAAATGGACGCTTGTTGTTTTATCAAGTGGTCCATAAATAAATTAAGTTAGGACATGTAGCTTATAAATAGGTTAGTTTCCTAATTGCAAATTAGTGGAAGTTTACCTTTGTAAACTCTTGCAATTTTTTATGTAATTTCTTTTCCATAATCAATAAAATTACGTGTCTGAGAACACTTCTATATTATTTTGGTATCAGAGCTTCACTAATACAGCTGTCGGGAAATGGAGATTCCAGTTCTATAGGCCTATGGAAAACTCCAGCAAATTCTTCATCAATTGAATTGGTATGAAAATTTGTCAGATTTATTTTTCAGGGAAAATAAATTTAATTATAAATTGGGTTCTAGATTATTTGATTCAATTTTTCTTTTGGAATTTAATTCTACGCTGCCCCCAAAAAATGTCTATTTTTTCATACGCTTCGCTCCAAAGCTACAAAAACAACCACGGCTTTGTCAACAGTCTCAGCTAGCATACGCCTACATAGATTAACAATTTTTAAGAGAGTGCAGTCATGCACTGTGTACACTCTGCTCCTCCATGCTGCGTACAACAACCTGTTGCCCCTTATCATGCTTCCCCTGCTCAATTGTGATGAAAAATCCTTAAAAATGAGTTTCTACTGGATGTATTCATATTATCTCTATTGGGTTATCTTCTTGACATTTAGCTGTTTATTTGCATTCCCAAAAACATTTAAATAATTCTGGTCATCTGTTTCTTTACATGTGAAAATTTCCAAAATTTCCCTCTTTTCAAGCATTGCCATAATCCACGTGGAAAAGAAATCCAGAGTTGGGAAAGCATCCTGATGAGCCATCCTATTTCATGGGGTTCGAGTTTTGCTTCTTTAAGAGCTGAGCGGACGAGAAGGAAAACATGCTGGAAGTGATCGATGACTGTTTCTCGAGGGAGGAAGCCATGGTCGAGAGGCATTATGTATGTGTGGCGTGGATTTGAAATAATTGTTCCATCCAGCTGCACAATTTCTACCGAAATATTTTTTTTTAGATCCTTCAAACCAAATTTCTATCATGATTACCTTTGCTCTGCTCTCCTTCAAAATCCCGAGTTCATCGCAGCAACGTTAGTTTTTTTTTTAATTTCATTTGTTGAATGTTTTGCTACGGATCAGCAAGAAGTGACTATCACACAAATTTATACAAGATGTTGTATCTTCTGAATAAATATTGGAACTTTTTTGCATTCTTAAGAAATTCACTTTTGTAGTAGCGAATTCTAGAATGTTTGTTAGGCTGAAATCCTACTGTTTAACATGAAATTTGAATTATTGAGAGAAATTATCGGCAACGTTGAAGAGAAAACTGGGTTGAGCTGAAGGCAGATAGCGAATGCGAAATGAGAAATGTTGGGACACAGTGCTGAGGAGAAACACCAGCGCGGACAGTGTGGGCAACCAGATAGTCTCTTGCCTGGAACAAATCTGTAAACTAGAATTGATCTACATCAAAATCAAAGGTAGAGTAATAGTGTGGAGTTTAAATTGCAAAAGTAATTTTTCATACTTAAAGTATTTAACTTCATACTTGAAAGTGTAAAAAAATGGAAAAATAAAATTCTTCTATTTTAAAATTGAGAAAATAAGATATTTCCATTTGAAAAATTGGAAAAATAAAATGTTTCTACTTGAAAACTGGAAAATATGGGAAAATAAAATACTTTTTCTATAAAGTGAAAAAGTAAAAAGTTAAGAAATTAAAGTGATTTTTTTTTATAAATCACTTTTATAAAGTGATTTTAAATTTTTTAAGTCACATGGAGAGATAAGGTATATAATTTTATGTAATTTTTTATTATTGGAGTAATAAGGATTTTGTAGTTTTTGGAGTAATAAGAAGATTCTATTTGTAATTTTTTATATGGAGAGATAAGAGTGATATTGTAACTCAAAGTAATTTTTTACTTTAAGGCGGGGTAGAGTTTTTATTAAAAGGAAATTTGTAAGAGCATTGTCAAGTGGTCAAATTTTGAAAGGATTTAATTGTAAACACTCAACGAGAAATTGACTAGAGCCAAGTGAAAATCTCATTAATTTTTCTCATTTTTCAACGACTATACAAGGGTTAAGGCGATGCCCCAATAGATTGTTTTTTGCATGGCGTGTTTCATGTGATGAGTTGCTCATTTTTTCTTGTGCTTGATTCCTTTGGCATGTTTCTTCAACACTACAATGTCAAAGTTAATTAATCTGTTTTCTGATTCCGATAAGTTAGAAGGGGTGAAATCTTATAAGGCATGGCAACTTCTAATTGAAAGAACTCTAATATATAATGAATTATGGCATGAAATATGTGATGGCAGCATTAAGCCTAATAAACCAACAGATGCAACTTCACTTGCAAAATGGGAAATAAAAAATGCCAAGGCATTAGCTCCTATAAAGGTTGCAGTTAATAATGAAATGTACATTCATATTGAAAATGCCTCAGATGCATTGACTGCTTTGCGTACATTCAAAGATCTCTTTGATACACAACCTGAATCAAAGAAGGTCGATCTTCAATTAAAATTGCTTCAACAAAAATAAACTGAAGGTGGTGATGTTCTTGAATATATGTCACGTCTTAAAAACATCAAGCAAGAAATAATAAATGCTAGTTTTCAAGCTGTCGACGAAAGTTTCTTCACTACAATTTTAATTTCTGGATTGCCTTCATTTTACACACATTTTTTTGAAACTTTGCAAGTCACTGGAAATTTAAAGAAGATAAATTTTGATGAATTGAGTGATATGTTAGCCCAGCATGACACAAATTTTTGGAAGAAGAAACAAATTGGGGAAGGTGTATTCTCCACCGAAGCCAGCTCAAGTAACTCCTGAGCTAATAGTTCAGTAAACCGAGGAAGAGGAAATTTCAATCAAAGTCAAGCAACCCAAGTTCATGGTCGCAGTCAAAGCAGAGGAAACAATTTCAACAGAGCCTACAATTCAGGCAGGAGAAATTTTCAAGGAAGAGAAAACAATCAAAGTAGATGATATAATCAAGGAAGAGGACAAAGTCCAGGCAGAGGAAAAAATCAGAACAAAGGCAAAAGCAGAGGTAGAGGATAGTATCAAGGCAGAGGACAGTATCAAGGCAGAGGCAGAGATTTCAGTCAAATTGTTTTCAGGAGATGTAACAAAGTTGGACATTATGCTGAAGATTGTAGAACTTCTATTGATAAAATTCCCAAGTTTCATCCAAACTCTGCATAGTTTTCAAATGATGAAGATTATATTGATGGTTCAGAATATGTCTTCACCAACACAGAATCAATAGCTTTACAGTTTTCAACCTTTCTTAGAAATGATTATGAAGATGCATGGATTATGGATATAGAAGCAAATCAACACATGAATTTTCGACGTGACTTATTTTGAAGTTTCCAACAATGCCATATAAATTCAATCTATATTGCTCATAAAAAAAAACATACTCCTTTTGGCAAAGGTGTAGTTAAAGTTTTTTTACTTGGAATTGGATAAAGAATGATTTCAAATGTCTGGTATGTCCCAACATTTAAGCAAAATTTTTATCTTTAGTCATGATTCGACAAGAAGGACATATGGTGATTATGAAATATGGCTTAGTTAAAATTAACTCAGTCAAACAGAACATGAAAACAATGATGACAGGTTATGAAGATGGAAAATTGTTAAGGATGAAAGGGACAATTATTCCAAGAAATTTTGAATTTGCAGGAGTAGAAAGTACATACATTTCACCAATCATATTGTGGCATGTAAGATATGGCCATCTCAACTTTGACAGTATCTCTCAATTACAAAAAAAGGAAATGGTTAAGATATTCCCAACCTTCAAAAGGGAATATGAAAAATGTGAAGCTTGCATTTATGGAAAACAACATCGAGAGACATTTCACATAAGTTCATGGTGAGAAAATTGGTGTTTCCAATTGGTTCACAATGTTATTTGTGGACCCTTACAAACTTTAGTAGGAGGATGCAAATATTTCTTAATCTTTGTGGATGATTTTAGCAGGATGACTTGGGTATATGTTTTAAAGCAAGAGTCAGAAGCATTTGAAAAGTTTAAAACTTTTCACCAACTTATTGAAAATAAAGTAAAGGAGAAGATTGGCACTCTTAGAATCAACAATGGCGGACAATTCACTTCAAATGAATTCAACATGTATTGCATGGATAATTGCATAAAAATACAACTTACCAATGTCTACACTCCACAACAAAATGGAGTAGTAGAAAGAATGAGCCGTACCTTGTTAGGAATGGTGAGATCTATGCTAAATTTTAAAAAGTTAAGTCCTATATATTGGGCCGAAGCAATTCATACCGATGTTTACTTAAGGAACAGATCTCCCACTACTTCTTTAGACATAATCACACCTTATGAAGCATGGTTTGGATTCAAACCTCGAGTTAAACATCTCAGATTTTTTGGATCAGTATGTTATGCCTTAGTTCCAAAGGAAAAATGAAATAATCTTGACTCATGAAGCTTGAAGTGCACAATGATTGGGTATTTTGATGATAAGAAAGGGTATCGAATTTTTTCGAATGGGAAATTTATTGTAAGAAGAGATGTGATTTTTGATGAAAATTAGAGTAAGAGTGCTGAAGAAGTAGAAAGTATTTTTCAAAAGTTAGAAAGAAAAGGTGATAAAAGAAAATAAAATATACAAAGTCAACCAAATTCACAAAATTGGTATGAACTTGAGTTTCCTTCATCGGAAAATGATTCATCCATTCCATCTTCTTCACTAGCGCCATCTGGGTCTTCTCGCAGTTCATCCAAATCTCCTAGCAGCAACAGTTCTTCTGACAATGACTCTCAGTATGCAGAACCCTCGGTTGATCAACAAACATTTTTTTACATCAACCCTCTTTACAATGATGGTGATTTTTCACAATATCAAACCAGTGAACATCAATTGCCAAAATGGGTAGTTCAAATTTTGAAAGATATAAGGACAAATGAAGAAAATAAAATAGGAACAAGGGGATCAAAAAGAAGTTAAGGAAATGTTGCCTTGATAGAAAATGATTTTACTCAAACTTCTACTTATCAAGAGACAGTAAAACCTAAATAATGGCAACAGACTATGGTTGATGAATATCAGGAAGTTCTCGACAATAACACATGGAAACTTGTTGATTGTCCTCAAAATGTTAAACCCATCGGATGAAAATGGGTTTACTGAATCAAGTACAAGAAAAATGGAGATATCAACAAGTATAAAGTAAGACTTGTTGCTAAGGGTTTTGCACAGCAGGAAGGGATATATTATGAGAGAAACTTTGCTCTTACAGCTAAATGGAACACCATCCAACTCACACTTTCCTTAGTAGCTCAAAAAGGATGGAAAGTTCATCAGACAGATGTATAAAGTGCTTTCCTCAACGAATATTTACAGGAAGAAGTGTATATGACACAACCACCAGGTTTTGAAATTGAAGGACAGGAACATAAAGTCTGCAAACTGATAAAGGCATTATATGGGTTAAAACAGGCTCCCCGAGCTTGGTATGCCAAAATGGACGAATACCTTCAGAAAGTTGGTTTTCAACGAAGTGAATCTGATGATGCCTTGTATGTACGCCAACAAGGTAAAAATCTGGTGATTCTGGTTATGTATGTAGATGATTTGATTATTAGTGGAAACAATGATTATCACATTGCACAAGTGAAAAATGAGTTACATGCAGGTTTTAAGATGATAGATTTGGGACTACTTCACTACTATATTGGAGTTGAACTATTCCAACGTCCACATCATATCTTCATTTCTTAGAGAAAGTATGCAGCAGAAATTCTTCAGCAATTTGGAATGCAGGATTGCAAGCCTGCTCTTACCCCCATGGAACAAAACTTGAAACTTTCAAAATTTGAAGAGGGGGAAATGGTGGATAGCACTACTTATCGACAGTTGATTGGCAGCCTGATTTATCGGACAACTACTCTACCATATATTTCTTATGTCATCAGTATTCTTTCTCGCTTTATGTAGGAACCATGAGACAACCACTGGAATACAGCCAAAAGAGTTCTTCATTATATTCAAGGAAAAAAATATTTTGGTCTTCTTTATTAAAAAACTAAAAACTTTGTACTTGGTGGATTTTCTGATGCCGATTTTGTTGGCAGTATTGATGATAGGGCATCAACCTCATGTTATTAAATGAACACGGGGTTAGCTGCAGTGTCCTGGAGTTGCAAGAAGAAAACTATAGTGGCCACTTCTTTAGCAGAAGCAGAGTACATATTAGCATGGGAAGCAGCATGTGAGATTGTTTGGTTGCGTAGAGTTTTACATGACTTGGAAATTCCTCCACCAGAAGCTATTTTGTTATTCATCGACAACCAATCAACAATAAAGCTTGCCAAGAATCTAGTTTTTCATTCAAAGAAAAAACATGTGGACACCAAGTGTCATCAGATCAGATCACTCATTTCAAAGTATGTCATCAAGTGGATTTATTCTCCTTCAAAAGATCAGACCTCCGGTATCTTCACCAAACCTCTTGGCAGAATAAAATTTACTAAGTTCAGGGATGAACTTGGTATATGTTGTAATGTATCTTTAGATCATAGGGGGGAATGTTAGATGATCCAAATATCATAATGTAAAGTTAGGATAAAATATTTATGAAATTAGAATATTTAATAAATATTAGAGACTCTTAAAAATAGAATATTGTTAGAAAATATAGGACTCTAGAATAGAGTCGTATCTTAGGCTCTAAAATAGGAAGAAACTTAGTAGATTGGATAGAAGATAATTTATTGTAAATGGACACTTGTTGTTTTATCAAGTGGTCCATAACTAAATTAAGTTAGGACATGTAGCTTATAAATAGGTTAGTTTCCTAATTGCATATTAGTCGAAGTTTATGTTTGTAAACTCTTACAATTTTTTATGTAATTTCTTTTCCATTATCAATAAAATTACGTGTCTAAGGACACTTCTGTATTAAAAACCTCACTTTCGCCACAAGTGAGGGTGGCATATAGATTACCAATATTTTCTAAAACAATGGGAAATAAAGGAGGAGATCATTTTGTAGAATTCATATAATTTTGAGATATTTTTATTCCAAATTTAAAGAGAAATTGTGGGGAAATGAAGTGCTGGATGGAAATGGAAAAGTAATGTATTATAAGGAGATGATTAACCCAAATTTTCAAAACCAAAATTATCTCTTTTTCTTGACCAATTTTCAGAATAAAATGAACATTTCTTGAATTAAAGCTAAGCCTCATGATCTTCATAGAGAAACTAGGTGTTGGTCAATTCCCAAATTACCATTCTATGAATGATTTTGTGACGTGTGATCCTAGGAGGGTTGAAGATGAAAATAACGTTCTATTAGATTGTCCATGATATTATATTTAGATTCTACCTAATTTTGAAAATATCTTTCACAAATCAACCTTCTTTACCTTTCAATTTATTAAAACTGGTCATCTTGGATAACTTCTTTTTTAGCATAGAAATAAAAAGTTAAAAGATTATAACTAATCTCTTACCTTCTTATGGTTTGATAAACCATATAAGTCTTAGCAGATGTTAGTTGTCATCTTCTTCATTATATATATATATATATATAAACTAGAACATATACCAGTGTAGTTACATAGCATATGGGATCGATGGTCAGCATGGAGCCTATAATCTATGTGTGTTCTTTAATTTTTTTTTTAATTAACTCCAATCTATACATGTGTATTTACATAGCATATGCGATCTATGCCTGACACGGAACCTATATGCTATGTGTTAATGTGTGTATGTGTGTTTTTTATACATTTGTTAAAAGATCTTTGGCTTTCATTAAAATAAAAAAATGTTATAAAGTTTTCATATTTTTTTTCAAAAAATATTATAAAAATAAGTTTGTAAAAATTAAAATTTATTTTCTAGGGCTCGTTGTTGTAAATTATAATGAAGCAGAGACGTATATTATTCAAAACCTTGAAATTTGTGGGTGGGATTGAGGGACGAAGAGATGAATAGGGAAATTATGGTGTTGCATTGGGAATTTAGCATGGTTGGTACAATGACAAAGACATGCAACATATTTTGTACTTGGGTTGGCAATTTAGAGGCTAACGGTAAGATATGATGTAAGACGTTTCGATATATCTCTGCGAAGATGGTATCAGCTTTTCTCTAGAGGTCGTGACTCAGGTTCATGCATAGTTTGGGTTTTTCTCTTGTCAAGGTGGGTGGGTGGTTTCTACTCTTGTGCAGTGAGTGTCATGGTGGGCTATTGCGGTGGGTTGGGCAAAGTGGTAGTGGTTCTGGGAGTTTTAGAAGTGGAATGTTAGTGTGGACCTTCATTATGTGTGCGATTTTTGGCTCCCTTGATGAGTGTGGCTTTGGTTGCTTGGAGATTTTAGTCATGAGTAGTTTGTGTAATTAAGTGGTGGAAAGTTTTGGGTTGGAATCCTGGGGCCTCCGTAGACCCAAGTGTGGGGATCCGAGGGATGGAGGTAATTCCAAAAACACTTGTGAAATTTGTGGTCAGTAACACAAAGAGTTCAGATATGGAATTGCAATATTGCAGATTTGTATTCATCATCAGCACCAAGATGTTATTAACATGCAGGAGCGACAACTCGAGAAGAAAGAATGTATATAGAGGCTAGAGGATGAGGTGGATTCTCTGAGGCAGGAGGTTGAGTTGTGAAAGATCGATTTTGCAGACATGAGCTTGAAGGTGGAGGAGGAGCACAAGGATTTGGACCTCAACAACCCAACCCCGATGGAGGAATATTTGTTCCCTTCTATTAATCCTAATTTTTATTTATCGCAAACCATACATGTAAATATTTGTTACTAAAATTCTGCAAAATATTTAGCTATAAGCTAGTAGTGAAAGGAGTAGTTTTTGGGATGGATGGGAAATTCACTCTAAACAGAGATGGACTCGTTGTAAAATCAGAAGTCATGAACAAACCCAAACTTCTGATGTAATATCTCGAATTTTGCATGCAATCGAGCACATTATATATATATATATATATAGTTTTTTTCTAACATATTTGGAAATCAAATTTATGTTTTTTTCATTAGTTTTTGAGAATTTTTATGTGGTTTTAAAGACATTTATTAGAACGAATTATAATTTAGAAATAAAAAATTTAAAAATAACTAATAATGACAAGTTGCACAAGTTTTCATTGCCTTTCGGGCTTTCCTAAAACAAAAACAAATACACTCATATTACACTAATTTTTCCCTTGAATTTTTACTGATTTTGCTAATTTTCTTCATATTTTTATTTTGTAAGTCATAGAGTTCATATTACTAAAAAGCATATAAAAATATGTCAAAATGCATGTGGTCTCACCTCGACCAGGTTTTTTGACCAATGTTATTACCAACAAAGTGATCCATGACCTAATAGGCCTATATACCATAAATAAATAAATAAATAAAATAAAAAATAAAAATAAAAACATCAGTTACCATAATCATTCATCAGAACTAATTGAAGCAATATTATCTGGCCCTATTCCTAGAGGAGGAGGAGGATGGTACAAGAAGATAACATGTTTCTCAAACTGAGCAATCCAAGCTTCCAACTTCTCCACTTTCTTCGTCAATAGAATTTTCCCACCCGAGACAACCACAATTCTTTCGCAGATATGGAATTGAAAATAGTGGAGTTGCTTCAGCTTAGACATGAATACCTAGTTCTCTTCCCTTGGGACCTTATCATGAGATTACAATAGGTCTATTTCTGATTGAACCATCAACTAGAGCATCTTGAAACTCCCAACATGCCTAGTAACACCACATCGATCTGGCGCCGCTCCATCCATATTGTTGCTCCGCTCCTATGAGCTTGAGGTTTGACCACGTTCCGTTCCCTTCGCCTGTCGCCTTCTTGATGGCTGCTCTGAACCAGAGCATTGTTAATCGTGCCAACTGTAGAACCAAGCGAAGACCTTTGCCCTCCACGTGCTTCACCACCCCCACGTCCAACACAACGTATAATTCCAACACCTAGGATACTCCTAACACCACCAGCATTCTCACCGCTTCCCCGAATGTTATCCTGCACAATTAACCCTACCTTATGGTGGGAAGCCTCCACCTTCACCTGAATAGTGTTATGTGAGGAACATGGACTTGGATTCATGTTGATGGTCGAGGTGAAGCCCAAACCAACGAGATTATCTCTGGGCCACACCAAGGACCACCAAAATAAACTCAGAACCACACACCCAAAAATGGTGCACACAACCAATCAGTCGCCCTCCACTAGAAATCCAACACGTCGCGCAAAAAATAGAGAGGGAAAGCAAACCCGACACCGTAGGTCACCTTGACTAGAATTCACCATTAAACAAACACTAATCTAAGCTAGATCATGTAGACAATCCCACAACTAGAAAGGTGAGAAGGGGAGCACCCAAATGCGCACAAAAATAGATTGAAATTCAAGCTTCCATAAGCCCGACTAATGCTAGATCCACTAAGCTTCTGCAAACATAATTCTTTTATGAGTAGCCCCAATTATTAAAATAAAAGAAAAACCTCCTTTAGAAAGACAACACAACACGAACATCAAAACCACCACCACTACAAGTCTAAGCATCACAGATAAGAGTAATATACACCTTACATAGATAGACAAAGAGCAACCACTCATAATGCCAAGGAAAGAAACCACATAGGCCCAAAACATCAATGCCCAGAACCGACTAGATCCTCAGGCTCTAGGTAAGGAATGAGATGGAAATTTTCACACAGAGAAAAAGATAAAGAGTAGTTTCCTTATTGAGTGAGCAAGTGGAGAGATGAACGGACGACCACCACCATTCCCATGCGCCCCTTAGAAATGTGAGCATAAGATAATTTATATCTCTTGCTGAGTCAAGAAAAACCAGACCGCTTCATGCACCAAACAACTTAACCAGTTTCACAATGACGCCATTGATCTTCAAAACGGTACAAATCCATTGCACACATATGAAGCACGATGTTTCACAAATTGAAACATAGAAAAATTAACAACCACGTGATGGAGGGGTTGTATGCATTTCCTCCTCCACTTAATCCTTAAATCTTCATATTTTATATCATAGTGCAAAATTTAATTTTATTTGAAAATCTTTTAATTTTTATTTTCTCGAGCTTTTATTGGAAAAAGCCTAAATTAATTGATTTTTCCAAATCTTATGATTAGCTTATTTTTTATTATTTTTGGGAGGGCAGAAAGTTTCAATGGCATTCATGGAAAACATCTATGTACAAAATTAAATGATAAAACTAGATGATATGGATATGTGATGGCTTCAAAGGAGTTACAGGTGGAAATTATAACTATTGGTTGATTATTTTACGAGGATGATCGATCATGGAGGTTCCAATGCTACTGCATTTTATTATACTATCGTTGGAGCATCATAATGAACGTATAGAAGCCCTTACTTCAAATTATATTATTTTTTATATCATTAATTCAGATCCTTGTTATAATATTTGCTTGAGAAATATTATTCTCAAACGAAGCTATTTGATAAGAGATCCTTGTTATGACCACCAGGTTGAGAGATTAATCGTTTTTATAAGTTGAGGAGTTGTTAATATTAAAACTTTATACATTCATTGAATATGCAGTTGGATGTTGGTGACGTTGAACGTTCAATATCAAATTTGAAACCTTTAATCAAATTTGCTTCCATTGATTTAATTCAGATGGGAATGGAAAGTTTCCTATATAAAATATTTTTATTAACATAATAATTGTTACTTTACAAAAAATATATATGAAATATTTGTTCGTAGTTCATGTGATCATGTTCACATCATTACTTTCATTATTTTATTTAAAGTACATGTTTTCTATACATAGCATAAGTTTCCTTCGTTGGGTTTTTAAAATATATTTCAAAAAAATTCAAGTATGAACAGCCACGTGGTATTAATAATTTCTTTATTTATTTTTTTATAAAAATTCTTATTTTCAAGATATTAAAAATATAACTTCATTTTTTAATATAGACAATTTTATACGTAGTAATAGTCTTCTTTTTATCTTAGTTATAATTTCTACTACCAATTATTACTTTTTGCATAAGGTTTTATTTTTGTTTTAAATTAAGTCTTTTATTTATTTATTTTTTTAAACTAAATTCTCTAGTCTAAAAAGAATTATAGCTTTTTACATTTTTTAAAATTTGGATTATATTTTTAATTTGAATTTTAGTTTAATGTTTTTTCTAATTTTGTAAATATTTTATTTTTAATATACGTGTTTTGGGGTCTTTATTTTTATCTTTCAATTATGTATTTTATTTTTTTCTTATTTTTTGTTTGTATTTTGGGCTAAATTTTGAATTTGGAAGATATATATATATATATTTTTAAATGTTTCTTTTTTTGGTTTGTTTGTTGTTGTTTTTTAATTTCTTTAATTTTAGAAATTTATTTTAAATCTACTTTTCTTCTCGATTTTTTTTTATTTTTTTTAATCAATTAAGAATTTAAAAAAAATATAAATGTAATCTCACTTTTAAATTTAGAGTTGAATTTATGTTTTTTTAGTTCAAGGGTACAAGTGGTCTAAACCATAATATCAATTGTTTTGTAATTGTAACCTAAAAAAATATTTGGAAAATTTGAAAAAATATTGATAAAAAAATATTGAAACAAAAAAGGGAAAATTTAGGTGTGGATTATTGGGGTTTTTTGTAATCATGATATTTCATCTCTAATGCCATGGTTGAAAAATGTTTGACTTTTAACTCTAAATAAAAAAGATAGATGCTGCATCATCCCTTTGCATTTCAATGTGTTTTTTTTTTATGTTTTTTGTCTACATGATATTTGGTTTTTAATTTCATGGTTGAAAAATGGAATTTTAACCCTAAAATTAAAAAAGGTAATGTTGAATCACCATTTTTGAAAACAAGCATAAAAATTAGCATTAAGATGCACCTTATAGAGAAATGAGAACTTATCCAAATTATGTTTGGTTGTTAACTTTGTTGTCAAAGAGGTAGATAAATAATAGTGGTTTTCTTGCCCATGGTTATATGCTGATGTCTTTAAAAGGCTTGTGCAGACATCATTATGATAGTCTAGGAGGTGAGCTGTGGAGAATCAATTTTCTAGGTTCGGGTCAAGGAAATATTAGATCTATTGATTGGATTTTCCTAGTTTGGGTTTTCCAAGACAAAATCATGTATTAATGATTCACACGCATGTTGTTATTGTTATGTTTTTTGTTATTATAATATTTCTTGCATTTTATTTCTAGAAATTGTCGTCATAGCAATATTAACTTAAACCTTTTGAAAATTTGGAGTGAGATAATATTTGTGTTGTAGAAGATGATGATGAAAGACATAGTACCCTATGACACAACTCCTAAGAGAAAAAGGTAAGGTTTCAATGGAACAAATCCCACAAGAAACAAGATTGTGAATTTATCATGCACACGAGTACAAGTCAAAATATGTAGAGAGTACCAATAGGAGTTATAAATAAAGATTGAGTTAGAGTTGGAGTTGTCTATGACCAAATATTTTAGTGGTATGAGGAGACCATTAGGTGTCTGAAGGTGAAAGGATGGAAACAATTAACATCACTTTTTTACACTGGAGTTGAAATTTTATTTTGTATTGCATGTAAATTGGAATTTGACTACAATATCTAATGAGGCATGTGCACCCCTGGTAGATTACTTGTAAGGTATGAATGTATAAATATGTGATTGGGGAGGACATTTCATATTCTCGGATAGCTTTGTTATAAACATTTGAGTGGCATAGGGCTTGGAGGTGTAAGCTCAGTTGTTTGGATTTTCCATATACAAGGAACTTGCTCAGTACTCCCACTGAATGTGTAATATATGTGTGGGTACTTACCATTTCATAAATCAATATACCAAATACTAAAGATTAACTAACTTTACTCATTTCATATTTCTTCTTCCCATCATAAAGGCACATATTAATAATGAATTTAAACCAAGATGCAGTAGAAATCTCGTTTTCTTTAATTCGCTTCATATTGAACCTACAAAGCATATTTTCAATATAATTTACTTTTCACAACCACATTAATTTCTTATCCCTACCATGTATGATATTTATTCCTAGTATTTTTTTTGTTCGACCCAAATATTTCATTGTAGGCAGGCTTTCAAAACACTTCTTCAAAATTTTAATTACATTATTATCATGCTAATTAACCAACATGTCATCCACACATATCAATAATATAATGAACTTTTCCTAGCCAAAAATATTAATTTAGACATAATTATCAACCTCTAATCATTTAAAGAAGTTCTCCAACATAAATAAAAAAAGTTCTTCCACCACTAGTGATCTGCTTATTTTAGTCCGCGGAGGCTCTTTTTTCAACCTACAAACCATATTGTTTTTGTAGATTTAGTGTGTGTAAGGTTCATTTATAGGTGGCTACCATGAATTTTATGATAAAAATGGAAATTATTATCAAGTTTAGGTTTATCATTTGGTGGTAATAGATGGAATATATAGTGATCCTAAAAGATCTACAATTTTCTTATTGAGGTAAAATCAAATAAATACTCATTACTGACCAATGATAATTGTGAGAAGTTATATCAAAAGACAATTTCTAATGTATCAAAGTATTTTGAAAGAATTTTACACATCCGTGTTTTCACAAAAAAAATGAAAATAAGTCATTATGTAAAAAGCTCCATGACTTATATGAATGAGACACATAAATCAGCAACTTGTTTTTTATGAAGAGGTTATTTATCCTAAAAATGAAAGAAGGGATCCTAGTATTTGAACATTTAAATTATTTGTATATGTTCTTGATATAGATCACCTCATTGAATATTGTACTTGATGATGTCATATAATAATGCCTAATCTTGAGCTCCATTCTTGGTAGTCGATAGAACTTTGTCATTAACACGTAAAGTGGAATTGAAAGGTAAATTTGATTTCGATGAAGTTTCTGATAGCCTATTAAATAAAGGGTTGTGTTGTAAATCTATGGGAGAAGAAATGCCAAATATAGATGCATTAACTCTTAGTGGCCATAGAATTCAACCAAATAGAAATACATCAACATAATATATTTCTATAAGTAAGTTAAATTATATGAATGAAACAATTATATACTCCCATTTTAGAATATTTAATCATATTAGAAAGGATTTCCTTATACTAATAAGTGAAAAAATTATCAAAATGAAACCAACAACAAAAGTAATGAAGAAACTAATACTATCACAACAAATTGTTTGGTATCAGTTATTGTTTCTTATGACGAACCACAAATTTATACTTCTATTCATGAGAGTGATTTGATTCCACATTCTAGAGACTCATACCATGCTCTGCCAAGTAAAAAAAAAAATGTATTTCCTATAATATAGTAATGTTGGTAAGGTTTGGATGGGATATAAATGTCTTTGTAATATTGAAGAATTAAGAGATGTTCTGATAAAGATAAAATATGGTTTTGTTTTATTGTTCGAATAGGTTAGTAATTTATCATAGGTTCAGATGAATTAAATTTTAGTTGCAACCCTAGATGGTGAAGGTTTCTGTATAGTTCTTATAAAGGGAGGCTAATAAAATATAAATAGTTCATTGATTATTGAAAACGGGAAGAAAATATGAACTCTCTCAATCAAAATTGCATAAATCAGATATTTTTGTTATTTCAAAGGACTAAGTTCGAATATATTGTCGGAATAGAATACTTAGGCCCATGAATATAAGAGGTTTGAAAATGATTGCTAATAAAAATATTTCTCTTGGGATAAAAGGTCCATAATTTAAATTTTCCAAACATTTTACTATGAGTAGATAGAAAAGTGTGTCATTCAGGAGGGGTTGTCCTAAAATGGATATAAAAATATTATATGTGATGAATTCTAATGCTCATTGTATGGTTAATGTAAATTTACGATGATGGGTTAGATATTTTGTTACTTTTATTAACGATTTGACAAAAAAAAATATAATATTTCCCTATTAGGATCAAGGATCAAGTTTTATACATTTTTTAGAAATTTTGCATCGCTATTGAACGGGAAACTAAAATTTTATTGAGACGTGTTATAAGAGATAAGGTAGAGAATATTCCTGCAAGGAATTTGAAGAATATTGTCATAAACATATCATAAGTCATGTAAAAATATTTCCTCACACCCCAAACAAAATGGAGTAACTGAGAGAACGAATGATACAATAATGGAGAAGGTGAGAACTACCCTTTCAAATTTTCATTTACCTGTATATTTTTTGGAAATCGGTATCCATACATCTTTTTACTTAATATATAAATATTTCACAAATTCATTACTGTTAAGGATTTATGCTATACTGAATTAAAAAAAATTGGTTGTGATTTATATGTACATATTCCTAAAGAACGAAGTCCAAGCTAGATGAAAAGTTATTGAAATGGATATTTCAAAGATATGCTAATCATGATTTATATTATTGGTTGTGGGATCCCATAAAAAGGAGAGTTCTTAGAAGTAGGGTTGTTTGTTTCAACGAAGAACACATTTTTAAAACGACTAAAAAATGTGTTGAGGTGCAAAAATTTGTTAAAATTTAAGAACAAGAAGAAAATTAGCCACTATTAAAATAAGACATTATTAGAATTAATGAGAATTCATTATAACAAAATGAAAATTAGAAACAACAAGAAGAACATGAATAATAACAGAAAAGTTAACAATTAGAATGAATTCCACCAAAAAAAAATTATCAATTTGTAGGTCTACCAAGCCATATTATACATCTTCATAAAGGTATCCCATTTAAAAATATATTTTATTTTAAAATAAAGATGAAGATTCCAATTTTTAGGAGGCATTTTGAAGGATACAACAATATCAAATTTAAAAATTCTATGCAAGAAGAGATAAAATATTTTATTATAATAAGACATGAGGTTTTGCTAATTGAGTAAACGGAGGAACAGTTTTAAGGAAAAAGAGGATATATCAAATAAAACACGAGGCAAGTAAAGTCAATAAATATTTTTATGATTAGAAATATATAGAATATAATACAAATAATTTAAAACAATAATGATAATAAATAATGATTAATTAGTAACTAGAATAATGATTAATTAGTAACTAGTTAATGAAAAGGTAGGTTTTTAAATATATAAATTTTGGTGAATAGGTACTTTCCTAGGGTATATAAGCATGCTCTCACTCTTATTGTAATCATTTGCATTCATACATTTTAATAAATATTCTTATATCTTCAATAGATGTCTTCATATTCAAGTCTTATGGAGTATTTAACTTGAAGTGTGAAATTGTTTCATTACATTGGTATTAGAGCCACATATGATCCCATTCTTTGGTCATTAATTCTCTATCAACTTTGTTGCTAGTGCAACTTAAACATTTTTCTTCATAAAGCTTTAAATATTTTCCATTTCACCATTTGGGTCTTGGTAAGTTAAATTTAAATTAAGAAAGAAGAAATAAAAAAAAGTATATATATAACAAAGATATTAAAAAAAAATTATATAAAAAAAAACATTATTAAGAAAAAAATCTTTAAAAAATAAAAATATATAAATAAATAAATAAGTCACATGTTAAAGGTATTAAAATTATTTGAAGGAGAGCTTGGTAAGTATATTAAAACAAGACCCCCAAAAAAATGTAACTTATAGAAATAGTAAGGGTACTAAAAAGAACATTATACTTTAATAAAGTATTAAAGTGTTTTTCGTCAAGTATTGCGATTTAAAATAAAAGAGGAAGGAAGTATTATATTTAATAGGAGATATAGTGAGTGACCACATAGAGTTTAAGTTAAATAATAAGATTATATTTTTGAATTCAGGCTTCTGTGATCCATAATGAATTAAGTAAAAAATGTTTGGTAGAAATCACATAGGAGATTATTTTTCCAATGTGTTTCAATCCATTAGTGTGGTTCATTGTCAAGAAAAGATGATGAAACACACTTGATGGTTCGAAACACTTCGAAAAATAATATCCTATGTGATTTCTACTAAAGTTGTTTTACTCAATAATATTATATGTTAAAAAGGAAATATATTAAGAGATAGAAGTGAAGAACCAAATGGTGAATCATACTTTATTAAAGGTTAAAAATCCATTTAAGAAGATTCCCTTTAATTATTGAGATAAATAAAATGAAAAGAGAATATGTTACACAGGGTTTCATATAGTCATTATATATATGAAAAGAGAGTCTAATTCAAAATAAAGAGGATTAAAAAAAAAAAATTGTTAAAAAGAAGTTAAGAAAAATAAAAAAGATGATTTTCGCAAAGAACAACAGTTTGTTTTTAAGATGCCCTTTCTGTTCAGATGGATATTCTAATTGTCAAGAGTCATTCACAAATCAAAATGTGGATTGAAAAAAATGCTACAAATTTTTTACCTTAGTTGAATCTCTAAGTGAAGCATAAAAAAAAAAAATAGCAAGAGATATAGAACAATTAATAAAAATATTTAGGCGATGACATGAAGATATTAATAACAAAATGAAGAAAAAAGACACAGATTTCAAGTTGAATTCCCATCACCACTCCTACAAAGAATTGTAACCTTGTGTACTGAGAAATTACAACTGGAAGATCAAGAAAGAGACAAAATATCCAAAATTTGGAAAAACAAGAAAGTGTTACAACGATAATATAAATATCTTGTTGATATGAATTACAAGGAAGTAATGTACAAGGATGAAGAAATTTCTCACCTAAAGGACCACAATAAAATACTAATTTCTCTAGTGAATAAAACTAAGGTCACAAATAAGGAACTCAAGAAGAACCTATTCGAACAAGAGTAAAATTTACGTTTAAAGAAACTTAATAAAAAATTATTCTAACAATTTAAAAGTTTGAAAGATAAGGAGAAGGATATTAAGGAGAAAGTCATCATTTCAGTAAAGATGAACTTCCACGTCTAAGAATCACAATCAAAACCTTCTTATGCAAATGAATAAAATTAAAACTAAAAGAACTCAATAAAAGATAATTTAGAACAACGTACTCAAGAATAAGTATAGAAGTCTCCTGTCGTAACAGTCCAAGTTGAATATAAAGAAATGAATATTGATCTGGTCAATATCACAACTAAAAAAAAGGATAACCCAGTTGAAGGAAAAAATATTTAGATGTTTCATTTCTAAGTGAATATTTTGCAACCAATTCAGTAACATCAATCCCTGAAGAAAATCAGGAAATTGAATCACACATGGTAAGAGAAAGTCAAAACACAAATATTCCTTATGAACATCTGAATCGCAAGAGAAGACAACTAAGTAATTCTACATATTTGAACCATTGAAGAAAAAAAAAAATATGTATGTTCCAAGGAATAATGAAATTTATAGAATTGAGTCCTATGATAACAATTCATTAAAATTTTTTAGTTATCAGAAGATTACACAAATGGTTAATCTATGATGCTCGTATCCATTCTCAGTCCGAAAATTTTATCGATTACTCAAAGCATCATATCATCTTGTAGCAAGGAATATGAAAGTACAAATATTAGAAGATATTTAAAATGGGAATATATGTCAAGCCTTTTCATTAGTAAGCTTTGAGGACAAATATTTTTGAAGAGGAAGGCAATGTTTTGAAAACAAATATATATAAAATAATACAAATAATGTAAAACAATAATGATAATAAATAATGATTAATTAGCTACTAGTTAATGAAAATAAGTGTCTCTAAGGACATAACCACTATTGAAGAGGTATCTGACTAGGTTATATAAGCAAGCCCTCACCCTCATTGTAATAATTTTCATTCATATAATATGATATATATTCTTATATCTTGAATGGAGATATTCATATTCCAAGTCTTATGGAATATTTAACTTGAACTATGAACTTTGTTCGTTACAAATATTTAAAGCATGAGTAGTGGTTAAAGGATTTGGGAAAGAATCAGATATTGGTTTGACAAAATTTTCTCCCAATTGTTCAAAAAGTCATCCCTACATTATAAAAGTAGTACTTGATATTCTAGTTTTAGAACTGAAGCAAAGCTATGTCAAGGTAGCCTTCCTTCATGGCAACTTATGAGAGGAAATTTATGGAGAAACTAGAAGGTTTCAAAATAAATGGTAAAGAAAACTTGGTTTGCATGTTGAAGAATAATTATGGACTAGAAAAATCACCGCACTAGTGGTATAAGAAATCTAATTCATTTATGTTGGAACAAGTTTTAAAAGACTAGAGATTGATTGTTGTGTCTATAATAAGACGTATGAATAGGAAAAATACATTATACTGTTGTTATATGTGGATGACATGTTTGTTATTGGACATCATAAGAATATGATAAACAAGTTGAAAAAGGATTTCAGTAGTGAGTTTGTAACAAAAAAATTAGGTCCAACACAACAAATACTAGTCATGGAGATCATATGTGAAACAAATAAGAAAATACTATAGCTTTCATAAGCATGCATAATTTTAGGGGGTAATATTCATAGGTGGGATAAGTTTCCATGGTTTTTCTAAAAAAAGGATTCACCAATGTCCAGTGTTTCTAAAAATAAGCCGCCCAAGTTTTAGAATATAAAGCTATTTTACCTACAATAATACCAGAATTGTAGAAAATATATATACAAAAATAATAAATTTTAATTTTTTACAAATATATCACCAATTTTTTTTTATTTTTCATATTAGAGACTAGAAATTCACTGATGTTTGTGAATTTTAAGATAAATTTGCATCCTTAAATTTTCCCTGGTCATAAGAAAAATATATTGAGAAGGTGCTTGATAGGTTGAATATGAAGGATGACAATCCTTTTGGTACATCTCTTGCATCCCACTTCAAAGTGATTCTTGATTTGTGCTCTTTAGATAACAAGGAGGAGAAAATGAGTAAAATGTCTTATGCTTCAGTAGTTGACAACTTGAAATATGCCATAGTTTAAAGGCTATAATTTGAGGCTAAACTTGGAATTATGAAGAGTCAAATATTTAAGTTCATAGAGGTGGATTTCGGGTCCATGGTTTTGATGAATCCTGGTATTGTGGTTGCCATTAAAATTCTTGAGGGTAATCCATTGTAATGGGCACAAAGGTTAGTTTTGAAGGCTTACTTGGCCATATTAATTGTGTTGGGTCAAGAGAATAATAAATCTATCAGTTGGGTCTTCTCATTTTTGGTTTTGTAGGATAAAATCTTATGTGAATTTTTCATATCCATGTTATTGTTATTAATTATTCTCTCACATTTTATTTATAACATTATTTTTCCATATATATTATGTAATTATGAAATAATATTACTTTTATTATTTATTTAAATATTTTATTTACCTACCTCATTAGCATAGTATCATTCCATAAAGTTCAAAAATTTTAAAAGATAGGCTGGCGACTAGGAAAGATGGATATATTTTGATTTACTTTAGTATACTAGTAGGAGGGTAGTGTGGTCTATAGTGGCAACATGCTCAATATTGGGGTGTGTGATGCCTACATATTTTTATTTTATTTTAAATATTGGATACAAGTCAAGTTCATTGGCTTTGTTATTTTTCATTCCCTCAAAAGAAATAGCTTTATGACGTTCAATGTACCCTCTAACATAGTAGTTGTGTGTTCTAGACACTATCATTGAGTCTTGCTTGTGAGCTTGATATTAGAGGAATTTTTCTCTCACTTATTTGATTTATCTCTTTATGAGAACTTTTTCATTTTTGTTTGAGATTTAATGATGACAACAATGGTGATTTTATTTCCAATTGTAATCCAACCAAGTGCAAATAAGTTAGATTTCGTTCATTTTGACTGTCATATCTAACTATTTACCTCCAAATTAAGCCTAGAATGTGTAAATTCAAGAAGTTTGGGATGCAAGTGAGTTTCATACTAGTGATAATAGAAAGTGCAAAAAATATAGACCAAAAACATGGGTGTTTTGACTTGGAACTGAATATTCATTACAAACTTGAAGCTATATAAAAAATTCCATGTCCATAATGGATGGTATTGTGAAATACTTTAAATAGGTGTTGATGACTGGATTCCAACACAGTGTTCAATTTTCAATTGAGGCATCTATTCACTCCTAATGTCTAAGGATCAAATTTTCATGAGATATATTGTTATTTTTGCATGGAAATAAGGAAACTTAGAGTTTCAATTTTAATAAACCATAAGCATTATGGAACCTTAAAAATTTGTTTATACAAAGAAATTGGTAGCCATTACTTTCATTTTGTGGTTATATTCTCTTTAAATAATTACCTAGAGAAGATAAAAGTTTTAGTTGTTATGTTTGGCCATGAAAAAATATAGAAATTTTTGCTAGTAGGGTGAAAGTCATGACTAGAAATATAGATCAAATATTTCCACCCTTGTGTTCGCCAGAATTATGTATGATTGTCAATGCAGTTGAGGTTGGGACCTTCCTTGAAATATGTGTTCGGTAACCATTCGTCAATGATCTATGGATTTCGATGGAATAATATCAGAACCATTTTTCTCAAGGTTGCATTCTTTGACATTTACTATGGAGAAGGATGAAATGACTCTTGTGAGCAAGTCCTCTCACTTATAATCACAATGAGTTTTTATTCCAAGAGAGATTTTGGATTGTAGGTTGGATAACATATGGTTTTCAATGGACATAATCATGGAATGTATCAAGTCAGAACTAGAAATACATATTTGAGGGTATATTTTGTGAAAGACTAATTTTTGTATCATTATTCTGAAACAAATATAAATAATAGAATATACCGACATTGACCAAACCTTTAGTAGCATCAACAAAATGGCCTTCCTCTAGAGAATCAAGCTTCTCTTGGCGACAGGAAGAAGAGCACATATTCAAATTTATCATCGATGCACAAAAAAATCAAATTATCATCAAATATGGCATGAAAATGAAATATTTACCAAACACATGTCATAACCTAAACCATTATTACAAACACAATATACATTAAAGTGTATGAAGATTTATGGCTAGTTCAATTATTGATCTTCCTAGATGGCAAGGAAACTCTATCCCTCCCAAAATTTCAATTGCCACAACAGTAGCAAAATATAGTTCAAAAATCCCCAAAAAGTCCATGTCGTACACAAAGTTCAAACCCTAATTTCCAAATGAAAAATAAAAACAAAATTTAGGGCTTGAAACATACAATATAGGCATTGATATATGAAATAACACATATTTCATTAAATTTGGAAGTATTCAGTTGATCTAGAATTTATAACTTTAACTAGATTAAGTTTTCTCAAAATGTGGAATTACAAAATCACTTAGTTTACAAATTTTAATGTAGATATTAACCATTTTTGGTGAAAATTTTATCATGGTAAACTATATAAAACAAATTTATGTAAACTTGCAAAATAATATCTTTCACATCTTAATCGTGGATTCCTTACATTACCTCTTTTAAGATTTTTTATGGT
This sequence comes from Pinus albicaulis, assembly GCA_034641835.2. Lineage (NCBI taxonomy): Eukaryota > Viridiplantae > Streptophyta > Pinopsida > Pinales > Pinaceae > Pinus > Pinus albicaulis. The sequence continues at coordinate 1,159,527,968 of CM076570.1, read as the reverse complement.
TTGTACTAAAAGCTAAGTTTGTTAAGTTTATATTATGAAAATATTTTTGTGTATGTTACTATTATTAACTTTATGAAAATAATGTTGTGTATGTTACTATTATCAACCCATTTAATTTTAATAGGATATAGTAAATATCATGTAGGTGGTAAGTTACGATTATTTCTAAGACAACATTGGCACAATTTAGAAGTCTATCACCTTTGCAACACTAGTAATACGGTTGAAGATGAAAAACCCTCTTAGATCATCCAGTTTATACTCATATTGGATTTGAATTTCAAAATATTTATGGGGCAACCAACCTTCTTGAGCTTTTATCTAAACAAAATTATGATGACCTTGAAACACTTATTTTAATGTTTTTTGAGCATAACAATAAAAGTGTAAAGAATTTTGAGTAATATCATTATGCCTTCGTATATACCATATTTTCTCTTAGTGGATGATAATCATCATTATCACCATCATCATTACATATATATTTTTTTACTTATAGCCAATATTATTTTTTTGTTTATAACATACTTTAATTTTCTATTTAGAACATATTTTTTACATTTTATTTTAAATTTAAAAGTACACGGAATAGGAAAACTTACACATCACCTCATACTAGGTTGTAGAATGAGCCTGGCCTCTCTCAATTACTAATCATTTTAATTATCAAAATCAATCATGAATTAGAATAGTAACAAAGTAACACAATTCGATCATTTTCGAATACAAGAGGAAAGAGAGAAAATTGACTAAACTATTTATTTGAAATGTTTAGTTTTTATTCTTGGAGTGTTTAAGGATATTATATTGAAAATAACATATTGAAATTCATCTAAAACTTGTATTCCTTACATTATTTCTATTATCATGAATATTTCTATTTATGTATTAAATTTGACTAATGAATAATAGATTTTGTAAAAAAAATATTACCTAGTATAAAGTTATTTAACAATATATTAATATTGTGTTTCTTACTATTATTGACCATTTTAAATTGACACTAACTATTTTTCTTATGTTGAGTACAATGTTGGCACCACTTCAAAGTTTATAAGAGGAAATATTTTATAAGTCTAGTTGTGTTGTTCAATTATCGAAATCATTTTTTTATAAATTAGAGTGCAACAAAACACCAAATTTGATTTATATCAATTATAATAAGGAATATTAAGGAAAACTCACTTCAAACATTATTACAATTGTCTAAATTTTTTTCATTAAGTGTTTAAATGGTTTATAATCAATAGAATACTAATTAGTTACTCCACTATTGTTTTAATAGACCAAGTTTAAAAGATGTTGTTTCTAAGTGCATTATTGTGTATGCTAATATTATTAACCCATTTAATTATAATCTAATATAGTAAATATCATGTAAGTGTTAAGTTACCATCATTACTAGGACAAGGTTGGCACAAATTAAAATCCTATCACCTTTGCAACACTAGTAATATGGTTGAGGATGAAAAACCCTCTTAGATCATCTAGTTTATACTCATATTGGATTTAAATTTCCGAATATTTATGGCACTACCAACCTTCTTGATCTTTTAATTGAACAAAATTATGATGATCTTGAAACACTTCTTTTAATGCCTTTTGAGCATAACAATAAAATTCTAAAGAATTTTGAGTAATATATTTATGGCTTCTTATATACCATATTTTTCCTTAGTGGATGATAATCATCATTATCGCCATCATCATTACATACTATTGTAGGAATTTTGAACGATTTTAGAGTTGACAGGTAAAAATATTTGCTTATGATCAAATTAAATGTTGAATGAGAGTATAATATATTAATATGCAAGATATATATTAAGTTATCAATATATATCAGCATAGATCCATCTTAAATATGGATTTAACATAAGCCTAGAGAGATCAAATTTCTTAACATGAAAACATTTCTAGAGTGCAAAATACAATGTGTTATTTTTCATTGTTTAACTTGTATTTTTGAATGCAAAATAGAGTATATATAAGACCAAACAAAAATTTTAACCAGAAAAAACTTACTTTTTTTCTATATATAGTTATATATGAAGTTGATATCGACCTAAATTAGCTAACATAGATCTTCAAATAGTATTTTAACCATAAAAACTTACCTTTTTTTCTATATATAGTAATATATGAAGTTGATATCGACCTAAATTAGCTAACATTGATCTTCACATAGTTTATTTGAATCTATTGCTCAAAATTTTTTGAAAAGTAAAAATTTAAACATTTAATTCACACATTTTTTTTAGTTCTAATTACTTTACAACATATTCATTTTTTCTTTAATTATAGCCAATATTGTTTTTCTATTTAGAACATTTTTTTATTTTTAATTTAATAGGGCATGAGACAAACAAAATTACACATCCTCTCCTACTTAATTCAGCCTGGCCTCTCGGCTCAATTACTAATCATTTTAATTATCAAAATCAATCATGCATTATAATAGTAACAAAGTAATACAATTTGATTATTTTCAAATATAAGAGGAAAGAGAGAAAATTGACTAAACTATTTATTACAAATGCTTAGTTTTTATTCCTCGAATTTTTAAGGATATTATATTGAAAAGAACATATCAACATTCATCTAAAACTTAGATTCCTTACATTATTTCTTTTTTTTTCATGAGGGGAAAGCTCATGGGAAACCCGGGCGTACTTCCCCAGAATTTCTGGATGGTACGTGCGGTAAACCGTTCGGCGGAATTTCGGCGCCTAACCCCAAAGGACTCAAGGATCGAACCCGTGACCTCCCTCAACGGAGAGGACCACGTATTGGCTCACTACCACTTGAGCTAACCCTTGGGGCTTCCTTACATTATTTCTATTATCATGAATATTTGTATTTATATATTAAATTTGACTAGTGAATAATTGATTTTGTAAAAAGAAACTTACCTAGTATAAATTTATTTAACCATATATTAATATTGTGTTTCTTACTATTATTTACCATTTTAAATTTACACTAACTACTTTTCCTATGTTGAGTACAATTTTATTATACGAGTACAATGTTGGCACCACTTCCAAATCTATAAGAGGAGATATTTTATAAGTCTAGTTGTGTTGTTCAATGATCAAAATCATTTTTTTATAAATTATAGTGCAAAAAATTTGATTTGTATCAATTATAATAAGTAATATTAAGGAAAAATCACTTCTAACATTATTACAAGTGTCTAAATTTTTTTTCATTAAGTGCTTAAATGGTTTATATCAAATAGAATACTAATTAGTTACTCCACTATTGTTTTAATAGACCAAGTTTAGAAGATGTTTTTAATTGCATTATTGAATTTGATTATGCATATTTGATATGGTGAGAAGTCATGTTGGTCAAACAAAGCTTTGAAAACTTAAATATTTTATGGCATTTTCATGTCATTTTTATCACCACATGATTACATTGAAATACTAAATAATATAAAACTTCTCCAAAAATAATATGAAGAGAATATTTGATATACAACAAAAATTGAAAAGTGTGTTAAAATGTATATTATTAGATCCTTCCAAAAAAAAAATTACATTCATGAATCATATAAACATAATCTTAAGATATTCACTCAAGTAGGTCAAGAACAACTTCTACACCATATTTATTTATCTTGGTATTCTTGCAATGTTCTTTCTTTGGCATCCATGTCCACACTACAGTATTAATTGGAATATAACCGAGTTTTGTGTCATCAAGATTTGGTATCCAATATTGCTCTAAAATTTTTCCATTGTATTTCCCTTAAATAGGCTTCCACCAATCAACCTTTACTTGAATATTCTCACTTTCATTAACCCTAAAGATACATGAGATGGATTTTGAATTATCAAAATCTCCATCCATAATACTTGAGATTACATGGAGTGCAATACGATCAAAACCAACAATGTGCCTTTTCTTGGGCCCGGAATCCTTAGAAGATTAATCACTTCAATATATTATTCTATGATCATTATAGGTTCCATCTAAAGTATGAAGAACTCTTTCCCATTACACTACTTTATTTTTTCATTCCTCTGTAACAATTGGTGAATCCTCATTCCCGATAGTGTCTTTCCACATTTTTATCTATGGTGTTATCCCTTCATTTAGTTCTTTTAAATAGGCATTATTCTTTTTGGTAGCTAAGAAAGATGGGTTTCCTATGGGAATTATAGGTCGACCTTCATCATCTATATTCCATAACTCAACTGATTCTGACCACTCGATATCTCTAATGGATTCTTTGTACCTTAGTACTGGAATATCATCGAGTACAAGAAACTGGAAGTATTGAACATTAACATGTGCAACTAGTGCATTTTCTCCATCCTTGATGTATCCATTAAGGAAAATTTTGAAGTCATAAACAATGTAAATAAGTGTAGGTGGAAACACTCAATTTTCTTCAATTATGCGATATGTATCCATCATTTTAGGTAAAGAATATATATCTTTACTTCTTAGGTTGGAAGACATTTTTCCGTAGGTTCCATCTATGTCTTCATGGGTGTGGCACACAAGCAAGAATCCAACCTCAATAGTGATGAAGACACCAAGTGCAGTTAAAAGTGATAGAAACATGAAAAGATAATGATTCTTAGTATCACTTGCTGCATTGTCCAACTGTAATAAAAAATATGGAGGAAGAAGTTTAAATCAACAGATTGACTCTTTGATCTTCCATGAGATATAAAATCATCCTTGTACACTTGAAATTTTGAGTAAATAAAGGTGTCAAGTAATGCATTTGTAAGTGGTTTTCTTGAACTTCCACACTCATAAAGTAGATCACCACACATATCAATTTGTGGGTCTTCAAGGTCCCTTAAGCACTTTACAAGGCATGTGATAGTAAATTGTGATCCCATATGTACAAATGGTGGGGAGAGATGAACAAAACCTCATCTCTTATGCCTATGTGTTAGCATACATGTCAATGACAAACCTAATTTTTTTCCTACAATAGATTTTGATTTGACACATAGCCTTCGGATTGAAGTCTTTATTTTATCCATTTTATCATGGAAAATTCTCAAATACTCCTTTAGAAACTGATATCAAATGCCTTATTAATAAGGAGATCAACATATCTCCTTATTAATGATCAAATTCCTACCTCATGCCTTTTCTTCCAAGTCTTTTGTAGTCACTAACTTCATCTATTCTTTCAACACAATACATTCACTGCATTGATTAAAGTTGGTGTTCTTTGAAAATTCCACATCTTGAAACTTAGTATTCCAGATATTGCTCATTGCTGACTGTGATATTGATGGGTAATTGAGCTTTTGAAGAGCCACATTGATCTCTTTTAACAAATAATTTTGAGTGTAAGTCGAAGGAAGAAATATTAAAGGAGGAGAAGTTCCATCTTCTTCAACTTGATGTGTTTGGTTTGGTGATCCATTACATTTTTTTGCAATATTTCTATGGCTGCCATAGTGTGTGCTCGTGCTTTGCATGCATTATTGTTACCATGAATAGATTTGAACTATCCATGTCTAAAATAATGTTGGTAGCTATAAAATGTGCTTTGAGGAATCTTATGTATCTTATACCCTGCTTTCTTACAAATAATATTCCCATTAAATCTTATGTCCTTTACATTTATAGCAATAGGTGGTAGGCCATGGCATGGTTCCTTGACATGACTGTGTTTAAAATTAGTGAATTCAAGAAAAAATCACTAATACCATTTTTATTTATTTTTCTCATACCCCTTCTAGCAGCTGCAATGGCCTTCCTATCCACATGTTTAAGAAAATATTTCTACAACATACATCTGTGCCAAAAGTCGAATTTCTTTCTCTTCATCTAGTTTTGTTTGACATTTTGCAATTGTTGTTGTAGCCATAACTCGTTTAATCCTTTTATATGGCCTTGTTACATAAATATAAGTTGAGTTTCTATATTTTTCATTACCAAGAGACCCATCCCATTTTTTTAAGGGATTTTTATCCTCTATAACATCCCATATCACCATTTCCTTCGGTGGCTCCTTGAACTTTTCCATAACCCTTAATATCACACCTTTGTTGTCCACCAACTTATTTACTAGCCATATAACCAAACAATGTATAGAATTATCACCAATTCAACATATTTGACAATTTCCATCTATATTTTCCAAAAAAACACCAAATTCCATTTCACCTAGTGCCTCACCTTTAACAATGTCATCCTCATGGACATTAACTAGCATTCCTTTGGCAATGCACATGCTTGTTCCCATGCATTAATGTGTAAGAGAAACCTTTGTACATATGAATATAACCCCATCTTGGGGAATATTTATGGCATGATCATGACAGTGATGTTGCAAATATGATTCTGACCAAGTTTCATAAGATTCTAATGCATCTCCTACTGTATGCTCAAATCTTGTTGGATGTGGTAGAGAAGCACAATGTTTTAACAACTTCTCCATTTTAACCACTATACATCATTTATTTACCATATTTCCATGCAATTTATGTCTAAGCTCTGTATTGAATATGGAGCCCTCACCCACCTTCAGTCCATGTTGTAGAAGGTCTACTCATATCAACTCATATCAAACCACCAAGTTCCTATTTAACTTAAAAAGTGACACTTGTATACTTAATGCACGTGTATGAATAATTATCACAAGAAATTTGTAGAAGTTCAAGAACCAAAACATGGTCCATTTGAAAATCTAAGAAATTCCAAGATTGATGCTAGATAAGATGTCTAAACGCCCCATGAAAAGGAGAAATTATATTTTCACTTAGTGAGGATGTTTGTTGTACATATGAATTAACCCTATCTTGGGTAATATTTATGGCATGATCATGACAGTGAGGCTGCAAATCTGATTCTGGCCAAATCTCATAAGATTCCAATGCACCCCCTAGTGTATTCTCAAATCCTATTGGATGTGGGAGAGCAACATCATGTTTTAACACCTTCTCAATTTTAACCACTATGCATCCTTTATTTACCATCTTACCATGCACTTTATGTCCAAGATCTGTATTGAATATGGAGCCCTCACCCACCTTCACTTCATGTTATAGAAGGTCTACCTTGTCTCCAATAGAAAATGTAGAAGAAACATTTGCACCTATAAACGAATGTGGTTAGTATTTACTTAAAAAAATTTATGATAATATCAATAATATTTGAACACATGCTTCAATATTTTGATTTACCTATGTTGTGCCTCAATTTCATGATCTTTCATGGATGTATGTCCCCTTCATCAACATCCTCAATCAAATGTGGTTGAGTGACATAAATTATCAAAATTTCAACATAACATGCATTAAATATTTCTTTGGCATAATAAGTTCCAGACTCTATAGATTCGACCCTTCCTAGCCCAACGATTTGATCATTAATAAGGATATCAACATATTTCCCTTTTGCCAAAATTTTATTCTCCATTCTAGTTTGTACCAATTCTATAGCAACAATTAAATAATAAATTGTAATTAAAATGTTGAACCATGTAAAGTGTGATTTTATGTTTTCTCAAAAGCACACAACTTTCAAAAAATTAATATAGATACAATAATTTAAATAATATGGTACTCATATCGTATGTAATGAAACATTGTTCCCCACCATCTAGTACTTTACACGAAAATTACAGAAAAAAAACATATATGATGAACATGCAATTAGAGATGTAGATAGTATCATAGAATGACATATATCAACTCATATCAAACCACCAAGTTCCTATTTAACTTCCGAAATTACACTTGTAGTCTTAATGCATGTGTATGAATAATGATCATAAGAAATTTGTATAAGTTCAGGAACCAAAACATGGTCCATTGGAAAATCTAAGAAATTCCAAGATGATGCTACATAAGGTGTCTAAAAGCCCCATGAAAAGGAGAAATTATATTTTCACTAGTGAGGATGTTTGATGTTTTAACTTGATAATCAAAAGCCAAACTAGAGGCTTTCTTCCAAATAAAGGTTTTTAATGACAAATATTAGCTCATATGAAACTACCAAGTTCCTATTTAACTTCAAAAATGACACCTGTAGTCTTAATGCATGTGTATGAATAATGATCATAAGAAATTTGTAGAAGTTGAAGAAGCAAAACATGGTCCTTTGGAAAATCTAGGAAATTCCAAGATTGATGCTACATAAGATGTCTAAAAGCCGCATGTAAATGAGAAATTATATTTTCACTTAGTGAGGATGTTTGATGTTTGAACTTGATAATCAAAAGGCAAACTAGAATTTTTCTTTAGATCAACAGAAAATAAATTGCATTTTACAAATCTTTAGTTCCAATGTTAGCACTCCCTACCTATACATATTTAAGGACATACTATTTAGAATGGGTACAAAGGGATGTTAACTTTAGGTCCTCGAAAAGTGTAGATTTCAGTTTTCCTACATTTCTATGTTGATGAGGAAGAGTCTTATCTTATGCATCCAAACATTAGTGAAACTATTTTTGGAAGTTCATAACTATATGCCAAAATCGAGAGAAAAATAATAGATGTTAAAACATTGTGCTTGATACTTTAAATTTGCATACATATGCATTGGAAGAAAAATATAGTATACCTCAATAATACATGTATTCATAAACTTAAAAACTATACAAAGATCACATTATTCTCCATGGATCAAATAATTATGATTGGATTATTGTGTTTGTGCCAAAAGTAAAGCTATACCATTATCTTTCCTTCCAACTCAAGCACAAATGTAGTGCCAACAACAACATATATCTATATACAATTCTTTTGCACTATCATTGATCTCCATAAATTGTTCCAAATTCAATAAAAGGGCACATCAAAATCTATAACTCTAACCATTTTAATTATTGAGACAATGCCACCCCTAGAGCATTGGTTTCATAAGTGTAATGGTGTCTAGAAGAAAGCTAGTAATCACTAGGTATCCTTCTAGCATAATCACAAATGCATTGCCAAGATTAATATCATAGCACTAACCTTGGTGAGGGTGAAATCTTGATATTTTTACTTTTGGAACAAGAACAAAAAAATGTAGTGCATTCTAAAATTCCTTATAACACAAATACAAGCACATTTCCAGCAATAATGTTGCATTGCAAAAAAAATCTAACAAATGCAAGATTTATTTATATCACAAACACAAACACATTTTCAACAATAACATTGCAAGATGAAGGAAATTTAACACATTATAACCTTTCTTCTAACATAACAACAAACATATTTCTAATAACAACATGACATTATGAAAGAAATATAATGTGTGGTAGCTTTCCTTCTATCGCAAGTAGAAGCCAATTTCGAACAACAACATTGCACCTCAAATGAAAGCTAACAATCAATATCATTCCTTCTACTACAAACATAAGCATATTTCTAGAAGAAATTTTACATGGTCAAATAAATCTAGCATGTGTTAGATTTCCTTCTAGCACAAACACAAGCACATTGCCAACAACAATATTCTAAGGGGAATGAAATCCACCACATGCTAAATATCCTTATAGCGTAAATAGAAGCATGTTACTCACAAAAAACATTGCAAAGTAAAAGAAATCTTACACATTCTATATTTTTTCCTAGCACAAACACAATCACATTGCCAGAAACAACATTGTAGGGTGGAAGATATCTAACTTATGCTATATTTACTTCTAACACATTGCCAACAACAAAATTATAGAGCAAACGAAATCCAATTCATGATATAATTCCTTCTAGCACAGACACAAGTACATTTCCAACAATATTGTATTGCAAAGGAAATCCAATGCAGGTTATATACAAGCACGTTGCCAGAAAATACAAGCACGTTGCCAACAAAAATATTGCATTATGAAACAAATCTATTGCATACTAGATTTTATTCTAGCACAAACAAAAAAATGTTTGTAACACCAATATTACATTGCAAAATAAATTTACTGCATGCTAGAATTCCTCCCACCATACACAAAAATATTGGCAACATCAATATTGTAGGGTAAAAGAAATCTATATCATGCTAGATTTTCTTCTATCACAAACATTAGCATATTTCCAATCACAATATTTCAAGGTGAATTATATCTAACATGTTATTTTTACTTATATCTCGAACAAAAACGTGTCAGCAATAACAACATTGCAAGGTGAATGAAATCTAACACATGTTAGATTTCCTTATCTCGCAAACACAAGCACATAACAATATTGTAGGGTGAAAGAAACATACCACATATTAGATTTGCTTCTAGCAAAAACAAGCATATTGTCAAAAACACCTTATGCAAGACAAAATAAATCTGGTGTCTGGTAGATTTCCTTCTAGCACAAACACAAACACATAAAACTGTAGCGGTTAAGAATCTAACGCATGCCAGATTTTGTTATAGCATGAACACAAACATATTACCAACAACATCTAGGGAAAAATGAATCTAGCACATGCTAGATTTCCTTTTAGCACATTTCCAATAACATGATTGTGGTGAAGGAAATATGGCACATACTATATTTCCTTATAACACAAACAATTGAATTTCCAACAACAAAATTTGCAATGCGAAAGAAATCTAGTGCACACTAGATTTCCTTCTAACGCATATACAACCACATTGTCAATAAAATCACATAAGGATCAAAGAAATCTAATGTACACTACATTTCCTTCTAGATTCAACACCCACATTGCAGTGAAAAAGATATCTAGTGCATGCTAGATTTCTTTCCAGCCAAAATTGAAGCATTTTTCCAACAACAATATTGCAAGATGAAGAAAATCTAACATGTGCTAGATTTACGCATATCACAAACAAAAACACACAACAACATTGTAGAGTGAAAGAAATATAGTGTGTTATATTTGCTCCTACCATAAGCAAAAGCATATTGCCAACAACAACAATTTAAGGAAAAATATATCTAGGACAACTATTATCACAAACACAAGAAAATTTCCAATAAAAAAATCGCAAGGTAAAATAAATTTAATGCATGTTAGCTTTACATGTAGCACAAAAAAAATCATACTATCAACAACAACATTTCATGCCAAACACAAACACATATTTCCTTCTAACACAAACACAAGCACATATCCAAGGTGAGGGAAATCTAACACATGCTATATTTCCTTCTATAATAAACAACAAAATTGACAACAACAATATTTTAGAGCAAACAAAATCTAGCACAACTCCTAGCCCAAACACAAGCACATTTCCACATTACCAAGGTGAAGGAAATCTAACACATGCTAGATTTCATTCTATCACAAACAACCAAATAGACAACAACAATATTGCAGAGAAAAAGAAATCTAACATGTGCTAGATTTACGCATAGCACAAACACAAGCACACAACAACATTGTAGGGTGAAAGAAATATAGCATGTTATATTTTCTTCCAACATAAACAAAAGCATATTTCCAACAACAACATTGCATGGAAAAATATATCTAGAACAATTTCTATCACAAACACAAGCACATTTCCAATAACAACATCACAAGGTAAAATAAATTTAATCCATGTTATAGCTTTACATGTAGCACAAATACAAGCATACTACCAAAAACAACATTTCATGCCAAAAGAAACCTAGCATTTGCTATATTTCCTTCTAACACAAACACAAGCACATTTCCAAGGTGAAGGAAATATAACATGTGCTAGATTTCCTTCTATAATAAACAACCTAATTGACAACAACAATATTGTAGAGCAAAAGAAATCTAGCACAAATTCTAGCCCAAACACAAGCACATTTCCAATAACATTGAAAAGGTGAAGGAAATCTAAGACGTGCTAGATTTCCTTCTATCATAAAAAACCAAATAGACAACAGCAATATTGCATAGCAAAAGAAATCTAACACGTGCTAGATTTACGCACAGAAAAAACACAAGCACACAAAAACATTGTAGGGTGAAAGAAATCTAGCATGTTAGATTTTCTTCCAGCATAAACAAAATCATATTACCAACAACAACATTGCATGGATAAAGATATCTAGAACAAATTCCATCACAAACAAAAGCACATTTCCAATATCAACATCGCAAGGTAAAAGAAATTTAATGCATGTTAGCTTTACATGTAGCACAAATACACGCATACTACCAACACCAACATTTCATGCCAAAAGAAACCTAGAGTGTGTTGTATTTCCTTCTAACAAAAACACAAGCACATTTCCAAGGTGAAGGAAATCTAACTCCTAGTAGATTTCATTCTATAATAAACAACCAAATTGACAACAACAATATTGTAGAGAAAAATAAATATAGCACAACTTCTAGCCCAAACACAAGCACATTTCAAAAAAATTTCTAAGGTGAAGGAAATCTAACATGTGCTAGATTTCCTTCTATCATAAACAACCATTAGACAACAAAAATATTTCAGAGTAAAAGAAATTTAGCATAGTTTCTAGCCCAAACACAAGCATATTTCCAATAACAAAATTGCAAGGTGAAATAAATTTAACGAGTGTTAGCTTTACATGTAGCACAAATACAAGCATACTACAAACAACAACATTGCATGCCAAAAGAAATCTAGTGCATGCTTTATTTCATTTTAACACAAGCACATTTCTAGTAAGAACATTCTAAGGTGAAGGAACTCTAACACATGTTAGATTTCCTTCCATCATAAACAACCAAATTACCAGCAATAACATTGCATTGTGAAAAATCCTTCTAGCATGTCAATAAAAATATTGCAAGGTGAAAAAAATGTAAGGTGTGATAGTGTTGGAAATATTGAGAGGGGGGTTGAATCAATATTTCTTTACAATTATTATATTATGACAGTTAAAGTCATGAGTTAAACCAAAACAAAATATCTGCAACAATAAAATAATTTTATTAATGAATTTGTGAACTCTAAAAACCCAAGCTCGAACTTGTACAACAAAGTATTTAACTTCTTCAAGGCTTCAACCCTAAATGAGTACTCTAATATTCAACTACAAATCCAAGCTCCAACCTTGTATGACGATGCCAATCATCTAGGGTTCCAACCCTCTTGGTTTGCTTCAATCCCTTAAGGTCACTTCAATACTGCTTCAAGCCTCCATCAAAAACTTCAAATACTTCTAATTAATGTATCCAAGATAGGGTTGCAAAGTCCTCTCAAATCTAGCTCTACAAAAAATTCATGTTTGCTTCAGAAAAAAAATTATGGTTGCACCAACAAGACATGTCTTCAAGTGTTGATCTTCAACTATGCTCCAAGGATGACTGTTCCAAAAAAACAAGTCTTTAAGTGTTGGTCTTCAAGTATAGTCCAAGGGTGATTTCTTCAACAAAAAAACTCTTCAAGTGTTGGTATTCAACTATGCCTAAAGGGTGAATGTTGTTTCAAAAAAGGAATGAAGAATGCTCAATTGATGTCATCATGAATGCACTCTACTGTCAACTCAAAAGATGCTCAAAGTATGTTATCATTTTACCATTCGACAAAGGTGTCTCCTAGGCTCTTCATGTGTGCTTTAAATAATGTCCTTCGATATGCAAGGATTACTTTACTTTTTTTTCAAATATGATTTGATATGTTGATCAAGCCTCTCAAGGTGTAATATTCCTAATTTTAAAGTCAAAAGTGATAAAAAAAAGCATGCAATAAACCCAACACAAATAGTTTTCAGCAAACGCCCATTAAACAGAAATTCTCCAAACACGCCAAAATGGGAAAATTTTATTATAAGATCTTGCTGGAGTAAAATATAAACTCTAATATTCAACTACAAATCCAAGCTCCAACTTGGTCTCTCACAAGGGTCCAACCTTGAATTAGGACTCCAATCCTCACATATTAATCCAAGCTCCAACTGAGTTTCTCTCAAGGCCCCAACCTTGTATGACGACTCCAATCATCAAGGGATACAATGCTCTTAGTTTGCTTCAATCCCTTAAGGTGACTTAAATACTGCTTCAAGACTCCATCAAAATCTTCAAATACTTCTAAAAAATGTATCCAAGATATGCCTCCAAAGTGCTCTTAAATCTACCTCTACAAAAAATTTAGGTTTTGCTTCAGCAAAATTTTTATGGTTGCGCCAAAAGAACATGTCTTTAAGTGTTGATCTTCAACTATGCTCCAAGGATGACTGTTCCAACAAAACAAGTCTTTTAAGTGTTGGTATTCAACTATAATCCAAGGATTACTAATTCAACAAAACAAGTCTTCAAGTGTTGGTCTTCATCTATGCTTCAAGTGTGATTGTTGTTTCAACAAAGGCTTGAAGAATTCTCAGTTAATTTCATCATGAATGCACTCTACCATCAACTCAAAATATGCTTAAAGTATGTTATCATTTTATCATTCGATGAAGGTGTCTCCTAGGCTCTCTGATGAAGGTATCTCTTAGCCATAATAACTGTTGAGCCATTTTATTAATATGATGGGAAAGAGTACAAATGAGGTGCTGAAGGGATTGCACCTGGGCCTGCTCAAAGCAGGTTGAAGGACAACTCAAACCCAAAAAAAAAGTCCTGCTGGAAACTACTTTGGATCGCTTAATGACTACATTGTTATGCCCAGAAATGTTGTTGCTAGCTAACTTCAAGCTGCTAGTTCACCTAGCTCCCATGCTCAGAAAATTCTAGGAATTTGGGAAGGTGATGATTGCCCAAAACCCATAAAACCCAGAAAACGTTTCCTATAATTCCAACCTTCAAAATATGACCCCTTTTCCACTAGCACCTCTACCTACTGGTTGAGTAGGGGATGCCTAAATGAGCTGATATGCTGCCCATAAAATTTAAAGATTTTAATCATAGACTCTACTAAAGAAACCCAAAAAAACCAAGAAAGGGTTCGTCCTAGTTTTGACTTCGGAAAATTGGCCCTGTTGGGCTTGGCTCACCCAACTACTGGGAAATTCAAAATCCTGGTTGGAACTACTGGTAGATGTCTTCAAAATTATGCCAAAATCCTTGGTAAGAGGTGGCCAACCTCCCCTCCAAATCCTTCGGCTGAAATCCTCTTCTCTCCCACACTTTTGGCACTTCCTCTCCACTGTACTGCGCAGTCTGTGCTGCCTCTATGCAGTCCTGAAGGGACTAAAATATCTGTTTCCTTTACATAGTATTGAAGGGACTATGCACTTCTACTGCTTTTGGTGTTTAAATCCCTCACCAAAGGGTGAAAATCCTCTCCTGAGCGGGCACTCGAAGTCCCCCGAGGATGAGGTTGGGATCTTTGCTCGGAGAACGACACTGCAAACTTGGCTAAACAGCTCAAGGTTGCTCTGGTCAAAATGACAAGAAGAATTTTTTTGAATGAATGAATTATTTCTATGGCTTCCCTCATCGTCTTTTAGTTCTTGTGAAACCCTAACAATCCTTGAAACCCTAATAATCCCTTGGGTCCACATGAGTTGTGTTGTCCACTTGGCCCCTTGGGCTCCACATAAGTTGCGCTATCCACTTGGCCTCTTGGACCCACATGAGCTATGTTGTCCACTTTAAATCTAAGAAAATGGTTTTATTCTAAATGTTGGGTTTATGGTTCCCTTCACCCCTTTATTCTCCCACTGAACTTTAGAAAAGAAAAATTGGCAAACATTAATATTCTAATTAGTTGTTCGCTAATTAGGAATATTACAGTCCTCCCCGCCAAAACATTGCTTGTCCTCAAGAAACACCTGAACATGCTTGATCTCTAATTCATGCTCCCCCACTATCACTGCAAAATGTGCCTGGGTCCCAGATGTGCCACTGAATCTTCCCTGTCCTCTGCATTGCTCTAATATGAAGGGATTCCTCAATGCCAGGTTCCCAAGCCATCATGTCCAATATGAAGCTCCACTTGCTCCGCTCACCATCGAAGTAGTCCATCCTGCGCACTCCAAGAGTAAACCCTCGATTATACCGCCTAATCCCTGCAATGGTAGAGTCTCGCTCACATGATCTCCTTCTACTATCATCTCGCTGACAAACATGTCATACTAATGAACTCCCCCACTCCATTAGTGACTCACTAAAGTCCAATGGAAGATCTACATGATCCCCCCATGAAGTATGCAACTCACCCCTAAAGGTTATCGAGTTGTGTATAGTTGTAATTCTCGAGTCCCTGGCTAGTCTCGTAGAGGTGCCACCATGTTGATGTTGCACCGCACTGACTATGAGATACCCCCAATCAAGTGCAGACTATATCCCTTTCTCGTGGGACCTTGTGACGAAAATTATGTGTAGGCCAAGCTCATCCTACCCGAGCATCCCCATGATGCTGATATCTACCTGTCCACTATCGATCATGACCCTAAGAAACAACATGATAAGTCTACCTGGCCACGTAGTGGAAATATCAGTGCTCCCCCACGTGTCAAACCCAAAGTGGAGTAGATCATCGTCTGGTCTGTCCTTGTTCATCACAAAGTGGAGTAATCCACTTTCCCAATAGATTCCTGGATCCCCCAACCATACTTGGATCTCCCAACTCCAACTCCTCTCAGGATGTCGTTGTGTAGCGCTACTACCTGCTAGAACCCATCTTACCTTCAGCTCTGACCCCTATATGTATCCCCTGGGTGGACTCTAGGTATCAGGAGTCTATCCCACCCATGCAAGCCTGCCCTACTCCTGCCAGACCTTGAAGTAAAATATGTTGTCCCAACTCTTGATGATACATCTAGACACTAATGGGAGTCTAGGTACCGTCATGTAGATGAATTCTACCACCCAACGTCCCTGAAATGTGAGCCTAGGTGTGGAATATATGCAACCTTGGAAATCAACCATGTCATCGCTAAGTCGATATCCATCAACTTGTGCACCTACCAAGTGTGTCAATTGGAGAGTCTCCTTATGGATCATGACACACAGTATCTCATCTGACTGCCTAGGGTGAGCCTCCCATGCCCTGCTGCCTGATAGGAGGGTGTCAAGGGGCAACAACCAAACACTTCGTGTATGAAAACAACATTGGAGTATGAAGGGCAGGTATGTCCCAAAGGGTATGATCAAGAGCATACTTGAATGCTCAATATTAATCCTCCGGATGACACTCTTTATGCCTCGGATTTGTTGATAACACCCTAATAGCCATGTCTCTGCTAAACATGGTGTCTCTAGATGCTCAACAATATCCTCATCAATCCTAGGTGAGCTGCATCCTAGGGTACACGTAATGCCCCTGTCCATAAATCCCCTTGGAGGCAACGCTCCAAGTGCTTGTTGCATCGTATCATGGGTCACTACATACCACCAAGTTTCTCTGCACTCCTCATCATGCCACTGTATACTACAACCTGCCCCTGTACACCATCAAATACCACCATCTATGGCTATACCATCTTATACCATCATGTATCCCTCTTGTGTCACTACACCTGTCGCTCCCCACATGTACCCATCATATTTTGAGGCACTCCTACTCCACAACACAGTCCGACATACTACCACACACCCCCATGCATCTCCATTCTCCTCTGCAGGCTACTGCTCCTCACTTCATATCCTTACACACCCGTGGATGTTATGGTCTAACATCGGGTTTGTATGAATCAATATGCATCCCTCTACATAACACTGGGCCCTATGACATGACTCTGTGTAGTCTTGCATATCAGTGCCTACTATTGTGCCACCATGTAGCATATAGTATCATTCATGGCCAAAATATCCAACACTTTGATAGTAAACCCCCCATGATGTGGGATACATCTCCCCATCTGCTCTAAAGGATCGAAGCGGCCTGACTCCTCACATGCCAATGACAATGACATCACTGCTCCTATCCTCCATAGCTCAAGTGTACCATATATCCATGAGAGAGCACTGTCTCTATGTACTTCCTTGTATGGTGGCTTGTTGATGCCACCTCCTTCAACTAGCTCCTGCCAAAGTAGGCTAATCACCTTCTGACTCGATGCATGGTCGATATGTTGAGATAAATCCTAAAAGGGGTGTAACCTCCTGTCGAACCATCCTGTCACTAAGGATATCCGGGGCTTTGATAGAGGTATAAAAATGTGTGTGCGCCTAAACATCAAACCCATCACGCAACAACTACCATCACCTACTGACTCTATGATGTGATGGGACCCCAACAGTAATCTGGCCCTTGTGTCCCTTTAGTAATTCATGGACTCTGCCGAAATAAGGCCATCGATGTATCCAGCTACCAGCTGAGTACCTCTCGCCATCCAACCTTGATAGAGGAATCAAATTCAATAATCCCCGCACTTAGAACAATCCCTCTATCCTACAAGTGTTGCACCCTACGTAGCTCATGTCGCCTCATCTCACCATCCTAGTCAACATATGAGATCTGACTAGGTGGATCAGTCTCTCTCTTTCCAATGGGAAGAGGTGACCCAACAATGCTACTAGCCCCGTCTATGTATGCCTGAAAGGGGCTGCTCTGACACTCCCATGTGCTCTCTAGTTGTACCATTAAGGAATCCAATCATTCCCTAATGTGGCCTAGCTTGGCTGCTGACTCGACAAAAGCCACTCTCATGCCCTCCAATTCTTCATTCTGAAACAAAATAGCCTCTCGTACTAATGTGGCCTTCCCTTTAAAAGATAGAAATTCGGCTTGAGGTTGATGGCACTGTTGTATGCGACCATCTTCCAATACCTCTGTATCTCCTAGCACCTCCTCAAGGGTTAGCCTAAAGGATGGATGCACATCCTCCTCCATAAACACTCCAACATGTAAGACATGATCACTAGTCAGTTGCATGTGATTGTCATTCGACCTATCATAGACCTAGAGGCCTCTGTACCTATCGGCTCCTCAACAATAGTGGAGTTGTCTCCCGACACCTCATCAACCTATTATGAATTTCTATCATCAGGGAACTCGGTCACAACCCTAGAAACCCCATGAATGGATACGTCAACAATAGGTGGTGTCTCACCGGCGAGTGTATGCTCAGTTATCTCCTTGCCAACTATGGCTCCCTCAACTACTCTTTCATATTATTCCTTAATCTGTGTCACCATCCCTACATTATTCCACCGAATTCCCCCTGATCTGTGCCTATATTTTAGTTCATGGAACTCCAAAAAAGAGAGGGCCGATTGAGTGTCATTTCCCAATGATTGGTACACCTGCCAATTTTTTCCAATAACTCCACATCATCTACCATAATGTCCAAATTCACAATTGTTGCATGAATCAATTTCTTCAACGAATTGATGATCATTTTTTGAACCCTAATCACCTCATTCACGGTCACTGCCATGGCGTTTGAGTTTAACCTTTATTATGGTATCATCATAAAATGAGGGTTTCCCACAAGCTGAGCCAAGATTATGCTATGATACCACTGTAATATCCAAAATGGGAAAATGATAGTAATATAAGCAATGATAGACTAAAATTACAGCAATAAGGAAAACACCATTAAAACATAGAATTTGGAGCCACAATCATTGTTGAGAAATTTTATTAATATGTTGGGAAAGAGTAAAAATAAGGTGCTAAAAACATTGCACCTGGGCCTAGTCAAAGGAAGCTGGAGGACAACTCAAACTCAAACATAAACTCCCACCATAAACTACTCTGCATCGTTCAATGACTATGTTTCTCTACCTATAAATGTTGTTGCTAGCTAAATTTAGGCTGCTAGTTGGCCTAGCTCTCGTGCTCAGAAAATTCTAGTAATTTGGGAAGGTGATCCTTGCCCAAAGCCTAGAAAAAACGAGAAAAGGTTTCCTCTAATTCCAACTGTAATATTCCTACTTTAGCATGCAGCTAAGGGGAATATTACTTTTTTATTTTTTCACTTAGTAGTTTCTTAATTGGGTAAGGAGGCCCATGCACAATAAAAACATAAATAAAATGCATCATAATGTGTAAGGATATCATTACAGTAGCTAGATTTTACACTTGCGTGTGTGAACAGGGACAAATAGATGAGGACAAAGTCAAGTTTCACTAAGTCAACATGCATTCATGAAGAAGAGGAGATCATCAATGTAACTAGTTCAGTGTGAACAAGGATTATCATAGACAAAAATTTGAGAGCTAGATTGAAGGCACTTGAGTGTGAAAAGGGATGAAGCAGATTGAAGAGGTCAACCTTGACCAAATCAAACAACACAGTATGGAGGAGTGGCCTTGATGAAGGTACAACATAATTTTGGAGGGAGATTGCTCATGTGGAGTTGGAAACCCTAATGGGTGGGACCCAATATGAGGAGGCTCACAAATTTTATAAAGAAGATGATGGAAGCCATTTAGGGTTAGCTTGGATATTATTCATTTTGGTCTACTTAGACTGTTTGGCATACTCATGCTGTTTAGCAGCGCTGCAGTGCTATTTAGTACAAGGATCTCCAGTTTAGGAATCCTTCTCCTTCCTTGAGAAGCCTCTTTGAGGAGTATTGTACTTTAGTTTTACACATTTAGACTTGAGGCCAAGCATCCTCCTTCAGCCACAACATTATTTCTGCAAAGTATGGTGCTGTGTTGCAGGGTGTTGCAGTGGAAAGTCTCCAACACCACTTTCTGAGCTTATCTTTCAGAGAAGGGAGCTTCCCTTTCTTTGCAAGATCTGTAAAGAAGGTTTCTGATCATCTTGTACATCTTGGCATGTGCAAAAGAATTCTCCACCTTCTACAGTGCAGTCACTGATAGAAAATGCGTCATTTTACTCAGTGTTGTAGTAGCAGGGGTTTAGCCCTTGTTTGTGAGCTTGTTCCTTGGAGGAAGCGCCAACCTTCTCCTGGAAGGCTTCGTAAAGCATCCTTATTCTATTCCTTTTATATCTAAGCTATATGTATTCAAAGCTATAGCGTAAATATTTTTACCAGATCTAGATCTGCAGATCTGCTATTATGTACTTGTGCTCTCATGAAACCCTTACCGGGTTATCTCTTTCATGTATAAAAGGAGCTAGATCTCCATTTTCCTCCATGTTTTGATATAATAAACTCTAGATATTTTATTGCATCATATTACATCTGAAACCCTCAGAAAATCATGTTGTATATGCTTCAGTAGCTTTCGGTTGAGTTAATTCATGGGGTTTGGGCCTTTTTGAGCCATATCGGGACCAGGAGATCTGTTTAACTTAGTAAAGCATATTTTTTTCTGATTATTTTCTGGATGTGAGTCCCATATAACATAATATGAATGATCCAACCATTTTTTTCCAATTTTATTATGAAAATAGTTGGGGATAACGTTTTTGGGGCTTATTTTTTTGCTTTTCCCCAACTTTTGGATCATAAAATGAAGTATAAGTTGATATTGTAACTTTAATTAACCGCTATGTGTTTTTCAAACATCATATTAA
This sequence comes from Pinus albicaulis, assembly GCA_034641835.2. Classification (NCBI taxonomy): domain Eukaryota; kingdom Viridiplantae; phylum Streptophyta; class Pinopsida; order Pinales; family Pinaceae; genus Pinus; species Pinus albicaulis. The sequence continues at coordinate 1,159,506,750 of CM076570.1, read as the reverse complement.
CTATCTCCCAATCTGGAACATCTTAAGGTGTTCTTATTGTTGTAGAAATTCCCTATTTTTGGATATTACAGTTGTATCAAAGCATAGTCTTGGCTCAGCCTGTGAGTTCCAGCCATTAGAGGGAGAAAGATTAGAATGATGGAGAGGATGAGTTTACTCTCATCACTTTTAAGATCCAGAAAGAACCTCTCCCATGAGGTTAAGCTTATGAAGGAGAGGAAATGCCAAGAAACTCCTAGGGGGTTTCAAGAAGAGGAAGAACCGTGCACTTCCTATTCTCATGAAGAAGAAGAAAAAGGGCATGGAAGACACTTGGAAAAGTAGATTCTAATTAAATACCTTGTTGAGTACAAGGCTCAACCTAGAGCGTTCAAGGATACTCTAGCCTTCCCACAGTTCATTCAACTGGAGGAAGAAAGAAGACATTGCAGCACAAGAAGAATGAAGAGAAATATGTTTCTGTTGTCTACTTTTGATGGATCATCTTCAGCAAGGACTTGGACAAGAAGACTTGCAACATTATTCCTACTACATCCAGTGGTAGAAATAGAAGCAGCAGAGATTGCAGCCCTTCACATGAAGGGAAAAGAAAGCACTTGGTGGTTCAGTCACATAAGTCATGCAAGAGTGTCTACTCTTGTAGATTTCACTCAGAGTGTGATCAAGAGATTTGATGAAGAAAAATCAGAGAGGGAGGAGCCCTCGCCACCTCTTGAGGACACTTGTATCAGCACTGTCACAACCTTGGAGGAGCAGCCTTCAACATTAGCAGTTGAGGGAACCAACACAGTGGAAGAAAGAACTCTTGCAACCATGCAAGGTGTTCCCATAGGCCAACAAGGTATGATTGCATTTTCACTTTCTATTATTGCATAAAATATTTCAGAAGATTGTGGAAAACTACTGTTGTATGACCCAGGATCATCACTTATAGCTAATATAGAGCAGCAAGGTTGCACTGCGCTGGCCAAAAGCAGCAGTGAAGAAGTAAGGAACCATTCCTCATGGGAACATTTAGATGCCAGCTTCATTCATGAAGCCATGGGGGAAGAGATGTCAAAATGTAGACATCTTAAGATGAGAAACTCTTTCTCCTCTCTAGATGGCACTCTCTCAATGAGCATGCCACCACTCAAAGAGAGACTTCTACTTGCAGCAGATCCAAGGGCTCTTTGGTTTTGGAAGGCCATGCATAAGGGGAAGGTCTCATCAGGAGATTCCATTGGAGATGCACTTCAACATTTCATGAAGTGCAAAGTTCTTCAAAGATTTGAGGAGGTTGGTGTCCTACCATGGGAGGATACCAAGCATTTTCAGAATGAGATCCATCACCCACATTGGGATGAGTGGATGGAAGTTTGAAGCAAGAGGTTTCTAAACCCCTTGCAGATCTATGATACAGGCCAGTAAGAAGCATGGCTACACTGGTTGCTTTTGGGTGAGTATGGCCACTACCCAAAGGTTCATATTTCCTTATCTCATGCCTTATGTCTCAATGATAGGATGCATAAGAAGAAGGCATGGTTCTTGTGGCTATTAAGAAGAGAGTTTGGACATCATATGTAAAATCTTATGTCGATGTATTTACCTTTGTTTGAGATATGTCTCATGTGCTCACATGTATTTATGTTTGAGATGTATTTCATGTATGTACGTTGTTTTGGGAGGAAGAATGACTTCCCCATGATGTATGAGGGATTTGGTTTGTACTCTATTGATGAGACATCCCACATGTCCATCATTGTATTATTGCTCCATGATCTGCATTTTGATAACACAAGAAGGCAGCAAGAGTCTTTGTTGTTGTGGTTATTAGTGAGAGAGTATGGGCTGAAATTTCCCCATACTCATCATGATGTTCTAAATCAGCAGTTGGGAAGACTGCGCTATATCCTGTTGATAAACCATTTCTATCATGTAACCTTCAACAATTTTATGATTTGGATGCCATATGGTAATAATGTGCCATTCATTTTGAGTGGAATGGTATGGGCCAGCCTCATCCATGACTTTAGAGAGAGGGTCTTTGGAGATCCAATATTTTTCTTGCCACTTGAGGGAAACCTATTTGCAGCCAAAGATCAGTATGTAATCTACACATTCCATGAGTGGAGAGGAAGACAGCATGGGGTAGGCCATCTTTCCTATCATATATAGCTATTTAGCCCACCTTCTTTGCAGGAGCCTAAGGTGGAGGAGATATTTCATGAGTTTCCATGTTGGAGGGTGACTCATCTTGTATGAATGATAGCTTGCGGGTGGAGCCTTTACATGGGAATGTTAGTTCCCAAACACATCTCAGACTCCATGCCTTGGGAGGAAGTTTTTGAGTTCTATACTTGCATTTTCTTGAGGACAAGCAACAATTGGGAGGGCAGGACTATAATATTCCTACTTTAGCAAGCAACTAAGGGGAATATTAATTTTTTATTTTTTCACTTAGTAGTTGGTTAATTAGGTAAAGAGGCCCATGCACAATAAAAACACGAATAAAACCCATCATAATGTGTAAGGAGATCATTACAGTAGTTGGATTCTACACTTGTGTGTGTGAATAGGGGAAAATAGATGAGGACAAAGTCAAGTTTGACTAAGTCGACATGAATTTATGAAGAAGAGGAGATCATCAATGTAACTAGTTCAGTGTGAACCAGGATCAACATAGAGAAACATTTGAAAGCTGGATTGAAGGAACTTGAGTGTGAGAAGGGATGAAGCATATTGAAGAGGTCAACCTTGACCAAATCAAACATCGCAGTATGGAGGAGTGGCCTTGATGGAGGTACAATGTAATTTTGGAGGGAGATTGCTCATGTGGAGTTGGAAACCCTAATGGGTGCGACCCAAGGTGAGGAGGCTCACAAATTTTATAAGGAAGAGGATGGAAGCCATTTGGGGTTATCTTGGATATTATTCATTTTGGTCTACTTAGACTATTTAGCATCTTCTTGCTGTTTAGCAGAGCTGCAATGTTTTTTAGCACAAGGATCTCCTGTTTAGGAATCCTTCACCTTCCTTGAGAAGCCTCTTGGAGGAGTTTTGTACTTCAGTTTTCCACGTTCAGGCTTGAGGCCAAGAATATTCCTTCAGTCACAATGTTATTTCTGCAGATTATAGTGTTTTTTTGTAGGGTGTTGTAGTGGAAAGTCTCCAACACCACTTTATGAGCTTATATGTCAGAGGAGGGAGCTTCCCTTTCTTTTCAAGGTCTGTAAAGAAGGTTTTTGAGCATCTTGTACATCTTGGCATGTGGCCAAAGAGTTATCCACTTTATACAGTAGTCACTGATATAAACTGCATCATTTTACTCAGTGTTGCAGTAGCACAGGTTAAGCCCTTGTTTGTGAGCTTGTTCCTTGGAGGAAGGGCCAACCCTTGTACTGGAAGGTTTTGTAAAGCATCCTTCTTCTATTCATTGTATATATCAGTTATATGTATTCATAGATGTAGTTTAACTATTTTTTCTATATATAGATCTACAGATTTTCTATTATGTACTTCTGCTCTCATGAAACCCTTGCTGGGTTGTCTCTTTGATGTATAAAAGGAGCTAGATCTCCATCTTCCTCCATGTTTTGACATAATAAACTGAAAATATGTTATTTCATCATATTACTTCTGAAACCCTCAGAAATTCACGCTATATATGCTTTTGTAGCTTTCTATTGAGTTAAGTCATGGGGTTTGGGCCTTTTTGAGCCATATCGGGACCGGGAGATCTATTTAACTTAGTAAAATAGATTTTTTTGTGATTATTTTCTGGGTGTGAGTCCCATATAACATAAGATGAAGGATAAATCTATTATTTTCCCCTTTTATTAACCAAATAGCTAGGAATAACATTTTTGGGGATTATTTAACTGCCTTTCCCCAACTTTTGGATCATAAAATGAAGTATAAGTTGTTGTTGTAACTTTAACTAATGGCTATGTGTTTTTAACACATCATATGAACTGTCTCCAACTTTGGAACATCTTAAGGTGCTCTTATTGTTGTATAAATTCCCTATTTTCGGATATTACACCAAGCTTCAAAATTTGACCCTTTTTCCCCTAACGCCTCTAGCTTATAGCTAAGTAGAGGTTGCCTAAATGATTTGATCTTATGCTCAGAAAATTTTTGGATTTTTACCACAGACTCTAATCAAGAAACCCAGAAAAACCCAGAAAGGGTTCATCCTAGTTTTGACTTTGGAAAATTGGCCCTCTTGGGCTTGGCTCACCCAACTGCTGGGAAATTCGAAATCCCAGCTGGAAATTCTAGTAGATGCCACCAAAATGCTGCAAAATATTTGGTAAGAGGTGGCTACCCTTCCCTCCAAATCCTCTCACTGAACTCCTTTTCTCTTCCACACTTCCGACACTTCCTCTCCATTGTACTACGCAATCACTGCACAGTCTCTATTGCCTCTACATAGTATTTAAGGGAATATGAACTCTTGTCGTTTCTGGTGTTTCAATCCCTCACCAAAGGGTGGAAATCCTCTCCTAAGCGGGCACTCGAATTCCCCCAAGGATGAGGTTGGGATCTCCACTCGAAGGCACATGTGTGTTGAACAACACTGCAGACTTGGCTAAACAGCTCAAGCGTGCTCTAGTCAAAATGACAAGAAGAATTTTTTCGAATGAATGAATGATCTCTATGGCTGCCCTCATCCCATTTTTATTCTTTTGAAACCCTAATAATCCCTTGGGTCCACATGATTTATGTTGTCCACTTGTCCCTTTGGGCTCCACATAAGCTGCATTGTCCACTTGGCCTCTTGGACCCACATGAGCTACATTGTCCACTTTAACTCTAGGAAAGTGGTTTTATTATAAATTCTTGGTTTATGGGTCCCTTCACCCCTTTATTCTCCCACTAAAATTTAGAAAAGAAAAATTGGCAAACTTTAATATTCTAATTAGTTTTCTGCTAATTAGGAATATTACACTCATATGACCACCAATAAAGTTGATGTGCAGGTTAGCATAACCATTTTCATGCTTTCCTGATTAAAATCTCCTTGAGTGCATCGCCTAATTTTTTTTGTGAGGACATGGTCTCAAACTTCCTTTGTCTCTGGAAACCAAAATTGTTCCATTACCATAACCTTGTCACTTCTATTTATGATGAGGTTCATGTTTATAGTTTTTCGTTGTTTTCCATCATACTTGTTTGACATCATTAAAGTTTGATGAACCTATTCATGGAACTGCTTATCATTTCACATCATAACTTTGAATATACTATAGAAGAATGGTAGAATTTATTATATCTATCTGTCATTCCCTTTGGGTTTTTCCATTGGCTTTGATGGTGATTATGGGATGGTAAATCAGCTAACACAATTTCTCTTTATTGGTATTTTCCATTGATTATTTTACATGATTGTATGTATCTTTACATTTCGTTGAATGCAAGATTAAATTGTCTATGATCAACAAAAAACCCATAATCCTGGAGATTTTTTTCAATTGTGATCTCCCATTTGATGAATTTCTGAAGTATAGGACAAAAGGAAAAGGTTTGAGTAAACCTACAAGTTGGAACATTGCCACCATCATTGTCTCATTGACTTTGCTCTCTCAAGAGTTTTTTCTAACCCCATATACCCATTTTCTTTGGGAGGAACTGATGCCACCTTACAACCACCATAAAAAGCCAATAGGAAACTATTTTTTTTTTTTTTTCTCTACGAGTCTCAAAATTTCATCAATCTATCAATATGTCCTAGAGAGTCTAGTAATTTCTTTGTTTGGATGTCTAAACTAGACTTAAAATTGTTTTTACAAATCTGCATATTACATCCATATACCCAATGTGTGGGATTCCATCATAATAGCTACACTAGTGCCATGGCATGTGTCTTGGAGAATTCCCTTTGCCCCCACTCTATTCCATCATCATTTCACATGACACCTACCATTTGATGGATGTACCATGGACCTGACACCCCCTTAGAGGTTGAAACCACCTAATACGGTCATTTATTAACGTCTCTTGTTGATATTGATAACACTTGTACATTTTAAAGCCCATTTTGACTATGAAGTATCCACTTTTTCCCTTAGTTAGTAAGATTATTTACTTAATTATCCTAATTGATTGTTGGAATGTGAGGAGGACTAATGTACTTTCTTTGTCAATTATATGGTGCAAAGTAAATTCTGATCCAATTTACTCTAATCATCTTATGATCCATGCAAAGTAGGTCATTTTCTTTGTTCCATAGAATTGACAAAAAAAGTACATTAGTGTAGACTTTTAGATTCCTAGATACAAAGGAAAATGTTGGGTGTTAATGTTACAATTGAAGTGTCGGAGGAGTAATATCATTTCAGCCAGAGAAGAGACAAGGAGAAAATTTGCTCATTGTAGAATGAAAAAGTTGACACATTTTGTAGAGTGAAAAGCCCTAGATACCATAGGGATAGGTAATTCAAAAATGTGCACACATAGATAAATGGTTACAAATAGAGGTAAGGAAATGTTAGAACTGCAAAAAAATGTTACCACAAAGAGGTGATGCAATGGAGAATGATCAACATGAAATACTAGACCTAACAAGGCATATCTGATAGGCTCTATACGATGCTCAAGGAAATGGCCAATACTACAAATTCATGGCTCCAATACCACTATTGGGCTCACGAGAATACAAGAGATGTTTAGGATAAACATGATATTGCATAATATTAACCATATATACATATAAAGACAATTACAGTGACATTTGGATTATCCTACCAAGGTCCCTTACGATTGAGTCAAAGTGATGGTTCATGTTCCTCCACACCAACCCTAATGGATTAGGTGTCGAAAAAATATAAATAAATAAATAAACAAACCAAATAAAAGTTAATTAACTACATAAGTACATAATCCAACTTGAATTCAATAAATCATTGAATTTTTATCTCTGTTTTATCTCTTGAAATTTGCTAGTTGTAGGAACATTCATTTGTTTCCCACAATGGGTGATTTATCTTTAGTGATAAGGAGTATGAAGGATGAAGTTCCCTTGATAAATATTAATCTAATGGCTATTTTCCATCTTGTTAAATAAATTTCGTGTGGTTTTGACCAACAAGTTTTCCTCCAGATATACAAAGAACGTGACATGATTGTTGATATATTATGAAAGGAGGGTTTACTTCTCCCAATGAACTCATACTAGTTTATTTCTTACAAGGGTGGTACAAAGTTCATACATTTGATAGTCTAGATGTTCCTCTAATGTCTTGACATTGATTCTTCTCAAGCAATGAATAATTTGTTTTGCAGTTGATCTCTAAAATAAGCTTTTATTCCTTGTTTTATGTAAATATAATTTCTTTTTAAAAGTTTTGATCACATTGGTAATCCAACACTTCAATTGTAATATTAACACCCATTTCTTCCCTTTGTACCTAGGAATCTCAAAGTCTACACCTAGTATATTCCCAAGGAAACGATTATGGAACAAAGTCTACACTAATGTACTTTCATTGTCAATTCTATGGAACAAAGTAAATTATATGCTTTGCATGGCTCAGAAGCTGGATTAGAGTAAGATGGATCAGAGTATTCCATGGAACAAAACAAATTACCTGTTTTTCATTTCTCAGAAGCTGAAAAGAGTAATTTGGATCAGATGTCAGCTTCTTCTTGGTTGTTTAGTTTCCTTGCAGAAATTTTGTTCATGTGTTAAGAATGCATCCACCAATACAGACCATAGTAGCAAGTTTATTTCTGACCATAGTAACGAAGCTCAATTTTTTAATTTGGACTCATCTCAAACTTTTGACAACTTAGAAACTGAGTTGTTTTAACTTGTGTGTGAGTCGAACTTGCTTCCTACGAGCCTAACTCATTTGCAGTAAATTTCACTTGCAAGCACTTGTTACTAGTTAGCCTGAACGTTGACTGGCAGTAAGTGCTATATTTTTTTTATGTTCCAGTGATATTGACTCATTATTCCAATGAACTACATGTTTGGTTCATTCCATTATAAAAATCAAACAGAAAATACCCATTATGCTCATATTTTTTGTAGGATCTTCTGTAGGTTGTCTTTCGTGTTTTTTTCCAATGACTTGAAACCTATGAAAGAGGAGCAGAGATTTTTTTTTTTTAAGAAAATAAAAAACAAAGCAATGGCATATTCACAATTTACACAAGATTTACCATGGAAGCCCAAAATGGGAAAACCAACTAAACAGACAACACACTTTCTTGGCTAGGAAAAGTACCTACCTAGAAGGAGCACTAGACACTTGGAGGAGGAAATTTGATCTCTGGAATTCAGGACCATGCAATATGATGTACATGGTGTATGCATGAACCCTTGGTTGGTCCATGATGGACATACACATGTGGAGGTAGCTTTCTCTTGATTTTTTAGACCTCAACTCCATGCTTAAGTGGATTCATTTTTGGAGCACTTGAGTCCTTGTGACAACATGTTTCTTCTATGGCTTGTGACCTTGTGACAATATATCCGAGTCCTTCTATGCATTGACCGAAGTTTGTGGAACAATATGAGTTCATCTATGGATTTATCCAAGTTCAGTGGTGACTAGACCAAAGTGTTGTGGCTTGATCTAGGTCTATGGTATATATATCAGAGATCAGTGAAGACTAGTCCAAAGTCCCATGACAGTTGATCAAATTCTGTAACATAGATAAAAATATGTGGTCTTGCTCTAATTTTGTCGTAATGGTCCAAGATCTATACCATCTATCCAAGGTATGTCAAGGAGGTCTGAAACCTATTTTTATCTCTGATCTGAATTACTATCATCATATCAGTCCAATATCTATTCTTTGCTTGATGTCCGAGCTCAAGAAAAGGTGTATTCAATCTTGTTTCCTTGTGGCATGATGAGAGGATCAACCTTTCCTTGGTGATATTTGTTGGAAATTTAGTTGTGAATACTTAGCACTTGTGGAAGCCTTCACGGGTCAGTAAATTCCTTGTCTTGATGTATTGTTGAAGAATAAATTTGAATTCTTAAATAACAATGCAGTCTGCTTTAAAATTTGCATATTCATGACCTGTTTTTGTATGATAAATTATGCAGCCACAAGCAAGACAACTAGATCATTCTTTGGCACCACCTACACACGACAATGATCCAAACAATTACATCTTCAATGTTGACTGGATAAAAATGTCACAGCCATTCATAAATTTTCCTTACCATGTTTCTCTCAAGAGAAGCCCACCTTTCCTTAATAACCATTCCTGAACCTGATGCCATCTCTAGTACCTAACATTTTGCACTACAATGGCCATACACTTTGCTATGAACTCCACCCGTACTAACCCTGCTCTTGAAAATTATGAAACCTTTAAATTTAAGTTGCAGTGTCAATGTTTCTTGAAAAAGAGTTGAAAGAAAGAAAAGGTTATATTAATTTTCAATGGTAGCTAAAACCAGTTAATGTGACTAATTAGGTAGAAGTAGATGATTGAACCTCAAAGTTTTCTCGGTGATCACAAGTGCTGAAAAATGTTTATCTGGACAAATATCTTGGTATTTAACCTTGTGCAAACTCAATAGTTGTAAATAAGGACAACATACAACAATTTTTTACATTCATAACAGGAAAGAAGAGAAAGAAATCACCACCCTTTAAGATATGAAAAAAAAACTAAGAATCTGACAATTTTGATGCAAATAAATTTGGATGACACAACTTGTATCAAGGTTGCTCTTCTAATGAACCAAAAATCATAAAACCTGGTTACCCATATGACTTCATGGATGAGAGTTAAGTCATATCCAATCTTTTAGATAAATTTTTGGGTGAATAAGAAAGTGATTTATTGACTTCGATGAACATTTAAGGGGATGTTAAATGATAGTCGTGTAAGTTTATAGCCACAATACCATGCTATGCAGTTCACTTTGAAATGGAAGTGATGATGATCCAGTAGAGTGGACACCAAGAATGGGTCCCAAATACTGTAGATGGAGAATATATTGTAATCGGCTACAAGTTTGTGTTGAACTAGGTGATAAACACCTCTTTATTGAGTAGCTCATATTTGAAGGGAGATGTTGGAGGAAAAAAACATCAAGTAAGTTTATAGCCACAATACCAGTTCACTTTGAAATTTAAGTGATGATGAACCAAAAAAGAGTGGCCACCAATAATGGTTCCCAAATATTGTGGATGGAGAGGATATTATAATCAGCTATAAGTTTGTGTTGAATGAGGTGATAAAAAACTCCTTATTGAGTAACTCATATTTGAAAGGATATGTTGGAGGAACAAACATCATGCCATCTCCAGTACCTAACATTTTGCACTACAATGCCGATACACTTTGCTATGAACCCCACCCCTACTAACTCCTACTCTTGAAAATTATGAAACATTTCAATTTGAGTTGCAGTGTCAATGTTTCTTGAAAAGAAATTGAAAGAAAGAAAAGATCATATTACTTTAAATGGTAGCTAAAACTAGTTAATGTGACTAATTAAGTAGAAGTAGACAATTGAACCTCAAAGTTTTCCTAGTGATCATAAGTGTTGAAAAATGTTTATCTGGCCAAGTATCTTGGTGTTGGACCTGGTGCCAGCTTAGTACTTGTAAATAAGGACAACATACAACAACTTTCGACACTCATAACAAGAAAAGTAGAGATAGAAATCACCAGCCTTTAAGATATGAAAAAAAAAACTAAGAACTAACAATTTGATGAAAATAAATTTAGATGACATAACCAGTATCCAAGTTTCTCTCCTAATGAACCAACAAGCATAACAACTAGTTACCCAAATTGCTTCATGGATGGGAGTTAACCCATATCCAATCTTTTAGATAAAGTCATTTCTTGACTTGGATGAACATTTAAGGAGATGTTCAATGATAGTTGTGTAAGTAATTTTACAGCCAAAATACCATGTTGTGCAGTTCATTTTGAAATGTAAGTGGTGATGAACCAGTATAGTGGACACCAAGAATAGGTCTCAGAGACTGCAGATGGAGAAGATATTGTAATTAGCTACAAGCTTGTGTTGAATGAGGTGATAAAAAAATCTTTATTGAGTAGCTCATATTTGAAGGCAGATGTGGGAGGAACAAACATCATGTTGCAACAAAGTGTTAATTACTATATGAATTTATTTTTAGCATTGGCATCACGCAACACTTTCAATGTTTAGTGTTTAAAATTTGATCAATGTAAACATTAGATGATGATGCAATAGGTTTGTGGATTAACCACCATCACTTCTGAAGGGTACTATACATGGCATGATGTATATGAAATATTTTACATCATTGTTACAACATCATTAAAAAATAAAGTTTCACTCTCTCCATTATCAACTGTTCATTTCTAAGTGTGCACTGAAAAATATAACAAGCATTGGAATTGGAATTGGTTATAGTGTAAGTTGTGACCTAAAGGTTGAATATAGGTTAATGAGTTTTTTCTTTTATTTTTGGAGGGGTAAGGGGGTGTTTCCTATATCCTTTAGGGTTGTCAGAATTGCAAGGCTCACCAAACGAAATCTGGTACATTATTACTCATCAAACAAGAAGATTCCATAACTATTCCATTTTCATGGCTTGATTAGAATTTACATCTATTATAAGAAATGATAATTTCCAGAAAAAATCCAAAATAACAAATCCAGTTTTAAATGTACCTCTCTAAAACATAGGAAAAAATAACTTTAAACATACAACTTTGAATTCTTTTGAAATACATAAAACCTGTTGAGTTAAAAAAAAATCCATTACAACATACAGATAGCCGAGAGTGAGACCTTCAGTTACCTTTGATAGTGAAAAAAGATCACCTTTTGTATGATTAATGTCATTGCTATTAAAGAATTGAACCAGTGCCTATAGTAATTCTGGCCACCTACGCACATGTACTTTCTGAACTATAGCATTGATAATAGTTCCTACTGTTGAATGGAGGTGTCTATTTGGTGCTGCCAGACAAGATAGAAACTCTTATTTGATATATTGTTGATAAAAAATGATCATCATATGAAAAATTGTCCTTAGATTAATTTTCAAAAGAAATCCTGCTCCATATCGTACTTCAACAGATTTTCCCTATCCATGTGACATATTCACACATATCAAGCTATAAGTAGATCCATAAAAAAATGAGACCAAGTAAAATCAGGTCATCAAGCTCTAAATACAAACCCATAGATGCTCCACATCTCACCAAACAAAATGTAGATCAATTATTATTAGGAAGAATTCATCACAATTATCTAGAGGTACATTGCTAGCTTTTGAACATTGACTATGACCTAATTTAACTCTGTTCTGGTAAATTTGAAGCTTTGAAATTCTCTTACATTTTTTCTAGTAATGTGTTATTTCTAATGCCTATGCGTCTATTAATCTTCCTATATATAAGTATGCAGTATACTCATACTGAATCAATTATTGTAGTTATAATTTGGACTTTTTGACATAAATAGCAAGAGAGAACTCACAACAACAAGTGATTCTTGTAGCTTCAAATTATGAAGTCACCCACCAGTATTGCAGTATCAATGTGTTAATATCACCAATAAATGGATATAGGAAATCTGCTATCACACTATATATAAGTATACAATAGACTCATACCGAATCAATTACTGTAGTTATAATTTGGAATTTTTCCGATAAATAGCAAGAGAGAACTCACAGCAACAAATGATTCTTGTAACTTTGAATTATGAAGTCACCCACCAGTATTGCAGTATCAACGTGTTGATATGACCAATAAATGGATACAGGAAATATACTATCACACTATATATAAGTATGTAATATACTCATACTGAATCAATTATTGTAGTTATAATTTGGACTTTTTCACATAAATAGAAAGAGAGAACTCACAACAACAAGTGATTCTTGCAGCTTCGAATTATCAAGTCACCCACCAGTATTGTGTTAATATGACCAATAAATGGATACAGGTAATATGCTATCAAATATAGGTAGTTGAAAAATATTATTACCTTTTTACACGTTGCAACATCATGAATTGTCACTAAGTACTGTGAGCAATTCCTGTAGCGATTGCATTGTTATAACATGTTGTCGTATCCTCTATTTAAATTATTGTATAAATATTTCCGCTATAAGATTTTGGGTAAAAAATGTGATTTGTTTTATTACTACTACAAACTAAAGAAATGAAACCCAATATGCTATAAAATTGAAAGCTATAACAATCCAGGGTTGAGCGTGATCCAAGGTAATAGAACGGAAAATACTTCCTTTTTAGTTGGGGTCCACTGAAGGAAGTAATTTTAGAGTATATTTTAGTTTGAAATATACTCTTCAAAGATTGCTATTACCATCCTTAAGCATATTTGCATTAAACATGGCCATATGAACTGAGTCACCCTAATGACGTACGAGGGTCGGTTAGCATACTCCAGTTATATTTATTAAACATATTTTAATGGAACAGGTACTTTAAATTCCAAATTTCATCGGATTTTACCTTATAGACACCCATTTTCCAGGGTATGACCTATATGGTGACTACTGCTCAATGGTTGTTGCTATGATATCTAGAAAAATATGATTAAGTGCAAAGTTTATGTGTGTGTCTTTTGTATTGATTAATGGATTTTGAGCACAAGAGTTACGATGATGGCCTTTAGCATTATGATGATACATTAGTGTTGAGATTCGATCTGCATATCACAGTTGTGTAAGAATACTACAGTTGTGTGAATGTTCCATATATTGATGGTCTGATTATTATTTTCCTCATTTCCATATGGTTCCAACATGATTAGATTTACTTTGAAAAGTTTACATATGGTAGAGATCATTGTCTTCATTGTATTTCTCCTTTCTTGGTCATATATACATACGGTCATTTCTTGATGCATGTAGACTTCATACTCTTTGAGCTTATCAACCGTAGTAAACTCCTTTAATAAATTTTCTATACATTAGGACAACAAGAATAACATTGACTAAACTTGAAATTTGCAGCCTTTTCCATTAGCCCCGCAGCATTAATGTCACCTTTCAGCGACACTGATATTTCATGTAAAGCATGTTTTAAATTTATTTCCGTTAACCCCGTGTCATTAATGTCACCTTTCAGCCACACTAATATTTCATGTAAAGAATGTTTTAAATTATTTCCATTAACCCCAGGGAATTAATGTCACCTTTCAGCCACACTGATATTTCATGTAAAGCATGTTTTAAATTTGTTTCAAAAATATGGAAGACACCTAAAAAAATCTTACTTCCTATCTGTCTCTTAGTTTGATAATTTTACTTTCTGCATATTATGCTTAATTATACATATACGAATTTACTAAAGAAGCTGCATTACAAAAAATTGTAGGAGCATATATACATCTTGGTTTTGTACTTTATCTTGGAGTTTATCCTTGAATTCAATATATATGTATATCCAGTTTTAATACTTATCTGTGAAAGGGTTTTGTTACAAATTAATTAACATATACATGGTGAAATTTAAAAAGACACATAATCAAACTCTGAGTCATCCCATTTTATGCCTCTGGATCGAGACCCAGGCAACTTTAGCAGAAAATTTAGCATACAGACTTGGCACCAAAGCCATCGGAAATCCTTCATGTGCAATTTTATTGCGGTAATTCCTATAATTAAACAGTGAAAGTAAAATTCAATTACCTACCTCTTGAGTGGATTTAGTAGCCTCCGGAGGATGGAGCCTCATTGCTACTTATCTGATTCCACATACATTTCCTTGGTAGTCAATTTCTTTGGTTTTGGAATCGCACAAGCTTAGGTCCTGGCCAATCCCAAGGTCATTTTTGGGACTCTGTATTTTTTAAGGGATAACTTGATCATCACTGTTAGACTCCTATACCAATAGGTGTCATTTTTCATGATTGAATTGTTGAACTATGCAATATGTCAAACCTTTTTCTTGTTGCAAAGGTGTTCCATATTATTCAAAAAATCAAAAAATTTAAAAAATTTAAAGAGGGTATACCCTAAAAGAAAAATCAAAGGGTGAAAAAATAAAATTGGCCAAAAAAGTGAAAGAAAATGAACCCCACCAAAAGAAAGGCCAAGGAGAGTGTGCAAGTCTAAATGCCACTACTTTTTTCTCTGATGTAATAAACAAAATTGTGTGCAGCTTGTCAAACTTTTGCCACAATTTATGAAGAGTCAAACTATTTAAACTTGACTCATTCATTTTTCAATTTCATGTTGTAGAATAGAGAATAAATATCTGGCCAAAAAATTTAATCTTGGCAGATAAGTAGATAGGTAGAGTTAATAAAAGGTGCTCAACAGTTTAATTTGAGCCCTTGGATGTAATTAGTGTAGAATTAGATAGGTTTCCACATGTAAAAGAAAAAGTGTGATAAGGGTTTGCTAGTCTAAGTGCACCCTAATAAAGAAGAGAAAATGGTAGGGTAAAGTAAGTAGGGTAGGTAGATGTTGTTGCAGAATTACATGTGATGAATGATGGTTCTAAATGTGTTCAATTTTACTTTCATCACAAGTGCAAAGGCAGATACTACATTGGAAAAAGTTCACAGCAAATAAAATTCAAGATTATTAACTTCCCCTTCATTTTTCCCTAAAGATTTCACTAATTTCCCCTAAGTGCTAAGGTATTTGAAAATTAAAGGGGCTCAAGGCATTTCCTTGACTTTTGGAGGGACCGGACCCTCGGCCCAATAATTGGAAAAAACCTAAGTACTTAAAAGCATTCATCATCACACTCATTTACTTCAAAAAATTCTTCCCTAAGTAAAATCCCATTTTACTTAGGAAAATCATGAGATATTTCATAAAAAACCCTCAAAATCACATTTTATCCTAAGTTTAAGTGATGAAGTGATTATAATGCAATTTGCTTCTAAAAACTTCACTTTCTTAGTTATATTAATGTATTTTGAAGTTTACCTTGTCCCCTTGTCATATTAACATTAATTTTATTTATTAACTCCTTATAGAAATAACCCTTTCCTATAGTATATAACTCCATTTATATAAATAACCCAAAAAGCCCACTTATATAATTTTAGCCAAAGTCAATAAATCCCATGTGATTAAATAAATTACCTACTCTACAAACCCTTTGGCTAAAGATATCTTTATATAAATATTCCCACCCCTATGGTAAGTTAATCATGTTGGTTTATTTATCATATAATAAAACAAATCTATGAAAAAAGTTTTAAACGTATGATTTATATGTTTAAAACAAAAAATAAAACCATCCCTGGCGCATTTTCCTCCCCGACCATCCACTGTACAAGGGATTAATTAATCCTTATGATTAGTTAATAACCGACCCCCGCCAATCAAAACACTCCCGAAATGATTAATTGATAATAAATTGCATCGAGCCCTCCTATTAACTCCCCGTCAACTTCATGCCCCGACCACCGTTCGATCACCCGCTCCAAGATCAACGGCTGTTGATAATTTTGCTGGCCATCCCTAATCTGAACAGTAACGTGCGAAATTCCGGTGGTTTTCAAACAATACCATGACCACGTGTCATTCGTTCTGTGGAATCACTGCCTATCCACTCAATACCACCTTCCCTCAAAAGCGGTGCGGAAAAAACCGCTTACCACCTCCCCTTCCTGTGACTCATCTGTCGTACATATTGACGTCATTTATTATAATAATAAAAAATTCGCCACCCTTTGACTTTGTGAATAAAAAAAAAACCCGTGTCTTTTTCATTATTGTGTACGCAGAAAACAACTTTGCCGTACATGCAAAGAAATTCAAAAAATTGACTGTGAAGTGCCATTTAATTGAATTCTGCTGAAGACCACTGCCAGACCAGTATTCCAGCGTTCACCCGTTGCAGCCTGTACCTGTTTAAACATAGTTCATCTCCTAAAAATAGGTATCTACCCCATTTCTCATTTAAACTCTGTGAAATCCTACCTTTCGTTTAAATTCTGCACCAAATACTACTACAGAGTTATTTTGAGTCTTCTCTTTTCCCATAATTTCAAATTGCATCCCAAAAAACCTATAATTTTGCTCAATTTTTCAACATAAGCTAAATTTCCATTTTTGAATCCACAAGAACCAAAAATGGAAGTTCCTGTGGCTTTAAATGTAGCCCCATTGAACGCCCCTCACAGAGACTTGGATTATTTATCATTAGTCGACAAAGATTTCCAAATTAAAGACCTGGTTTTTAGTGATAGTCCTCTTCGAATTTTTTGTCGCTGCAGAGACAATTATTTGAATGGCTTTGATATGATTTGGTTATGGGAATCTAATCTTCCCAGGTACCTCTTTCCTTCTGTCCATATTTTCCCTGAAATAATCCGTTTTTGCCATACAAATTGTGATCCTAACCAAAGAGCAGTCTTATCCCCAAATCAAGAAGTCCTCTTCCCAATTAATGCTCAGTCTATCAATGAGATGCTACATTTTCAACCTGATCAAGCCCTCACTTCCCTTTCCATGGGGGAATTACTTGAGAAATCCACCAAACAATCCCATCAAGAATTAAGTCGCATTTGCCAAACCTTTATGTTGCCTGATCATCAACCTGAAGGCCCTCGCCCTTATGGGTATGCTTTTTTCACTGAGGAGGGTAAACGTGTTTTGGATATGATATCCTTTATAATGGGATTTAATACCAGTGAATATGTTTCCCATTTAATTCTAGTATTATTGTCTATTTTTACCCCTAGGCAGCCTCCTGCTGTCAAGTATGACTTTGCATCTTATATTGCAGACAAAATCCATGATCAATTCATGAGATTAGAAAATGAGAAAGTGTTTAAATATTCTTCTGTCATTTACCATCTCATACTCTATTACCAGTCAGAAAATTTCCCTTTCTATATCAAAAATCTTGATGCCCAAGGGAATTCTAGGTCTGTTATCTTTTGGTCAGCCATCACTCATAGTTCTCGAGATTCTCCCTATTCCTATAATGACTTCATTGATCTTTTTATACACCCTACAACCACATTGTTGACCGGAGTTTCTCCTCCAAGACTCAACAATGAAATCAAGAAAACTTTACAGCTCTCAAAACAATACAATGTTGGTGATTGGTACTTATACCAAAATCACACAGAAGTCAGAATATATGGATGTGAATTATGTCCATTCAAATTTCCAAAATATGTCCCCATGAGAATATTTTCATTAGAATATTTCAGGTAGCTGAACAATTCTGATATAATTCATTTTTGTAATGCAAAGAAGAAGGCTCAACTCCGAATCAAAAGTCAATTAGGTCCCTTTATCTGTAACTCTAGGGATGTAGGGGAAGAAGCTGAAAAGATATTAGAAGACCGTCTTAGATTACAAAAGAGTTTCTACTGGGTGCCTTATGACCCATTCAACTTCATTTGTGATAAAAGAATGAAAAATAAATCAGCACCATACATACATCAAAGAATCCCAGAGATTGAAAAATATGCTAATACAGATGAATGGATAGAAGGAACATTGATAGAGCAGGATAGTGAGCAGGTCAATGTAGAAAATGTTATGAAAGATCTTGAAAAGATGCTTGAGCTAGACTCTTTTACACAGGTACCAAGATCAGAAGTTGGTCCTTCCTCAGCTGGGATTTTTCAGCAGAAATTACAAGAAAACATTGCATTATCATCTAAGGGAAAAGAGAAAGAGGTTGATATAAAAGTTAAAGAAACATCCACTATGACAGAACAACCTCAAACTTCCAAGGGACATGATCAAGTACAAGTTTCTTCTGTTCAAATCAATCCAGTAGAAATATCAATTTGCAGACTCCATCAAATGTGGAAAAAGGCAAAAAGAGAGATGCTGAAGCTGCTACTCCTCTCACTGAATCTTTACAACAGCCTCAAGCCAAGAGACAAAAATTGAATACTCCTCCAGAAGTAGAATCTATTGATGAAATCCTTGATATTCAAGGACAAGAACAATTAGGCAGTCAACAAATAGGTTCAGTCAGTGGAGCATCCACTACCTCACAAAGAAAAGAGCTACAGAAGCAACAGAGTGTTGAAATATCTTATTTCAAAACACCGGTTAAAGATGCAGGAGATATCAAAAAGACATTTATCAATATCAAGGCCAGGAATGATCCACTGAGAATTAAAGTATATAATCAATATCTGAAAATGGCTCCAAAGAATCAAGAAAGATTGATGTCAGCTTTTGACATCCAACAGGGAAAAATGATAATGAGCCATTTCAAACCCAAGGTGCAGCAACCCCAAATAGTTGTTGATTATATCAGAACAAATTTTGAAGTCTTAGCAAACGATATTCATCCTTTAGATCAGATTGAGTTACATAAGCAGAGTGGTGAAATGATCTATTCTACTTTGACTGATAGGGCAATGGCAGCTCACAGGATACAAGATTCTTTGGAGAACACTAATACACAACTGCAGCTTGAAAAGGCTTCTTCTCAAGCCAAAGACAACAGGATAAAAACATTGGAGGAAATAATAATTGGATTAGGTCACAATCCAAAGAATGTCAAAGGTATAGAAGCTCTAATCAAGAAAAAAGATGACGACATTGCAGCTTTGAGAAAGCAGTTGAAATTGCCAGCTTCAAGACATCCTCAAACTAAAGAAGTAATAAAGAAGAATTATGAAGAAGAAATGATTGAGTTGCTCTTGAAAATGAATGAGAAACTGACTGAAACAGAAAAAGAGCTTGAGCAAGCATTAAAAGACAAGCAGTCCAGTGTTCCAGTATCTACAGCAAAGGTTATCACAGGTACAACAAGTCAGCCAACAGGTCAACCAACAGAGCCATCACAGGTAAATACTTCAAATTTGAGTACATAAGAGCTAATAAAATCAATGAATGACTTAAAAATTCAAGTAACAGAACTTTAGCACACAAAGTTACAGCTTATTAGTTTGGAACATAAATATGATCTCTCGAAAATGACTGTTGCTGACAAAACAAGAGAAGTCAAAAAGTTGGAAAAATTAGTTAAAGCTTTGGAAAGTGATCTCACATTGGAGAAACCTTTAAGAGAAATAAATGAAATTCTTTGGGATGATATTATTCAGTCAATATAAGATATCTGGTCTTCAATCCAGATAATATACGAGCAGAATGATTTGGTCAAAGTAGCCCTAGATGAAGTTGAAAATACACGAGCAGAATTAGGAAATAGGCCTGAGGAAGCCAATGAACTTATACAATTTCTAAACACCCAAATCAGACAGCAACTTGCAGATTTGGGTATTCAGGACAAGAATGCAACAATCTTGGAGATAAAAAGAGTTTTTACTAAAAGAACTCTTATGCAAAATTTAGAACGAAGATGCTTTGACATGCAAAGTGAAATCATTGCTTTCAGAGAAAGGTTTGATGTTTTATTAATAAAGGGTTGCCCAGCCCTATGGTTTCAGAAGATAAAATAATGGACCTGGAAAATTATGTTAAGAAATTGGACATACATGCTCACAATCAAGCCAGTTCCTCAACTATTTCATCAGAAGCAACATTACCTACAGGAAGGAATCTTCATGACAGATTAAAGAATTTGTTTTATCTTGAACATGAAGTAAAAAATTTGTTTCCTAATCAGCCTAATTTCTTCAGATATACCGAGGCTGATGAAACATTAAGGAAACTTCAACAGACCAAAATATCAGAAGATAAATGGTGGGAAGATCTATTGGAACTTTTGTAAAATTTATCATTATATGAAATTTTTCCTATTTACTACATATAAAGGATAAAGGGACAAACAAAGGTCAAAGAGTATCAGTTTATTTAAAGTGTATCAATAAAAACAAAGATTATCAGTGAAGCAAGGCAGTTAGAACAAAATTACTGAAGAAGACAACAATGAGCCAAAATATAGGTCCAGCCTCCAGCACATTCTTGAAAGGAGGAAACAGCACAACATCGGTTACTTCTTGTCTTATCTATGAGACCATCTGTCTCTATTTTTATTGTAACTTATTTGTGAGTCATCTTAGATTATATCTCGTTTTCTTAAGAGATATTTTGTAAGAATTTTTGTATAAATAAGCCTTCAATCGAATTATTGAGGGTGGATTCTTATACTCTAATGTAACATTGAATATTTTGGAATAAAGAGCTTTGGAGAAATTTTTCGTGGCAAAACTGGACAAGGAATTGAGGCAGAAGACTTTTCTCATGATTCATGTGTCAAATGAAGGATCAATAAGTCATCTCTATTCCATGTGTTGAAGTTTTATATTTGTTTACAATATCATCTGTGTTTCATTATCTTAATATTTAACAAAGGATTAAATCAGAAAGTACTTAGGTGTAATATGATTTCAGTCGTTATTATTCTAAATGTTTTCTTCTAAACTGGTTTAAACAACGAATTCTTAATTAATCATGTTTGTATAGTTCATACATCTTTGGTTATTTAGTAAAGAATACTTAACTTCTCTTTATCGATAATTAGTTTATTTCTCTTCTCTTGAATTTGTAGAAATATTCTTCATTGCCTTTCATCCGTTTGAATTCCATTCCATTCACTTTAGATCTATAATTGTTTCTAGTTTGATTATCTTGCCCTGATAAACCATATTTTGCTAAAAAACTTAAGCCAGTGCAGCCAATCCTTTGACTCCATTAGCCCAATGGACTGAAACTACTTGATCGTAATCTCAGCTAAAGAATTCCATCAACCTAAATTCAAACAAAACCCCTGGACTTTATAACTAGCCTAAATACCTTGCAAAACAAAGCTAAATTTTATAGAGAGAGCCCTCTCTGGGTACAGATTGGCTAGATTCTGTACCTGAAGGTTGGTTTGTGGTTACCTCGGACCCCTTTCCTCTTCCAACAACTTCAAGGAAAATCTTAGTGATAACAATCACAATCCATTTGTGCCAGAGCATCTCGGTGGTGAACTCCTCTCGTATTACCACATTTTATTTCCCTGTCATATTCAATGCCTTTGTGCTTTATTTTCTATGTATTTTCTTCTTGATTTTCTGGTCAGAAAGCCACCTTTGGTCTTCACTTGTGTAGGGTTGGAAAGGTACATGTGGTAGTCAGTTGTGCAGCCATTTTCACACAAGCTTTCTGATTCATCTTCCTCGATTGAACCCTAAAAATACAACCTCATTATGCTAGTTTAGAAGTATTTTGAAGTTGCAAAGAGATATGGAGGGCTTGGCATGGGATGAGCCATCACCCACAGTGCAGGAATCCAATTTCTTGAATTCAACCAAAATTATGATATGAGACTTGTTACGGTGTGGTAGTGCACTTCCTCCTTCCTTGGAAAAGGAAAAACCATGCAATGCGAGGGAAATAAAAAATGGAAATTAAAATATACAAGTTGTGAGAAGATGTGGTGACATTCTGATCTCGTTATTGAAAACCTTACAAATTCTATGGTCACTCGATATTACTTGTTGCATAGTTGGTGATTCCCTCTCTGCAAGCATGTACTTCGGCTTCGAACCTCTTTATGCTAGGTTGTCCAGTGACGAGCAAAAATAAATTTCTGAACGTTCATCCACCCTTCCAGTAACTGCCACTTCGATCAAACTGGTTTCCTCCTCCATCAGAACTATAAACGAAGGAAAAAAATGGCATGAACAGAAGGAAATTATCTTCCCAGGGTTTTGAAAGACAAAAATCCTATGAAACCTAGAAGACAACTTAAACGAAATGTGAATCTATCTTTCAACGGAAATTAGATTCCATTAAAAGTAATATGTGTTTTTCTTTTGATCAATAGGAAGGTATTTTTAATATAAATCATTATTAATCATATAAAAATTATAAAAATTGTTGATTTCTCTATGTCACATTATTTTTAGGAGGATTTTAGTTGATTTTTTAATTTAATTATGTTATATGACATGATATTTCTGTGGTAAAAAAAAACTAGTAATGCTATGGATTGATGATTATTTTGAATGAAATGTTTAGTTTAGTAAGGATTTAATTTTGGATATTTTCTATAATGTTTAATAGTGTTGGAAATATTGTCATTGATGGCAAAGGAGCAGAAAGGAGTATCACCATAGAGGAAAAAGAGCACCAATAGAACCACAACCTAAACCAGAGAGAATGCAGCTAACAAAGCAGTGAAGGCAACAGCGGCAGCGAGGGAATTTGAACCTTGTGCACATCTTATGCACATATTTAATGTTGATTTTGGATCAACAGTACCGCGGGGGCATAAAAAGCCCGATGGTTAACGCAAGGGGGTGCCTTCGCAGTTGACTCACCCATCGGGCCTTGACTGCAGATCGAGGGTTGTCATTCACTATTGTAGCACAAGCCCTATGATCATTCCATACCAAGGAGTACCTCTGCAGTGCCATGAACTCGGACCCGCTTTCCTAAAGCCCAAAATCACAGTCATGGACCAGCACGATCAACGGATAAGGATTAAAGGAGATAGATGACAGAGATTATATCAGAATCAAGTGGGACCCGATCGCATATCGGACATCACAAGCGAATGTGATAGCCGCTGGATGGATCCAAATTTGTGATGCAATGTGGCAATGTGAAGGGACACGTGGCGGCATAGCGCTATATTTCACATCAGTGATGTGAATTCCATCGCATACCGCGAAGTGGCGATGTGAAGTAGCGATGTTAAGTTCATCACATATTGCAATCGGGGCAGGAGGAATATCATAATCTAGTGGGACCTGATCGTATATCGGACATCGCAAGTGGATGCGATGCGATGCGATTGGATATCACATATTGCATATGATATGAGTTCGCATGGTATGGTAAATTATATGCGATAGTCGATATTGCGATGCGATATTACCATCGCATATCGTAATCGGGGTAGGAGAAAAAATGCACAAACACATGGGAACACCGAAGTGCGAAGTGCGATAAAGAGAGCGGATGCGATGTAGATCAAAGTTGAAGCCTAAAAGTTCTCAAGTCCGGAAGTATGTGATTTTCCCTTTGTAAATTGCAACGGAGAGCAAAGGATCCATATAGAAAAGAACGATGGAAATACCAAAATGTGATAAAAAGTGGACGTGATATTGTTCAGAGGTAAATAGTAATGTATTTCATGTCTAAGCTTAATGTATTTTGCGTTGTTTGCGAAGAAAACAGTGGAAGCATAGGTCGAATCGGGTAACAAAAGAAAAGGTTTAACACAGCAAGGAAAGGCTCGCGTTGTTAAAAGGACTCGTTCCTATGTAGAACAGTGTGATGCAGTTGTGGCTGTGAGTTAAAACGGAAGGTCTAAACGCGAAGGAAGTACTCAGGAGTATAAGTGACCCAACACAAAGAGAAGAGCATGGAAAGATGCAGGTAAGATATGTAAGAGGCGGAGGCTGTATAAAACGTAAAGGCATGGGTCAAGTCAGAATAAGACGGTTGTGTAGAACAATTAGAAATCTAATAGTAGGTAGAGAAGATAAAGGGACAACAGGAAGAGAAGACAAAATAAACAGAGAAGAAAAAGGCTGAATGGATTGAATTGAAATAGTTTTGTAACTGCAAATATAAATTCATTAATTGTTTTTATTGTATGTGATGCAAAGGTAAGTCTCCGTAGGAATAGGGAAAACTCCATGAGTGTGGTAATGATTATTTCTCATGTAAAAACTAGAATTGAAGAATGAGGTATCGAATGGGTGGGAGGCATAGGGTCAGGCCTGTTCACTTCATATTCCCTGTAGAATGCAATTAGTCATGAGTTATCTATATAAGATATGTAATATTAGTGGAAATAGGGTGGTTAGAGAGTGTAAGAAGAAGAAGGAGAAGATAGAGAAGTTGTGAAGATCCAGAGATAATATAAGGCAAATATGAAGGATGGAGGATAGCCGTGAAGAAGTAATATAACGGGGCTGATATTTAGGTAAATCAACATGTTGTTTCAGTATTGTGTGAGGAAGTTTGTGCTTCCATATCAAGTTGTAGCTTGATAGATCTCCAGTTGTAGTTGGTTGAGTTAGGAGCCTCCTGTGGGTTGTAGCCTATAGAAAATAGATGGGAGTTGGAGCTTCCTTATAAGTTGTAGTTTGCATAATTGAGGTAGTAGCCTTGTGTAGGTTGGATACTATAGAAAATCAGTGATGAGAGGGAGTTGGAGCTTGCCTTTGCATCACAACAATAATAAGATGTGGTTTTCTCCCTTATTGGTTTCCACTTATATCTTTTGTCTATGTGCATGATGATTATGTGTTGATATTCTGTATTTAATCTGATTAATACCTGATGCTCACTTATTAAGGTTGTTGTTCCATTGTACATTAAGTTGATCAGAAATTGAAGATGTAAATAAGTGTAAAAGAATGTTTTACAAGACCCTGAATGCACTAAATTGATTCAACCCCCCCTCTAATTTTAACATAGAGATCAACAATTGGTATCAGAGCGGGTTCCTTCTGTATCAGTTTAACAATTGGAAGGATATCCTAGGTCCCGAAGATGGCTATTCTAGAAGGATGCTCAACAAATAAAGCCCCTTTGTTTAATGGTACAAATTATGCCTTGTGGAAAATAAGAATGAGGATGTACATAATGTCTCTAAGAATAGAAGTTTGGGTTGATGTGGATTTGGGATATGCCCCAAAGGATTCTCACCCAAAGAAAGAAGCCAGACAAGATTTTATAGCTAATGCCAAAGCCATGAATGCTCTCTTAAGTGGTCTGTGTGAGGTAGAATTTATCAAAGTAATGCACAACAAGACTTCCAAATAAATATGCGATACATTAGAAAGTATCCATGAGCGAGATGAAAAGGTGAAGATGGCCAAACTACAAGTCTATCGAACCCAATTTGAAAATATAAAAATGAATGAAGAAGAAGATGTTGCCAGCTTCTTCTTAAAGGTTGCAGGAATTGTGAATAATATGAAAGCTCTAAGAGAAAAAATTAGAGAATGTGTAATTTTTCAAACGATATTGATATATTTACCATCCAGTTTTAACCCCAAGGTTTCTGCCATAGAAGAAACAACTGATTGGGAAACATTCACCATGAACCAATTACTTGGAAACTTAATAGCCTATGAGATGAGACTTCCATAGAGGAAGTCAAATGTGAGGGAGGCAACCTTTAAGGCTGAGAAGAGAAAAGAAGAAAAGCAAGATACAAGCTCCTGCTCTGATGAAGAAGAGGCCAAATTTGTCAGAAGATTGGATAGAGGCTCAGGCAAGTATAAAATTAAACTTCCTTTTAAATTCTTTAGTTGTGGAAGAGTTGGGTACTATGCATCTAAGTGTCCTCATAAGAAAACAAAGAATCAGACTCAAGAGATAGAGAAAACCAAAACAAATAATTGGTAGAAAGGGAAGAGATTCAATAGAAAATCCCTTTATGCTCAACAAGATAGCAGTGCAATTGAAAACTCGGATGAATTCTCAAATGAAGAAGTAACCTTTGAATTTTTATTGATGGCCAAGGAATATTTTGAAGGATTCCTTCTAGAATATGAGGAAGAAAATGAGGTATATATTAAGGGGGAGTTAAGAGGTGCCCTGGAGGAAATAGATAGACTTAAACTCAAGTGCAGAAAATAGAAGCACGTTCTTCTCAAATATGTAAAAGTGGTACCAAATTCAAAATACCTCATTCAATTGAAAGTATAACTTGAATAATCTCAGAAGGTAGAAGACATATTACTAAAGAAAATTAAGGATAAAATTCAGAAGCAAGAAAATTTGGAAGAAGAAGTAGTATGCCTGAGAAAGAAATTAGAACACACCCAAAGGGAATTGACAATGAACACTCCTCAAATGACAAGCACTGAACAGTTGAATAAAATACTAAATGCTCAAAGATCTCCTCTCATAAAGACTGGGATAGGTTACGAAGGAGAAACCAACAAATCCAAGGTAGAGAATAACAAGAATATCATTCTTGTGAAAGCTGTAAAAGAAAAAATTAACTCTCAACAATCTGGGATTATTGGAGCTAGAATACTGATAAAAGAAAGGAGCAGGGGGTGTAAGAAGCTCAGAGATGAGATTGCCTCCATGGAGACCTCGGAGAAGGCAGACATTGAAAGGAATGATGAAGCAGCTCAAAAAGAAACCACAGAAGTAGAATCCAGCAAGAACTTGATGTGTGCTGAAGCAAACAGAAACAAGCAGCAACATCAAGAGACAAAGAATCAGAGGAGGAAGCAAGCAGTTGCAAAAAGTTCAATTGTTCTTGAAGATCAATTGGGAAAGTTCGAAAGATCTCAAAGGAGATTCTTTCCTCCTATGAGAAATGTCACTTGTTTTTCTTGCCACAAACTTGGACATATTGCTGCATACTGTCAGAAAAAGATAATCGATTTCAACTAGAAAAGAATGTAGAAATTGAAAAGACTACCTCAAGCAAACAAATGGAGAGGAAAACCCTTCACCAGGTAGACTAATCGTTTCCATGGGTATTGTTTTTGTTGCAAGGGGTTCGGCCATAAAGCCATGGAGTGCAGAACGTGTGGACAAAGACTGGTGTTTAAAACCTCAAGGAGATTCACGAACAATGGAGAGTTAACTCGTACACATAATCCATTTAAAAATGTAATCAAATGCTTTGTATGCCATCAAATCTGACACATGTCTTCCAAATTTCCTCTCAAATAATGTGGTCCATCTTCTCAGAAAAAGTGCCAAACAAATAGCTGCCTGCAGTGGAAAAAGAATTTGAATAAGTGTGACCTGGCTCTAATAGCTCAAGATCAGAAAAGCCAATGGTATATGGACAGTGGATGCTCAAAGCATATGACTGGAGATCGAAGCAAGTTTGTAACCTTTAATGAAAATAAATATGGGATTGTAACATTTGGCAATGATAAAGCAGGGAAAATCAAAGGAAAAGGCTTAGTCAGTCTAAATAATGGAAGAGGAAACGCTCAAGATGTACTATTTGTGGATGGGATGAAAGCCAATCTGCTAAGCGTCAATAAAATGTGTGATAAAGGTTGTGAGGTCCTTTTTAGAGCCCAAGACTGTGAACTAATATTGAGCACCACCGGAAGGACCTTGATCAAAGGTGTTCAAACAGAAAGTAATGTCTATATAGTGAAAGAAGAGAATGAAGCATGCCACATAAGCAAACTTGATGAATAATGGTTATGGCATAGAATATTGGGACACCTAAACTTTGACCACATCATCAGTCTGAGCAAGAAGAATGCATTTAGAGATATGCCAGCAATAAATAAGCCTTCAAATACCATATGTAAATCCTGCCAACTGGGCAAGCAGACCTACATATCTTTCAGGACCAAAGAGATACTATCAACAAGTTGGCCTCTTCAAGTTGTACACATGGACCTGTGTGGACCTTCAAGAACTAAAGCACCAAGTAGAGAATCTTATTTCATGCTGATAATAGATGATTTTACCAAATTGACGTGGGTAGCATTTCTCAAATATAAATCTGAAGCAATTGAGAAATTCAAGATATTCAAGGCATTGGCAGAAAATCAAACAAGATGCAAGATAAAATGCATCAGATCAGACAAAGGAGGTGAATTCACAGACTATGATTTTGCAGACCTATGCAATGGACATGGGATAAAACAACAATTTACAATTGCAGGTACACCTCAATAGAATGGAGTGGCAGAAAGACAAAAGAGGTCAATACAACATATTTCCAGAACAATGATGCAAGAAAGTAACATTCCCCAAACCTATTGGATAGAATAAGTACACACACTTGTTCACATTCTCAACAAAGCTCATCTAGGAAAAAATTGTGATAAGACTCCTTACGAATTATGGCATGGTAAAACAACATCAATCAATCACTTTAGAGTATTTGGAAGAAAGTGTTTCATAAAAAATAATGATGAAAAACTGGGGAAGTTTGATGCAAGAGCTCATGAAGGAATATTTTTAGGATATGCATCCAAGAGTAAGGGTTACAGGTGTTACAACAAAAGACTGCACAAAATTGTGGAAAGCATTGATGTAAGAGTTAACGAATATCTACCAAACAGTACAAGAAACACAAGCTGCACCAATCCTCTAGATGATCATGAAGCTGAGAACCAAGATAATGATGAACATAACAAGACAACAAAAGATATTGAATTAAACTCAAAGGGTCCCTCAAGATACACTCAAAAGAACCATCAAGAAGATCAAATCATTGGGGACAAAAGTGTGGGAGTACAGACAAGAAGACATCTTGCTGAATAGATAGAAGAAGTATACCTAGCCATGCTATCTCAAATAGAGCCATAGAAGTTCGAAGAAGCCAACAAAAACAAAAACTGGGTAAATGTTATGAATGAAGAACTTGACCAAATTGAGAAGAAAAATATTTGGGAATTAATTCCAAGACCCACTGGGAAAAATGTCATTGGCACAAAATGACTATTCAATAATAAGATGAATGAACAAGGGAAGGTAATAAAAAATAAATCGGGA
The DNA here is from genome assembly GCA_034641835.2 of Pinus albicaulis. Taxonomy (NCBI): domain Eukaryota; kingdom Viridiplantae; phylum Streptophyta; class Pinopsida; order Pinales; family Pinaceae; genus Pinus; species Pinus albicaulis. The sequence goes on along the minus strand of CM076570.1, from coordinate 1,159,477,461 downwards.
CTTGTATGCAAGGGATATTCACAAATTTAAGGAATTTATTATGATGAAACCTTTGCCCCTGTAGCCAGGATGGAAGCAATCAGAGTGTTTTTGGCCTTTGCATGCTATCATGATTTTAGGATATATCAAATGGATGTGATGTCTACCTCCCTTAATGGATATTTAGAGGAAGAAGTCTACATGGAACAACCTGAAGGATTCTCATTCATAGAGAAACATGACTATGTGTGAAGATTAAAGAAAGCCTTATATGGTCTGAAACAAGCTCCTCGTCCATGGTATTCAAGGTTGGACAAATACTTGAAAAAACAAGGGTTTAAGAAAGGAGGAGTAGACAACAATTTTTACATAAAGGCTAATGAATATGAACTCTTAATTGTAATAGTATATGTAGATGACATCATGTTTGGTAGCAACAAAGATGAGTTAGCAAAATGATTTGCTGAAGAAATGAAATCATAATTTGAGATGTCAATGATTGGTGAGCTCACCTTCTATTTAGGACTTAAAATTCAACAAAATAACACTATAATATTCATTTCACAAGAAAAATACTTAAGAGAAATGTTGAAAAGGTTTCAAATGGAAAATTTCAAACTTGTGTCAACTCCCATGATCACTAGATGCAAACTATGTGCTAATGATGGATCAATAGATGTAGATCAAAAACTTTACAGATCGATAATAGGAAGTCTACTATATCTAACTGCTTCTAGACCAGACATTATGTTGGCAGTAGGAATTGTAGCAAGATATCAAGCAAAACCAAAACAAAATCACTTACTTGCAATCAAGAGAATATTTAGATATCTACAAGGAACCTCACATTATGGCCTATGGTATCCAAAAGGAAAAAGTTTCACAGTGACAACATACACAGATGCAGATTGGGCTATTTTTGTGGATGACAGGAAAAGCGCATGTGGAGGTGCTTTTTATTTGGGAAAAAGTCTGGTGGCATGGCTAAGAAAGAAGCAAACTTATATCTCTCTATCTACAGAAGAAGCTCTATACATAGCAGGAGTTGCATGTTGCACACAAGTAATGTGGATGAAACAAACTCTCCAAGACATGAAGGTAAGCATTGATGAACCCATTTCTATCAAATGTGACAATAAAAGTGCAATAAGTATTTCAAAAGATCCTGTACTTCATTAAAAAACAAAGCACATCCCAATAAAGTACCACTTCCTCAGAGAGCAAGTAGCACATAAATTAGTAAAGTTGGAATATGTACCAACCAAGGAACAAACATCAGACATATTCAAAAAGCCTCTTGCTAAAGAGCCATTCAAATATCTAAGAGACAAATTAGGGGTAGTGTCTCTAGATGTTACTCTCTAACATGATCAAAAATAAAATAGATAAAAAAATAAATAGATAAAAAAATAAAAAAATTTAGAGGTTGCATATAAGGAACAGGACCAGTGCAAAAGACAAGTGATAGTCAATATCATACAAGAAAGCATCATTCTAGGGGGAGAGCAGTTAATAAAAATTGTCACAAAAGAGCTAGAGCAATGGAGCAGTGCATGGAACAGGTCCTCAAGATTAGAGTATTATGAAAATATAGAAACCACACTGGGAAAATTGCAACCCTTTGCCATTGTTGCAAAGGGGGAGGAAAAGCAAGAAAAATAAGAAAGGCTCTTCTGTAAAGTAGGCAGATGAAGAAAGATAACACACCTTGCAGAATGAAAGGGTGAGGAAGTCCTGTAGGAAGTATTGGAGTATTGGTGGATGTATTGCCATCAATGCCAAAGGGGAAGACAATTGAAAATATTGTCATTGATGGAAAAGGAGCAAAAATGAGTATCACCATACAGGAAAAAGAGCACCGATAGAACCATAACCTAAAGTAGAGAAAATGCAGCTAACAAAGCAGCGAATGCAGCAGAGGTAGGAAGGGCAGTTAAACCTTGTGCACATCTTATGACTGTGGTTAACATTGATCTGGGATCAACGGTACCACGGGGGCAAAAAAAGCTCGAGGGTTAGCCCAAGGGGGTGCCTCCGCAGTTGACCCTCCCATCGGGCATTGACTGCATATTGACGGTTGTCATTCACTGCGGTAGCACAAGCCCGATGATCATTCCATACCAAGGAGTGCCTCCATAGTGCTGTGAACTAGGACCCGCTTCCCTAAAGCCCAAAAGAATAGTCATGGATCAACGCGATCAATGGATGAGGATTAAAGGAGATAGAAAACAGAGATTATATCAGAATCAAGTGGGACCCGATCACATATTGGACATCACAAGTGAATGCGATAGTCGTTGGATGGATGCAAAGTTGCAATGTGATGTGGCAATGCGAAGGGACACGTGGTGGCACAACGCTATATCATACATCGACGATGCAAATTCCATCGCATACCATGAAGTGGTGGTGCGAAGTTCATCGTATATTGCAATCGGGGCAGGAGAAATATCACAATCAAGTGGGACCCGATCGTATATTGGACGTCGCAAGTGGATGTGATCGCATATTGCATATCACGTATGATATGAGTTCACATGGTATGGTAAATTATATGTGATAGCCAATATTGCGATGCGATATTACCATCACATATCACAATCGGGGCAGGAGAAAAATTGCACAAACACATGGGAACACTGAAGTGCGAAGTGCGATAAGAGAGCAGACGCGATGAAGATCGAAGCTGAAGCCTAAAAGTTCTCAAGTCCGGAAGTATGTAATTTTCCCTTTGTAAATCGCATCGGAGAGCAAAGGATCCATATAGCAAAGAACGATGGAAATATCGAAATGAAATAAAAAGTGGACGCGATATTGTTCAGAGGTAAATAGGAATGTATTTCATGTCTAGGCTTAATGTATTCTGCATTGTTTGTGAAGAAAATAGTGGAAGCAGAGGTCGACTCAGGTAGTAAAATAAAAGGTTGAACACTGCAACGAAAGGCTCGCGTAGTTAAAATGAACCATTCCCGTGCAGAACAATGTGATGCAGCTGCCGCTGTGAGTTAAGAGGGAAGGTCTAAATGCAAAGGTAGTACTCGGGAGTATAAGTGACCCAACACAAAGAGAAGAGCATGGAAAGATGCAAGTAAGATATGCAAGACGTGGAGGTTGTGTAAAACGTAAAGGCATGGGTCAAGATAGAAAAAGAAGGTTGTGTAGAACAGTTAGAAATCTAACAACAGGTAGAGAAGATAAAGGGACAACAGGAAGAGAAGACAAAATAAATGGAAAAGCAAGAGGCTGAAAGGGTTGAATTGAAATAGTGTTGTAACTGAAAATGTAAATTCATTAATTATTTTTATTGTATTTGATGCAAAGGTAAGTCTCTGTAGGAATAGGAAAAACTCCATGAGTGTTGTAATGATTATCTCATGTAATAACTTGAACTGAAGAATGAGGAATCGAATGGGTGGAAGGCATAGGGTCAGGTCTGTTCACTTCATATTCCCTGTAGAATGCAATCAGTTAGGAGTTATCTGTACAAGAGATGTAATATCAGTGGAAAGAGGGTGTTTAGAGAGTGTAAGAAGAAGAAGGAGCAGACAAAGAAGTTGTGAAGATACAGAGATAATATAAGGCAGATGTGAATGATGGACGACAGCTGTGAAGAAGGAATATAACGAGGCTGATATCCAAGTAAATTAGCATGTTGTTGCAGTATTGTGTGAGGAAGTTGGTGCTTCCATATCAAGTTGTAGCTTGATATATCTCTAGTTGTAGCTGGCTGAGGTAGGAGCCTCCTGTGGGTTGTAGCCTGCAGAAAATCAATGGTGAGAGGGAGTTGGAGCTTGCCTTTGCATCACAACAATAATAAGATGTGGTTTTCTCCCTTATGGGTTTCCACTTATATCTGTTTTCTATGTGCATGATGATTATGTGTTGATATTCTATATTTAATCTGCTTAATACCTACTGCTCACTTATTAAGATTGTTGTTCCATTGTACATTAAGTTGATCAGAAATTGAAGATTTAAATAAGTGTAAAAGAAAGTTTTACAAGACCCTGAATGCACTAAACTGAATCACCACCCCCCCTCTCAGTTTAACTAAGGGATTAACAAATAAAGGGAGTCAATATGGAAAAGGTGATAATTTGGCTCCCATGTGCTTTAGAAAATTGATATTTTTTTGTCCATAAATGTTAGAGGTGGAAAAATATATGAGAGGTAAAATATGTAATCCTAGATTCCCTTAAGGAGGAAGGGTTAAAAAAATTCATATTTTAAGGTCAACACTATGTTCATGATCACATATTTATGGACAAAAAGATATCAATTATTTCCTCTCATAAAAAATATATATATAATTCAAATGTGTTATTCTCATTTAATCAATCTTTACAATAGGGATGGATTTACTCATAATTTATCTTGTCATCATCATATACTCACACCTTGATGAACATTAGAATGTAGGCATAAACTAGTCCTTCCAAAAAATTGTGGTGAAAATCACACAAAAGATTTGATTTTCATCCCTACCATGGAAACCTTAAAATATGCATTTCCCTCCAAGCAAGGATTTATCTTAATTAAAACATAGGATTTTAACTCCTTGAAGATTCACTGAAGAAGTATACTCTACCCAACAATGTCAACAATTGTTCTAATATCAAACTAGGTCTAGTACTTCTATAATTGTGTGGTCTTTGGCTTATAACATCACCTTTATCCTTACATAAAATGTCTTGGAAATTAGTACCACATTATGGCTAAGTACATTATATCCTCCTTTATCCACTTCAACAAGTACTCTTTAAATACTCCATTTACCATCATGACTTAGTGACAAATTCATCTTTCTTGAGGTAGAAATTGTACAGTAACATAGTAAAAAAATGTCCTATAAGTAATATTTCCTTCCCATTTTTCCCAAGAGCTATTAAAATAGCTTTTTTTCCTTCAGCACCCCTTCCCAATGTTAGCTTCTACCTTTCCCAATCCATTTCCAAGCATAATTACCATCCCTAAATAAGCTCACAGAAAATTTATGCTCAGGGTTAAAAGCATTCAAGTCACTTAAAACCATTTTGTAGCTTAAACCCCACCCCCTCATTCATTAAACCCTGATTTAACTTATCCATCATGTTTCACATATTTTAGACAATTATTTCCCATTGTTGTACATTGGCTCTATGACAAACTGAAGGTTAATGGGAATTTTCCAAATATGGTCTATTCTTGTCTAATGTCCTAACATATTCCATCTTTTAGAGGCAAGAAGGCTTCATTTGAGAAGCATATAATAGTTCCCATTAAGTAAAGTAGAGAATGTTAAAGATTTTATGGGGGTCAGATTTGTTAAGTGTCCATTTAAGCGACTAGAACTAACATCATGAAAATCAATAAAAAAACAACATAGGTCACCCAAATAGTGTTATTTTTCCACGACGCTAGAATTCTAGGTTCGGATCTATTGTGATATTCAACAACCCCCATTATTTAAGTATAATTTCCTGAGAAAAATAATGGGGACCCTTTTAAAATTTTTAGAGTAGAACAAATAAAACCCTTAAAAGATTAATTCAAATAGGAATATGAATGAAATGGGTTAAAAAACATTGAGTTTTCATTTAAAAGACACTTGAGCAGAGAATGTTAAGTAAATCGCAATCGTAATATCGCAGGAAAGACATATGGCTCTTAAAAATCCACTCAACACAAATTGCGATGCGAAATACATCAAAGCACTTCAATAAAGGAAAAAGGCATTTTCCTGAACAAAATTCCATGAAAGGAAAAAGGCATTTCTAGGTTTAGGAGTTTCAAGTAGTTACTTAGGGTATTTTTCTAAGGTAATTCCTAACAATTGAACTTAAAGCATTGTGCTTACGGTTGATTACCACCTTGTTCTATGAATTAGGATAAATTATGGGTCATCTTTCATTAGACACTTGATCAGCTTTGGAGGGACATATCTACATATATAGTGAAACACATAGAGGAATCTTTAATACAAAACAATATACTCATAATGCATTAGGATTTATTGTTCAATGCATTTGTCTATGCATGATATTTTCTTTTTATGCATTGTGATACTTTTAGATTTTAGCCCAATAACTAACATGAGGTCCATGGATATAAGCCCAACCATATAATAGGTGATATTTCTGACAAGCTAGCTAGTATAGGAGGAAGACACCTAGAGATCAAGTCAATTATAAATAACAGTTTTTAATTAGGACCATTATTAATTTAGTGAGAATCAAATAGACGATTTGGAATATGTGTGGGTTAATCCAATGCATCATGAGCACTAATAATTCTTGATTAATAGCATGATGGTATATCATCATGGTCAAGTAGATATATATGCTTAAACATAAGCATGGATCTCAAACCTAACCTATGAATTACAGTGTATGTACTAAAACAACTTAGCTGTTTTTTTTTTTTCTAAATAGGACTAATTCTATTAATTATGAAAATACTGATACAAAACTGCCAGGACTTCTGCTGTGAAAGCCAGACAGTCTGGGTTGATTGACTATGCTGTCCTTGAGAAGTTGGGGCCGCCCAGAGTGGGAAACCGGCCCATTAAACATCAGAAGTTGGGCCGCCCATAGAAGGGAAACCGGCCAGTGACTTATACAAAACATGTGAATAACTTCAAAAATAAAGCAAGAGACATCACTTTTCCCAGCAGGTGGGCGACTAAAACAGTAAAACATGAAAAAACCAGCTGTAATTGAGCCCAAGGAGTCAGCTCTTGTCCTCAGAAGACAGCGGTTCCTCTTCGACTCTGCATGCATATTCATTTCCTGTGCTGCTGTCCTCCTTTCCTCCCTGACTGTCAGACTTCATGTTCTGGTGCTCAGCTTCAGTGCTGACCTCTGCGTGAAGAGAAGGATTGGAGCGAAGGTCAAGTGGAGGGGGGGGTCAGCAGAAAGGGGAATTTCCTCACGAAGGGAGACAGTGATGAGGGAAGTGATGATGGAGTCAAAAGAAGTACAGTGGAAGCGAAGTTCCGCATTCTGTGTGGTCTGCCAGATGGTGGAGCCACGAACCCTGTTGTTTGGAGAAGTGGGATGACAGGGATGGGCTGTGGCAGCTGAGGGAAGGGTTTGACAGGGAGGATTAAGAATGTTAGGTGGAAAGGAAAGACCGGGAGGCTCAGAGTGAGCGACAGGTTGGCCAGAAGCATCACTAGTGATTCGCGCATGCCCGCGTCCTCTGCCAGCAAGGATTCCCCTGCCGCTGCCTCTACGTCTGCCACCACGTGAAGATGGCGGGGGAGTGAGGTCGTATCCTTCAGAGGAGGAGCTGAGCTCAGAAAGGGGCAGTGGAGGAGTGCCAGAAATGCGGCCTCGACTCACACCACGTCGTGGCCTCATTCTTTGACGAAGTCTGGGCATGGCTAACAACAAATGACGCAGACGAGGCCTGCCTGAGAAGGGGTCAGGAGAAGGGGAGAGGGCAAGAACACCACCAGGGTGACTTTGACTATGCAGGATAGCTGGAAAACTGAAAGTGCGATTACCAGTGGGGCGAAGATCCTGAGAATTGAAATTGAGATTGGAGAAAGACGGAGTACCTGTGAAGGAAACGCTCGAAAAACCAGAAGAGGCGCAAGCTCTGCAACAAGGGCTGCTGGAGAAGTGGACGCCCGGCACCGTTTCCAAACAAGCCCAAACACTGCAACGACGCCCCGTATTCGTTTTGCAGCTGGAAGTAGCCGCACCAGGGGGGCAAGCGCTGCTCAGCGGGAGCAGAATTCTCTCATAGCTTCCGTCTCTCTGCCCCTCTTCCATAATGAAAGCGAATGCCAAAAACAGCGCCATAAACCAGAGAATGGAGGTGCAGTAAATACCATAGTGTTCCACCCAAGGCAAATTAATGTCGCGAGGACTGTGAACACGCGAGGCCATGTGGGCAGGGCACGCAAACAGCCTTGGGAGCTGCGTGGGTGCCGGTGGCCCATTAATTCGCTCTGTCAGCCGCATCCGGCGAAAACAACTTAGCTGTTAATACAAAACATGATTGACTTAACTTTTCACTTATTATTATTATATTGTTTCCTTAAATACTAATATAGCTAATATATAAATATATTTAATGGGCCTTGATTACTATTCAAGTGAAGGTGGTGATATTCACTCACCAAGGTTCTATTCCCCTAGCACAAGTTGGTTCTTGTAGCTCAAGGTGGATGCAAAAAGTTTCCATGCCATATATTGTGATGAACAATGTTCTTAACTTGAATGGAAAGACACCCCTCAATATCCTTAAAATATTTATAATTTTTAAAATCTTCTTTTGACTTTTAATTTTCATATTACTTAATCAATAATATATAAATAAATAAAATTGCATGAGTCATTCAACAAAGTGATAGGCTTCTAGCGCATAGTCACTTTGGAATGATTGATCTTGGGTATAAACATCATAATACCTTTTTTAAAGTTGGTTCTCAATTATTTCTCTGTGATGGATTATTTGTAAACCTCTACAAAATGTCTGGATTGACAAAGTACGTGGTAAAATTATAGAATTCACACTGGAATCTGTCTAATCCCATGACTTACCATCATCATTGTTCATTTTTGAGAGAGTATACATGGATAATGAGACCATTGGGGAACTATCCCTAAGGGGAAATTGAGTCACTTCTATAGCCTCATGAAACTAAAATATTCAAGACAAATGGCTTGTGCCTAAAATTTCTAATCTTGCCAAATGTAAATCATTGTTGAGGAAGTTGTTAGCCCCCTAGTTTAAAGTTGCAGGATGTCCAACATAGCTTATTGTTTTTGTTGGTGAAGCTATCAAAGGTTGGATCCCATGTCGGGCCGAATATTTTGAGAAGCTTAATAAGGTGAATAGGCTTGTTATATATATTTTTTTTCTAGAAAGGAAAATCTATCCTTCTCATTAAAAAAAAAAAAAATCTGTACAGTCACTATAGAATCTTGTAAAATAACTAGGAGGAACAAATATATTACCTATACATGCAAGAAATACATAAAGAAATTAGACTTGAAAACTTAGCGAGACAATAAGACTAGGAACTCAGTCACTGACAATATTCTGCTTCATGTAGGCGCTCACATTTTATTGGTTGGGTGTTTTTTTGGACTAATGAAATGTTGCCAAGTGACCCAGTCACAAGTTCCCACGGGGCACCCCCAGGCGGTGTAAAATATTGTTTGGTTGGCCAAAGGCTCAAGTTATATCGAACCCCCGACCTCTATTCATTCAATAGAGAACTCTACCAACTATGCTGTAGGTGGGTCTTAATAACCATAGACTGAAATTTTATTATAAAGTTTATATAAACCCCATTTGGTAGGAGGGGTCGGGTTGCTAGCCCCGACCATCAGTCATCAGACTGCCATATGACCACAGTTTCACACCTTCAGTTTCACATGTGTCACTTTCATGTTTTAGAATGTCATATTTTCTTGCTTTCACTTCAATTAGTGTCATTTTAGTGTTATATTATCTCTAGCATGTGTTTCTTTCATCGTTATTCGCATATCGCAAGTGTCGTTCACACTTTTCTCTTTATATAGAAAATGTCATCTTTTGGCATGGGAAGTGTTGCTTATCGTGTAAAGTGGAGCTTTGGATTTTTTCAAAGGGTAAATTTGGTTTTGATGAGTTCCTCTAGTCATGTAGACACACTTTATACTCATTCCCAAATTTTTATGCACTATCGTAAAAGTGTCATCATCGTCGTCGCAAAGTGTATCTTTAATGTCGCACTTGGGGAAATTCATTGTAATGTCGTCACTTTGGGGGAAGAACATTGTTCATGTATTCTAAGTGATCAATGTTGTGTATTTAACTATTCTAAGTGCGTGATCATACCCAAGTTTTTTCCTTCTTCCCTTTGGTCTCATTGATTCCACACTTAGCCTCATCCAAAAAATTGCACTCATGATCAACTTGACCTCACTCAACCTTCCTCAACTGCGCATTATGCAATCTCATTCCTCAAGCCCTAACATTACCTCTTGAAATTTTTCATTGTGTAGTCAGAGTGCCCAAATTTGACCCTTGAGCTCAAGAACTACATAATTTGTGCCTCCTAATCAGCCTTAACTGCACATTGCACAATGCCAAGCCTCAAGCTTCCAGCCTGACACCTTGATTTGCACAATTTTTGAATCCATTATATTTTCCTACATCCAAAATTTCATATTGGAAAACTTCAAGCCTCAATCCTAACCCCTTCAACCCATCAACTATGCAATATCCCAGCTTGTTCTCCTTCCATATCTGCACATTGGACAACTCTAGGCCTGAAGCCTCACCCTTCGGCTGTTGAGCTCCTCAACTGCATAATCACCTAGTTAGGCCTCTCAAAACTGTGTATTGGGAAACCTTAAGGCTCAAGCCTCAAGATTGACCTCTTGAATCCCTCAATTGCACAGTTCCTTGAGTATGTCCTTCAATAACTTTGCATTGGGCAACATGAAGCCTCAAGCCCCAATATTTAGCTCTTAAGCTCATCAAATGCGTAATCATTTGACCCTGGCCATCTTGAATTGCATAGCCTCAAGCCTCAATCCCAGACCTTGACATATGGAACTACGCAATCCCTGAGTTAGTCACCAGTTCCAGCCCTAAAAAGTGATTTCATGAAACATGTTAGATTAGAGGTTTTTCGGACTGATGTCATCTTGCAGTGAATGGTTTTCAATTGCAAGTACTCTATATCATCAAGATAGGATGATGATGGATGAAAATGAGAGGGAGAACATTGAATTGAGAAGAATTCTAGAAATGGATGAAGAGGAGAAGAGGCATATGTGCCTTCAATTGTAGCATGTGCTAGAGGAAGAATTTGTTGAAAGTTCCACTCCAGTGACAACAAAATAAACATCCAAAGTAAAGCCAATATATGGGCATGGTTCAAACAGTGATTGTGGACCATATGAGGAAAATAATTCACGTGAATTTTTCAACCATATCCAAGGTTCTCATCATATTTCAGTTGGTGAAAGTGGGTGGCTAGCATCATCAACGATATCGTCATCATCATCAGAAGTTGATAAGATGAATGACAAGTTGACGGAGGTAATAAGCATTTCAAGTACAATTCATTCCATTTATGTTCATAACACCTATTTTGTAGCATTTGAGCAACATACCAAAGGAATTAGTATGAATATGATATCTAAAATGGGTTATGAAGGAGGAGGCCTCGACATCAATGGCCTCGAGGATAATGTTTTTGCTAGATTTCACGGTTCATGATATTTTTGATAATTGTTAAAGAACTTCCTTCTTTGTAGCGTGGGCTTGGATAGTCATGATTGGTGTGTCTTATCAACAAGAGTTCACACCATCCATCATTTTAGATGGTTTGACATTGTTACATGCCTCAATTTTTAATTGTTGTTTGTTGTTTCCTAACTTCTTCCCTTTTCACAAATCTTGGACTTCCATCTTGTGACATAAGGAATTGAGTGCTATTGGGAATTGCACCATGGTCATGGATTGATAGGAGAGGGAAGTATTCTACCATTCGATATGATTTTCTAAACCTCAATGATGTTGTGAATGAGAATCTTATTTTTCTAATTTTCTAGAAATTCTTAATTTGTTCGAAGCCGTGTGGCCACTATCCTTGTACAATAGCAGCTTACAGTTCTCTAACTTTTTTTTCCATAGAAACAGTAATTTGCAGTAAATTGATCATTTTATGGATGAAACATAGTGCAATTTGTTGGGTTAGCCACCCTATCCCCTCTCTTTATTATTCCTTTCAAATCCCCTTTGGAAATTGGGCATTCGAGGTTTTAAAAACTATTATTTTTTTGAGCCAATCCTCTTCTATGATGTGTGGAAAGTGCAGAATTCCATGTTTTAATTATGTGACATTGATGGCTTATGTCTTGACAATGAAAGTGTGGAACATTACTACTCTTCTTCTCCATTTTATAAAGCATCCATTACGAGTTTTCAACTTTTACAATTTGTATTTTTATTGCTTTCATTTGCACCATTTAGAGTAATTTCTATTTATTATTTTAGCAAAAATAAACATTGTCCAATAAGGAGGTGAAGTTTCATGGAGTGCATTATGTGACTTTACATTATACACACATAAGATGACTCTTTTGTTTTTTTTTCTAACTAGGTTGAGCCTAGGGCAGGGCCAAATTTTTTATTGGATGGAAGCATGATCTAACCACAATGGGAATGGGATACTATAACCGAGATTTTTTGAAGCACAATTGAGCATGGACGCCCCTTTGGATAGTTTAATTTCCCCAAAAGTGGTTTCCATCCTTAACCCCTCCCCATGAGGTTTGAACCTAAGACTTGGTGGGGACTAAACCCCAGTCACACCAACTATTATACACCTCACGGGTCACACATAGATGACATTGCTTATAGGGAGAAATTCCATTCCCGTGTAATATGTTTGTGTGAAATTTTACACTTAATTCCCCATGACATCTATCGAGCACACTGTGACAAAACTATAACCATATTCCTACCATTATTTGACAAGAAAATCAATATACATAGTAGGGCATGGCCCACTCAGGAAGTTGGCTTGCTAATAATCCTCTACTCGAATAAGTTTTAGGACTAATCTCATTATTCTAATAAGTTTTAGGATCAATCCCATTTAAATTATTTTATGATCTTTAACAGGTATGTGGCCTTAAATTCAATACACATAGTAAGACATGGCCCACTAAGGGATTTTCGTTGCTAATCCTCCTATACTCCTTTGGATTTTAGTAAGTTTCAGTATCAATCCCATTTAGGTGGTCTTAAATTCATCATAATTAAAATTTTGTTGTATGATTTAAATCAAATAAACATTTATTAATGAAATTGAAATAGTCATCGGTTAACCATCTCCAAGTTTCTTTCCAACATCTAAACCATGACATAAAATAATTGAACCATCACATAATTTTTTTTGTTATGGATAAGTTCCACAAGCGTACTTGGGATAAAGAGTGAGGGAGAAAGAAAAAGTACTATATTGAAGAGTTTAATCCCACTCATAGTCATTAACAAAAATCATACGTAGGGGCCAATATTTCTTGGATAGCCAAAATTATTATTGCTCAGTTAAATACTAATTCTCATGAACTCTATTGTGAAACAAGGTGTTCGAAAAGGCCAAAAGAAATGTGGGAAGAAAAAATATGTATTTTTTTCTCTTTCGAAAAAGTGGAAACATAAAAAAAACATTTCAATTTAAAATGCAAGGCCTTCAAAGAAAACACTGAAAGTTATGCAGATACAATGAAAACTAGCTCTTGGGATAATTTATTCCATGAGGGGTTTGTCAAGAAGTTAGGAGCCTTTACTATGAGGTTTCACAGGAAAAGGGTCGAATAAGGATAGTAAATAAATTTGTCCCATAAGCTATCTTTAAAATCTTTAACGTTATATTATTTGTTTATTTCTTTCTAATTTACAACATTTTTACTCTCCCTCGCCATTAAAAACCAACCCAATTTTCCATTTAAATAGGGAAAGAAGAAATAAATAAAGAAATTATTTTAACCTCTAGAGGCTAAATAGCATATATGACACATTGCTTCTCCATCTGATTCTTATATTTGACCCTTTTCCTATAAAGTCTTATAAAAAACACTCTTAGCTTCTAGGCATTATAACAAACACTCCCAACTTTTAAACATTGAAACTCTTCTTCATCATTGGCACACACAACCAAATAAAAAAATAAAAAAATGTGGCAAGGAAACTTATGATATTTATGTTCTCCCTCATCATTCACACTCACATTTCATCATTCACACTCACATTAGAGTATATTGAGATACAAAAAATTAATGCCAAATGAAATCTATTCCCGTGTACAACAACATTATGATATTCATATTCTCCCTCATCAATCACACTAACCTTAGAGTACATTGAGAAGGGGAACATTAATGTGAAATGAAATGACTAAAAATATAAAACATAAGCAATATTTTTATGGTAGAGATCGGTGTTACACCTCCATTTGAAGATGAAACAGATTCAAAATTGCAACCTTCGAGCCTGCTTGCAATAACCAGCATTAAGATTGAATTAATTCACATGGTCTCTGTGTATGATTAACAGGATAAACTAGAGAAGAATATGGACCAGGGGTGATGGAAAAGGCGAAGGGTTCAAATTTGAAAGCATGGCACCAAATTTGTTTTCAAATGGGGAATTCTTCACCTAAATTGCAAGAAATTTAGTAAATAAATGACGCATCCCAGGGTTTGTATGCAAAATTCTTGATCTTTCAGCAGCGATGACGATCTGAGTGATCTGTTGGGGCTCAATAGTAGCCTCGAATATATCCTAACCGATTCCAAGTAGAGATTGTCTTTGGAGGGGTCTGATGATGAGACTGTAAAACCTCTTCACTTCAGAAACCCTAGTTTCACACGTCAAAGGTAGGAAAATGATGAAACCAATGCGGACTGGGCCGAGAAAGGTTCAAAGAAACTAGAGAAATTCGAAATAAATTAAAGTTCGTTTTCAATTACAGATATATTGAAAATTGGATATGAGAAAGTTAATGCTTATGACCCTGACGCGTCTAATTCGAACTTAGAGGAAAAATGCAAGCCCTTGCATTTGATGGAAAGTAAAGAGCAGAAAAATGGAGTTTCCACTGATGCATCTAGTTCAAAATTATAGCAAAGGGGTAAGCCCTTGCATTCAATTAGATAATAGATTTCAGAAAACTGAAATTTCCAAGAAAGTTTGGTTGGTTGGAGAATTGGCTGAATTAAGGCTTAATTTGAGCATGAAGAAGTCTTCATTCTTGGATTTTGTTGGTAAGCCTTCGGTATTTTCCACTTCAATGCCTACTTCATTTTTTTATTTTATCTCGGTCACTTGCTTTTTCACCGTTACTTGGAAGTGTAAAGTTGAGTCCAAAGCCCGGAGCTACATTTGCTGCGGATGTAGTTGCATCTCGAGTTGTTCCTAGTCCCCATGCCACAGTGATAAAGAACAGGAAGGTGCAAATTATATCTAAAAGAGTCTTGATTCAGAGGCTTGGCAGAGTCTAGTTCAAAAGTTGGAGCAATTTCGAAAGAAGAGGAAGAGGAGGGGAGTATGGTTAGTTTCGAGGTGGGAATTTCTGAAGGATTGTTTCAATTTGGGGATAATTCAACTAGTATTCCATATGATCTCAGTTTTACTAGACCCAAAGAGGAAATGGAAAAAGAGACCCATAATTTTATGGAAAATTAGGAATATCCCCTACCGAGATCAGAACCCGAAGAATTTATTGCTCAAATAGAGACAGTGACAAGAGAAAACGGCGAAAAAATAATTATAAGCAGGAAGAATGAAGAAATAGAGGGACAAGGTGATATCATTATAGGAGTGCAAGTCAACAAAGTGCTGCAGATTGTGCAGAACATTGGCAAAAGTAGTCCAACATCTGATCGTGAAAAAAGTCCACCATTGATGAATTCTGATGCTAATACTTGTCTGGAAACTCAGAACTCTGAATCTAGTAATTTTTCGTTAGTTAGTGATAATAATATATCACAATTAGGGAGTGAAGAAGAAAAAAGAAATGCTCCTATTCAATTTCCAGAGCCAACAAAGACGGTTACTCAAGAAAAGCAAGTCAATGTAATTGAAGAAATGCCTAAAAAGAAAAACGAAAGGACCATTGATGACGTTATTGATGAAAAAGGGGGGAAAATGGTTCATGGCCAACCTGGAAGGAAACCTGGAAAAAATGTCCGAGCCTCTCTTAAGCCATTGGACTTGGTGTAAGAACTTGAAAAGAGAGATGCATCTCTGGATTGCACTGGGAAGAGGGAGTTGCATCACAACCTACGAGACTTGAGGGTATCCGACGAGGACCTCGAGCAATAGGTCATTTACAAATTGATTCCATGAGCTATCTTTCACAGGTACTTGCGTCACAAATGTTCAGGCGGGATGATGGTTCTCCATAAGCTCTAGTTGTGCATATGAATTATATTGTTGCGGGTATGTCCAAAGGATCTATCCTTGTTAATCCCAGGAATATTTTTCTCAGAGTGCTGACGGCATGGATGCCAAGGTTCTGTAATTTATCCTTTGAGAACCTAACTATTTGCATGTATTCCAAAATTTCCTTATCTTTCAATCCCATTCATGATTTTTTCTTCTGACAATGTTTATTTTTTTTACTTTGGAATGCAATTTTAGCTCTTTTGAGACAGATTGTCTATTTTGACAATTGTCTCTCAAGTTTTGCAATAGACCTTTTTTTTACTAGAGTATATTTTGTAGTGCTTCATTTCTCTATATACGTCTGTAAGAATCATGGATAAAAGAGCATACATCCTTTTTAATTGATTGAAAATGGGGGACAATATTGATCTATCCATCCTCTATAATATATCTATTATATCAATCGTTATCAAGTAGATGTATATGAGTATTCACTTGAAAAATTTTTGACAAAAAACTATGAAGAATAGGTCATATGGCATCATTTATCATATATCATTGAATACTATATTATGGATAAGGAAGTGATATTTTTTGATAGTAAGGAACCATCCTTGCATTCATTCTATTCTTAGTATCATAAAACACACCTCTTAGTTCCCTTTCTGCTCTTGTTTTGGAGTATTTCGCAAGTCTGTTTTTATTCCTTATGGCCACCCACATGGAAATTATTTTTTCCATAGTGGTTTCCACCATAAGGACTTATCATTTTGACTATTGAGCCTCATTGGAAAACATTTCTTTGTACCCTAATTTTGAAATATATTTATCCACTGAAGGTTTTTTAGATCATACTATTACATCTGCTTCCTTTCTGATTTTTACATTACTTCTAATCAAGGCTTCAACTAATCTGCATTTCTCCCTTAAAGTTATACCATATTGGTTTTGATCCATCTCTGTTGCTAGATATATGTAATCATAGGACTGACACTTTGGACACCTTAAATAATTCCTTTCATGTAATAGAGTTAATATTTTGTTTGACAGAGTACAGGTTTTCTCACATCCAACCCATGGATCAAACTCCAGTCTCATATGTTCCCATTACCAATCTTCCATGCTAGCCAGTTGTCTACAACTAGAAATATTTTCACTAGTCACTTCTAGATCAAAATTTTCAAGACCTAGAATAGACAAAGAGTTTGTGGGGAAAAAGAGCAATCAGTTTGAATTGGATTGGGAATAAATCATGAAAAAATTTTGAAGTATAAAAATTAAATATATACACATTTTAAATATAAAATATGTATTTTTCATTAATATTCAATAAATCCATGTCCATACAATCCACACTATCAATAAATGTAAAACAATTCATGGATTAATAGGTATCTCATATAATATGGGTTCAAACTGAGAACTGAAAGAATCTACTTATAAAGGTCAAGTGAAGAGTTAACGCTAAATATTATATAGTAAAAAATCAAAGATGCAGGTCTCTCCCATGTCCTCAACTCTTTGACCTCAAGGTTCGGAAAGTCGTTAAGGTGAAAAAGAGGGATTCTTTTGATCATAGCCAATCCGATGTAGGATCTAGCTATTCCAAATTTAGGTCAATAGCCCAATTATCCAAACCTTTCATTATCATGAAACATTAAAATGTGAACTAAACTTTAAATCAATTCTTTCAATTCAAGTGTTTAATGTTTAGATAAAATGAGATGAGTCTTGTGTTTCTTGATGTCTCACCTTGGATTTTCCTATTGCAAAGTCGAAGAGTGCAGTGGACCGATACAGGATTATTTAAGTGATTTTGTGTTAATAACTTAATTGGTTGTGCTTATTGGCATGAATTTTCTCAAACATGCTCCAATTTCACCCACAACCTGAAGCATTGTAGGTATGGCTCAAGATTTGAATGGAAAATCTTTTAATATCTGGCACATCATTGCCGAAAATTTTTCACCAAAGATCTAGCAAAGTGGAAAGTTTAAAATCTACTCAGAAGCATGTAAGAGGGGCATGTAATTGGCATATACTTGGCCACCTCATCATTATATCTTCTTTTGATGGCCTCCTAGGTGAGATCCATCACCTCATAAAAGTAACCCTTAGTGGGTTTTTCAACATCAACTGTGATTAAAGATTGGAGTTGATTGTCAAACATTCAAATTTTGGTATAAATAAAATTTGAAAATGAAATGAAGTTTGGCTTCGAAGGTGAACATTGAAAAAGTTTGAGACTTAAGTACCTGAGCACTTTGGCAAGTGACCCTGTCACAACAATAATATCTTCAGCATCTTCCTAGAAACCATCACTAAAATCAAGAGCAACAATTATAATGCATTCATGTGTTTTTCCATCTCTATTGATGCCATCCACTCAGGTCCAAAACATATCCTATTGAGATTTACCCTTCGGTCAACCATGAATTACGAAGAGATGAATTTTTTTGGAATTTTGGTCACTGTAGGAAAAATAGTTCCTTGCCTTCAATGAATATTGTTGTGCTGTTGAGGTCATTTGTGTGATTGTAAATTAATTTGGTTATGGATTTTTCCTTATACATGACCTTTTGTATACAGGGAATTCTTGCAATGCCTTCAGCATTAAATCTATGTAATGTGTAGGACAAGAGTTCCAAGATATGGAGGGATTCCTAAGCTCAAAAAGTCTAGCAACAGCCATATAATTAGTTGCATTGTTGTTAAAAATTTGTACAACATTTTATTTTCCCACTTCCTAAACAACTTTCACCATTTCACAAATTAGTTGGGCACTATTAACTTTGTTTGAGGCATATACTAATTTGAGAAACATTATTTCCTTTAGACTAGATATGTCACAATTTATCAAGGTTTTTTTCATTTGATCTATCCATCCATCAGCCATGATGGTGAAATTTGTTTCTACCCATGATGAAAAAACCTTATCTAGTATATATCATCAGCATTTTCTAATAGAAAATCTATCCTAAGGCTCCCACATGTAGGGGCTTTCAACATAGATTTGCAATAGTGACTGCATCAATCATACACTGGGAGTGAGGGCTTTTGGCATAGTTGTAATGTCCCTAGGAAATTAGTTCGATAAGAAGAAATGGCTTATTGATCTCCATAGACTATAGACTTTGATAAAAGGGAAAACCTAAAATATCAAATGTTTGGGAAATGGAGGGCAAGATTTGGGGCAACTTGGCAAAGAAACCCAAAGTTGGGGTTTTGAGTGAACCTCAATCAATTAAAGAGAAAATTCCTTCAAAGAAATATATAATTACAAGAGGGATAGATTCATTTCGATCATCATTGGATTGGTTCATTTTTCCTCTGTTCTTCTTTGAGCGTAAGGCTTTGAGGGTTTAAGACCCCCTTCTGACCAGTTTTTGTGGAGGTGATCTCACCCTACCTAGACTTTTCTCTTCTAATTTCGGTGGTGAAAGAGTCCACCATAATTATTTTATTATTTTTTTTCTTCTACTCTCTTTTGGCAGAGGATTCTCAAAGAAGTTCGAATCTAAGGAAGGTCATAAGATCAAACAAAGTATTTTTTAGGAAGCAGCTAAAGCAAGACAGATCAAGGTATTTCTTGATGTCGAGCCAAAAAGATGGCGTGTGAGACCGGAAGGGGCCAGAGGGTCAGATCGAGCTAGCAGAAGAGTTAAAACGTAGAAGCCACTCAGTCCCCACGCAGAGTGACATACTAGATTTCTCATCAGTGTTGTAGTAGGATTATGGGTAATACAAATTTTCACATGGTATCAAAGCTTGTATAGTTGAGCGCAGGAGGAACAAAAGAAAAAATATGTAGATCTAGAATTGGTGAAGCAAGGATCAAATAGCTACGTAAGTAGCAGATTGATCTCTCGAGTGATTGCATAGTCAAAGCCAGGATGGCTAGTCCTTGCAAGGAAATCTCTCTCTGAATGAGTTGACAGAGATGTACGATTTTCCAGTTTACAAAGGAAGAGGGAGAAATGCAACAAATCAACATTCGGAGGAACGCAATTTTCTATGCAACAGTGATTGTGGGTGCAAAAGTGTTAGGAAGAGTAGTTGGAGACACTTTGAGGGAACTTTCTTCCCCAGGGAATTCCTTGCCAAGGAATTCTAATTTTCGATACCTAAGAAAAAAAATTGGATGATAGATCTACCATCACCAGCAGAGATTCCATAGGCCAGGCCATAGTTGTTAAAAGGAGAGAGAGGGAGCTATTTCGACATATTTTTTCATTCGGAAAATATGGGAGCAAGCGGGCTGAGAGATAAAGATCGGCTGGAGGGAGCCTCCAACTATGTTATTTGGCAGACAAGGATCAAATGCTTATTATATGATCATGATATAAAACTCTTCATCGAAGGTGTGGTGGCTGTGAAAGTCAATGCATATTATCTGAAGGAATACAAGAAGAATATGGCTAAGGCAAAGTGCCTGATCCTTGACGAGGCAAGGGCTCATATCGTGTGTCACATCGCTAGAAAAGGGACTACTAGAGGAATGTGGCAGGCCTTGGAGAAGCTATATCAAGGATCTTCCGAGCAGCGGAAGATGCATCTGGAGGAGAAGATGCAGACTACCATGATGCGGAAAGGTGAGTGCATTGATATGTTCTTGGTTAGAATTCAAGAGAAACAAGATCATCTGGAAGTTGTGGGATCAAATCCTCAAGCAAAAGATATGGTAAAACTGGCCCTCAACTATGTGTTTGAAGACTATCAGGTCTTTATCCAAAGCATCCTAGGCAGAGAGAATTTGCCGGACTGGGAGTCAATGTGGGAATCTCTTCAGTAGGAAGAGATGAGGAGGGACTTACTCAAGTGTCAACTTGAGGGTAGCAACATCAGTGGGAAGAAGACAAGGAGGAGGAGGATAATTTTCCCTTGCATCAAAGGTGTAGCAGGAGCATCGCTAGAGGAAGAAGGATCTTTCCAAGATCAAATGATTTTTCTATGGTGAGATGGGCCATTATGCCACACAATGTACTCTCAAGAAGAGAGACAAAGAAGAGAAGCATGATCTGCAAGCACCACCTGCCGGGATCAATGAGGAGGAGTTCACCATTATTACCCATCTATCTCCAGGATAGAGGTGGGGGTGATTTGGAGGTGTAGACAAAAATATCTACAAGATGGGCATGATCCTTAAGGATTCCACCTCTTGGATCAATACCTTGCTATGGGAGCGGAGATCAGATGTAGCAGGATGGAGAAGTTCCAGTTGGTGCAAAGGAGTGTAAAAGTGACAATGCAGTGGTCAGGAGTGCTAGAGTCTAAGCAGTGCAGAGCAGAGTTTGCAGCAGTGCAGTGAGGCACAACGCAGAGTCAGCAGGAGCGCAACAGCTTCAGAGGGTCAGCTCAAAAGCTATCAACAATCAAATATTTAGTACTGAGATACATCATATTGAACACCTGCTCAATTTTGGATGTTTTTTTGTTGCAATAAGAAACAATATTGTAGTGCAGTATCAGTTGACAGTGGCAGTGTCAGAAACAAAATGGATGCAAAATTTGAGAGGGAGTTGCAGTACAGATGCAGCTGCAGCAAAAATACAAATGCAGTGATTATGCAGATTTGGTGGGCAACAATGTCAGACATAAGTAGTGCAGAGGGAGATGTTGCAAAATCAGAGCAGTACTCAGTAGGGGGCATTTCTAGAGAACATTCCTCGCTAAGAGAGAGTGTTGATTTGTTATAGCTTCGGATGTGCTTTAAGCCTAAAATTTTGTAGAGAGGCTTAGACACATGTATTCCAGACAACCTGTAAAACGTTTTGGTAAATTCCACCCGGATTGTATTTTATTAAAAGAATTAATTATTTTAAAAGGACCCTAAGTCTAAACTTAGGAAACTAAAATAATTAAAGTTAATTAATATAATATGAGTGTGAACTTCAAGTTATCCTTTAAGAGTTGGAGAACTTCTTGCTGATGCTCGATGTGATCTTCCACTGCTTTAACCTTCAAATTTTCCCTTAAATATGATGTGATGGATGGTGGATGATATCCATAAAGTGCCATAAATGGGGTCATTTTTCTTGCAGTATGGAAGGAAGTGTTATACCACCATTCAGCGAGAGGTAACCACTTGACCCATTGTGTTTGTTTATCAGATACAAAACAACGAAGATATCCTTCCAAAAATTTATTTACTATGTCAGTTTTACCATCAGATTGAGGATGATAAGATGAGCTATGAGCTAATTGAGTACCCAAACAAGAAAATAACTCCGTCCAAAAATTTCCAATGAAAATGGGATCTTTGTCGCTCGCAATAACCCTTGGGCTTCCATGTAGCTTTTGAATTCTATCCATAAATGTAGTAGCAATTGTACTTGCTTTAAATCGATGAGATCATTCACAAAAGTGTGCATACTTGGTAAGTCTATCAACTACCACCATGATGACACTCTTTCCTTCGGACTTAGGTAAACTTGTGATACAATCCATTGAAATCTCCTCCCAACGTTGACTTGGAATGGATAAAGGTTGTAGAAGTCCCGAGGTCTTAATTGTCTCAACTTTATTTTGCTGGAAAACCAAACATTCCGCCACAAACTTTTGAATATCATATTTAAGGCCATCCCAAAAAAAATCTTTCTTCACCTTGTCGTAAGTTTTTAAAAATCCCGAGTGTCCTCCTAAAGGAGAAGTGTGAAATTCCAGAAGAATCTTTTGTTTTAGTTGGGAATTCTTACAAAGATATAAGCGATCTTTGTACCATAAGGAATCATTTTTCCAACTAAATGTATCAGATGTACTAGGATCTTGCTGCAACTTTTGAATGAGTGTCCATACATCTTTGTCCTTCTTTCATTCATCTCTTGCTTCGGTTATCCAATCTGGTTGGATAATAGAAATAGCACAAAGCAATGCTTCCACCTCTTCATTCTTTCTTGAGAGTGCATCTGCAACAACATTAAGCTTTCCTTTTTTGTAGATTATTTCAAAGTCATAACCCAACATCTTTGTGACCCATTTTTGCTGCTCTTCTCAAGATATTATTTGTTCCAAAAAGTGTTTAAGACTATCATGATCAGTTTTTACCTTGAAGTGTCTTCCCATTAGGTAAGTTCTCCATTTCTTTAGTGCATGCAGTATTGCTAACATTTCCTTTTCATAAATAGGTTTCTTTAAATACTTTCCTTTGATTGGACGACTTTCAAAAGCAACAGGTCTTCCTTCCTACATTAAAATAACACCAATTCCATTTCCTGAGGCATCTCATTCCACAATAAAGGTTTTTGTGAAGTCTGGCGTAGCTAAGATCGGTGCTAGGCACATTGCCTCTTTAGGATGTTCAAAGGCCTTAGTTGCTTCAGGAGTCCATGAAAATGCATCTTTCTTCAATAATGTTGTTAGAGGTGCTGCTATTCTCCCATAATTCTTAACAAACTTGCAATAATAGCATGTTAACCCGAGAAATCCTCGCAACTGCTTTATTGTCTTGGGGACTTTCCATTCCTTAATGGCTTTAATTTTGTTAGGGTCTACTTTAACACCCTCGTGAGATATAATATGACCCAGATATTCCACCTCTTGTACTACAAAGAAACATTTGGATGTTTTTGCATATAATTGTTTCTCCTGCAATAGTTTGAGCACCCTGTCAACATGTTCAACATGATCCTTCCAAGACCTGCTGTAGATTAGTATATCATCAAAAAATCCTAGCACAAATTTTCTAAGGAAGGGTTTGAAAATGGAATTCATCAACCCTTGAAATGTAGAAGGTGCATTGGTAAGGCCAAAAGGCATGAGAAAAAATTCATAATGACCCTCATGAGTTCGAAATGCTGTTTTTGGAATATCTTTAGTCTTCATTCTAATTTGATGATATCCTGAACGAAGATCCAACTTGGTAAAATAAATTGCTCCATGTAATTCATCCAATAATTCATCAATCATAGGAATGGGAAATTTGTCTTTAATGGTGAGCTTATTGAGCTCCTTTAATCTGGACACATTCGCCATGATCTATCCTTCTTGTGTACCAATACTACAGGAGCAGAGAAAGAACTTTGACTAGGTTGAATTATACCCGCCTCTAACATTTCTGCAATCATACGTTCAATTTCGCTCTTTTGGAAGTAAGGATATCTATAAGGCCTGATGTTTGGAGGAACACTTCCTGGAATCAAATGAATAGCACGATCATGATCACGAATAGGTGGGAGTCCTTTGGGAGTTTCAAACACCTTGGAATGATTGTCCAAGACTTGTTGGAGATCTGTAGAAATAGATGATTTTGATGTTGGAACTTCTAGTGAGCATAATTGTGCAATTACGCCTCATTGTTATTTATTTAGAAGATGTTTCATGACATTAGAGCTTATTATCTTTCCCGGCTTCCCCGCAGTACACCGTAATTCGATTTCCTTTCCTTCTGAAAAAAAATTCAAGAAAAGTTCTTGAAAATTAAAAGCTACCGTCCCTAAAGATTGTAACCATTGTACTCATAGTACAACATCAGCACCTCCCATAGGAATGGAAAGCATTGGACTAGTCAATACATATTCCCCCATGGTTAGCTTGATATTATGGCATTTTCCCGAGAAATTTATAGTTCCTCCATTTGCAACCATCACTTGACATTCTGGTGCTAGGTATAGGAAACACTTTAATTCCTTGGCTACCTTACAATGAATAAAATTATGGGTGCTACCTGAATAAATCAACACTATTACCTTTTTCTTCTTGATATGTCCTTCTATATTGAGAGTTTGAGGAGTGGTAATTCCTGCTAGTGCATTACACGATATGGTCAGATTCACTTCTTCCACTTCTAGGGCTAGTTCCTGGTGTATATCCTCTTCTTGTTCATTTTCTTCTTCCTCTTCACAATCTATGTAAAATAATTTCTTCTCAGTACACTTATGACCTTTAGTGTATTTGCTATCACAACTGTAGCAAAGCCCTTTTGATCCTTTTTCTTCCAATTGTTGTGGTGTCAACCTTGTAGGTTGTGGAAATCTAGGCTTGGCAACACTTCCTTCTTTATATAATTGAGTGGTAGGCTTCCTTGTTGCCATTATTTTACATTCAACTTTTCTTGCCAACCTGAATGCCTTCTCCATTGAATCCAGTTCCAAAACATGAAATTAATGTTGTATGTTATCCTTTAAAGTACCTATGAAGAGGTCGATCCTGTGTTCCTCTGGAATATCAGTTACCCTTATATTCAATTTTTGGAAGTCCTCAATATGTTGCCCCACTAAACCCTTTTGTTTGAGATTTATCAATTGGCTAAAGAAGGTGTTGCTCTTTGTATCCTCATAATGTGCTATCATTTCCTCCGTAAAAATTGACCAAGTGACCATTTTTTTATGTGAGCAAAGCCATCAATACCATACAAATGTATTTTGTTCTAAATGTAAATTTTCAATGCATACCTTTTGTGTGTTTTGCACGTTATGGAGATCAAAATATTGCTCCATCTGTAGTATCCATGTTACAGGATCCTTTCCATCAAACTTCCTCATATCCATTTTTGGAATATAGTGGTTCTTCCCACCAACATTAGAGTTTTTGAAATCACGATTAGCATTTATTTTGTTCTCATCATGAGGTTCTTCTACTATATTTTCACCATTAGGAAACATTTCTTGTATCAACTTTGTCAAACCTTCGATGCCTGCTTTTAGATCATTCTTCATGTTTTCCATGTTGTATTTCATGTCATCCATCTTAGCTTCCATGCCAGCTTCCATGCCATCCATCTTAGCTTCCATGCCTTTCTTCAAACCATCCATCTTTGCTTCCACGCCTTTCTTCAAAACTTCCATTTCATTTTTTATTGCTCTTTGCGAGAGTGAAATTTGTTGCACTTGCTCTTGTAATTTTGATAGATCATGTTGCAATTCTTCATCTTCATGAGTCATAGTAGAGCCTTCTGAAGGCTTAATGGGTGTTGAATTATTTTTATGGGGCATCTTTTAGAACCCAATACTAATATCTATTCTACAATATGCCCTTGGAATCAATTCAAATTGATTCTTCAAACAAGATTTATGCAATTCGGAAAAAAAATACACACCTTTTTCTTGCTTTTGAGGAGCTTGATATTGAAATTGGATTATCTCTGTGATTGCAGCACTTCAATATTTTAATTTTATTACCAACATAGCCCTATGAATTATCTTTCAAATGCCACAGGTCTAACCTGATTTGGATTCTCCAAGACCAAGTTGTGTCCAGTCTCCCACAATGACCTAATTATGGATTGGTTCAGTAGAGTGAACTTGTACGACTTGCCACGTGTCACTTTTTCGTCCTTCGGCTCTAAAATTGATATCCAAGAAAATAAAATCCATGTACTTGCGTCCAATTTTTATGGCACTCCAATCCGATGCTCAGAGAGAGAGAGTTATGAATATTTTCCCACGATCACCTCTTTGAGTTGAAATTCTGGAGCCTGAAACAACACTGCATTCCACAGATCATATCTCCGAAAATATTGTGAACCAAGATCTGAAATTTTTTGATGAGTCTCATCAGGATTTCGGCTTCACACCCTAAAACTTTTAGATTCTGAACCTTCGTAGAAAACAAATTATAGTGAAAATGCCATGATGACCTATTTAGGAGCCTAAAACAAGACCTGATTTCCACAGATCATATCTTCGAAAATATTGCGAACCAAGCTCTGAAATTTTTTGACGATGTTCCTCAGGATTTCGGCTATGCACCCTAAAAATTTCAGCTTATGAAGCTTCGTAGAACAAACGGTATAGCGAAAATTCCACGATGACCTATTTGGAGCAGCGAAACCCTAGAATCCAAAGCTCTGATACCAAATGTTGTGTAACCAGCTCCAAAAATAGAAGAAAAGAGATATGAACGCCTTAGAAATAAGCCACTTCAAGGGGGAAACCTCCAATACATGACATAAATGAACAATTCTTGGACGATACAATTTAAAAAACCCCCTTTCTATATATAGGAGTCCATGTGGCCATAATGTAATCCTAGTGGACCACAATGTAATCCTAGCCGACCTAACAATAATAATTTAAGGGCACAATAATAACAAAGTGGGGGTTACACTAATAACAATAAGGGACTGCACTAGTAATATAGGGCCTAACAGATAGAAAGAAATAACCGCAGAGGTAGTGTAGCAGCTACGTAGAGCCAGTGCAGATCCACACAGAGGCATCACTACAACCTTGAGGAGGATGATTATTTAGCTAAGGATCAGTTAGATATAGTGATGGAGAGCTAGGGTGTAAGACTGGAAGGGGCCAGATAGTCAGATAAAACCAACATAAGAGCCAGAATGCATAATCCATGCAGTCCCCACACCGAGTGATGTAAAGACTACGCAGTGACTATGTAGAGGCTGTGGAGGGCTTTCCATCCAGGGTTTTTGTTAGTTGGGCTTCTAGTGTCAGTGTGTGAGGTAATATAATTAACTTTATTTTCAATCAGATTTTCTGTGAGGATAGCCAGCAAGGCATCTAGTTTGTATTCAGAAAAATTACTTCATAATAATAAAATCCACAGTTGTTGCAGCTGTTTTCCCGCATTGGGATTTTTCAGGGACATTAGTCCAAAACTAACTGTGTTAGATGTGTCTATGATTTACCCTTTTCCAGATTTTGTTTCCGTACATGTATTTTTTTGCAGTTAATTTGTGAAGCTTGTAGTGTATGAGATTTCGTTGTTCATAGTATAAAACCATAAATAATTTGTTAAAAGTAATTAACAGATAGGATATTTCTCATCAATGCTGCACTAGGATTCTGGGTAATACAAATTTTCATATCCAGAAGGGATGAGATCACCTTATTTCCATAGGTGACATTACAAGCATTTGATAAATGGTCGGTAACTTCATCAAACCTATCAATGCACAAACGGAAAGATCGAGAGATAGGTATATAATAACTATGATAGAGTACCTTACCCTGTGGACTGAGGCAGAACCTATCAAATATTTCAACGTATAAATGGAAATGAATTTTCTTTTTGAGAACATTGTTAAGAGGTTTGGATGTCTTAGAAAACTCATGAGTGATCAAGGCACTCACTTTTTAAATAAGACAATTTTTTCCTTGACCGGAGAGTTTCAAATCTATCATCACAAGAGCACACCCTATCGCCCTCAAGCTAATGGCATTATTGAGGCCTTCAACAAGATTCTAGAAAATACTATGAAAAAAGTACGAAATTTAAATTGATATGATTGGGATCTGAGGATTCCAACAGTTCTACGGGCTTACAGGACCACATGTAATAAATTGATATGGAATACACCATTTATACTAGTGTATCGATAGGAAACAATAGTGCCTAGGGAGTTTACAGTGCCAAGTATGCACATTATTGCGTTGGATAACTTGACTGATTATGGCACAGTAGATAATAGAATATTGGAGCTATTCAAAATTAGAGGAAGACTGTGCAGTAGTAGGATTTCATCAAAATGTTCAGAAAGCATGTGAGAAATCTTGGCATGGTAGGTGTATAAAATAGAAGTAGTTTCAGCCACAAGACTAGGTTTGTTGTATGATAGAAAGTTTTTGAAGCATCTAGGGAAGTTCCAAATGCATTGGTTAGGTCCATATATGATAAATTATGTGATAGAAGAAGGGGTTTTTCAGTTCGAAAAACTAAATGGATAGTCTATAGGGGTTTTTCAATGGAAGTTAGCTAAAAATATAAAGGGCATTTCACTGAGTATTTTATAGTATGGCATTAATTTCTCTTCAAGTTTTTAAACACACAATGGCCGTGGAGTTAAGAGGGAAGAATGTCTCATGATGAAGTTACCTTACTGCACTTCCTGGGACTCTCTTCAAGAATATTAAGAGGGCGGTGATATTTTGCAATGAAATCCATGGCTGTTGTACATGATTTGGAGATTTTAGTCGTAGAAAAGATAGGCTTGCTCACTATATTTTCTAGGATTTGAAGATCTAAGATTGAAGAGAAAAATGAAAAAGATAGGGTTTTAGAAGCTTGATTTTTTGATAAAATAAGGCAGGAAGCATGCAGCACACAAATTCTAACATGCGAGGTAGTAATTTTCACCAAGAGGCATGGAATCTTTGAAATGGAGAAGATATTACAGAAAAACATGTGCAACAGGAGAATAATGCAGAGAAATAGGCACACATTTGGCTGAGGAAAGGTCAGACAAACTTACAATGATTGATCTGAAGCAGAGCTCAAAATAATAAATACCAAAGGGTGTTTCTAAGTAGTGGGAATCATGGAGTTGAATGAATGCTCTACTCTGATACCACTGTTGAACTACACGAGCATTAAAGAAAAGAATGGAATCTTTTTTCATTAAAATGACACAGATATAAATACATTGTCTATAACCATTGGATTTATCTTCCTGGGTCTCTTCTACTCTAAATGATGGTTCATATTCCTCACCATAACCCTAATGGATTAGGTGTCTAACAATATTCATAATGGACATACATTATGTGCATTTGTTTCTTGCAACCTATGTTACGTATTTTTAATCAACATCACTTACTAGAAATTTTGACACTTACTCTTTCTGTGAAATGTAATGACATGAAGTATAAATTTGGGAAATTTCATTCTGCTATACCCCAACACATTCCAATATGAGCATCTGATATTATGACGTAAGGCCATTTCACTAATCTTGCAATCCCATCAATTTCTAGTGGTTCCAATCTCAAGAACTTGGAGCTAAATGAATTTGCACATAAATAGAGAAACATTCTTATAAGGGTTCCGTATTTTGACTTTGGGTTTTTTTTGTATAAAAAAAAATATTCAAGCCTTTATGATCAAGCATGAATACCTTACTGCTAGTTATTGTTCTTTGTTTATTTGACGTTGAATAGACAACTATGATTTGTTAATCATTAATTTCTACATTTATTTTTGATAATAAGTTTGTTTCAGATTTTATAATTTTACTCTCATTAGTGTCCTGATGCTTTGTCACTAGACTTGTGAGTGTCCAAGTTTGACTCTTCTCATGAGAAAACAAGGGAAAATGACTCTGGGTGAGTTGTACTTGAGTTTAATGAGTTTGACATGGGTCAAACACACTTGAAATGTGATAACTTATGATTAATTGTGAGTCAAAATGGGTCGACCCAAGAATGACATGCTAATTTTTTCTATAAATGTCACAAACCAACATACCTATATATGCCCAGAAACTATATTTTTCAATATTTTCCCAAGTTCTCCTGAGCTGAGTGAAATTCTCAACTCTTCTGCCTTGCTTATTTTTCCACCCAGCTGACTCTGGTAATATTGGTTTTCTATTCCCTGGGCCATCTTATGTTTGATATTACATATTTTTTTGCATTGAATCACACATTTAGTTGTCATTCATTCATTGCAAGCTTATGTTTTCCATCGCTTCTAAATATTATAATCAAATTCATATATATATATATATATACCAATATAAATAGGCACTAGGCATGCAATTATTTCAATAGAATGACCTATTATATTTCCATTCTCATGCCTAGATGACATCCTTTTTCAGGTATGTTTTTAGAAATCCAAGAACCATATATTTTAAAGGACATGCTTGGTTGTCTACCTCCCAAAACAATGTTACCGATGAAATAGGTAACCGCACTGTTACCTACTTTTTTTTGGTAGCATAAAAAGCACCCGATTTTGAAAAGTGGTGATCCAGAATCACCTCTTTTTTTTTTTAGCACATTTTTGACACTCTAATATTTTTATTTATGAAGTATGAATATTTGTTTTAAAATATTAGTGATTTTCATGATAATTTTGAAACGTATTGATGCAGCATCAACTTTTTTTTTTTAGAGCAGTGATTTTCATGCTAATTTTGAAACGTATTGATGCAGCATCAACCTTCTTTTTTAGAGTGGTAATTTTCATGTTGGTAATAAACCACAAAACTTAGATTAAAAAAAATATAAAAATAATATAAAAAACCAATAAAAATGTAAAAAAAAACAAAATTAACTCGTAAAAATAAAAAATTTAAACAAAAATAAATAAATAAAACAAAGAAAAAAAGAAAATATTCGAAAATTATATCAAAAGAAATGACAAAATTTGAAAAATAAATACATAATTTAAAGAAAAAAAACAAAAATTAACAAAAAAATTTAAAATAGAAAATTTAAAAATAATTTAAATTGCAAAATTAAAATTTAGATAAAAAAAATAAAATACAAAAAAGAAAAAATTAAATTAAAAAATTTAAATTAAAAAAATAATAATAATAAGAAAACAAAAATACAAATTTTAAAATTAACAAAAAAAACAAATTAAAAAAAAAAAACAAAATTCAAAATTGAAAAAGAAAATTAAAATAAAATAATTATAATAAAAAAAACTATCATTAAAAAAGAAAAAAAAAAAGAAAAAAAACCTCGTGCAAATAATTAAAAAACAAATATCCATAAATTGGCTGTTTTTTTTAAATGAGACAATTTATAAATTTTAAAAATGAAAAACCAAAAAAACTAAAAGATTTAAAAAAATAAAATAAAATAAATTAAAATTTAATAAATTTAATGAATAAATTTTAAATTTTAAAAAATAATTAATCTATAATATTAAATTTACAAACAAAGTTAAAAAAAAAAAACAAAAAAAATTAAAACAAATTAAATTTAAAATAAGAAATTTGAATAAAAAAAAAATAATTTTAAATTTTTTGAATTTAAAAAAAAAATAAAAAAAAAATCAAATTTAAAAAAAAAAATATTAAAAATTAAAAAAAATAAAAAAATAAAAGAATTTTTTGATCGTGGTGGTGCGCTCATTGCCTCGCTCTGTGGTGAGTGAGAGTCCTGGCTACGGCCGTGGGGCCGCAACCCCGCCCGCCTCAATGGCTTCGGCCTCGTCTGGTTCGGCGGTGGAGGCCGATTCCGGGAATCGCCCTCCCGCAGCAAGAGGCCGATTGCGGGAATCACCCTCCCGCGGTAGGAGGCCGATTCCGAGAATCGCCCTCCCGCAGCGAGAGGCCGATTCTGGGAATCACCCTCTCGCGGCGAGAGGTCAATTCCGAGAATCGCCCTCAAGCCGATTCCGGGAATCACCCTCCTGTGGCGGGAGGCCGATTCCAAGAATCGCCCTCAGGTCAATTCCGGGAATCGCCCTCAAGCTGATTCCGGGAATCGCCCTCCCGCGGCGGGAGGCCGATTCCTAGAATCGCCCTCAAGCCGATTCTGGGAATCACCCTCCCGCGGTGGGAGGCCGATTCCGGGAATCGCCCATCGCCCTCCCGTGGCGAGAGGTCGATTCCAGGTATCGCCCTTAGGCCGATTCCGGGAATCGCCCCCTCGCGTTGCGGGAAAGCGATTCCCGGAATCAACATCCTGTCGCGGGAGGGAGATTCTCGGAATCGGCCTCCCGCCTAGCGGTCGGCCTCTGCCATCACTTGGGCGGGAGGCCGATTGGCGGCGCCACCACAATAAAAAAAAAATCTTTTTATTTTTAATTTTTTTAATTTTTAATATTTTGTTTTTTTAATTTGATTTTTTTTAATTCAAAAAATTTAAATTTTTTTTTTTTTTTTTTTTTAATTTGTTTTAATTTTTTTTGTTTTTTTTTTAATTTTTTAAATTTTTTTTTTATTTTTATTTTTTTTTTTAAATTTTTTAAATTTTTAATTAATTTTTTTGCTTTTACTATTTTTTTTTTCTAAATTTTGTATTTTTATCTATTTAATTGATTTTTATTTTTATTTTTTTCATTTTTTTTTATTATTATTAAATTTTATGTTTAGTTTTTTCATTTAATTTTTTAAAATTTAGTAAATTTTGTATTTTGTATTTATTTATTTATTTGAATTTAATATTTTTTTTAAATTTTTTATTTTTTTATTATTATTTTTTTAATTACATAAAATTTTTATATTTTCTTTATTTCAATTAAAATTGTGTATGTAAAATTAGATATTTTTTAAAGTTAAACTTAATATTTTCAAATTAATTTGTTTTTTATTTTATTTTTTATTTAATATATATTTTTTTTAATTTTTTTTTTTTTTTTTTAATTTTAATTGATTTTTAAAGTTTTTTAACTTTTTATCTTAACAATGTTGTTGTTGTTTTTTTTTTTTTAATATTTAAAATTTAATTTTTATTTCAAAATTTATTTGTTTATCCATTTATTTATTAAAATTTAATATTTTTTTCTAAATTTAATTTGTTATTTTAATATTAACATTTTTTTTTAATTTAATAAAATCTAATATATATATATTTAATTTACGTTCATATATATATATATATATATATATATATATATATATATATATATATAATCTTTTATAATTTAAATTTAATATATTTTTTAAAATCTATTTGCTTTTTTAATATATATTTCTTTAAATTTAATTTTTTATTTTAAAATTTAATTTTTTGTTTTTATTTTTAATTTAATAAACACTTTCTTTTTCTTTTTTAAATTTAATTTCTATATTTTATTTTTTATAATTTATTTCTTTTTTTTACTTGTTTTTCTTTTTAATTTAATATTTTTATTTTGTTTTTATTTTTATTTTTTTATTTCTATATATTTTTAATTTTTAATTGTTAATTTTTTTCTTATATTTTAGGGTTTTTTTAATGTTTGAATTAAAAATTTTATTTTGTTTTTAGTTTTATTTTTTTATTCCTATATATTTTTAAATTTTAAGCTTTAAAATGTTTTTATTTTTTAAATTTATTTTTTTCTTAAATTTTAGGTTTTTTTTAATGTTTGAATTTTAAAAATTAAAAAATGTTATTTCTATTTTTAAAAATGTCAAAAATATGACAATTTTATTTTTTTTGGTTATTCCAACGTCAACTGGTTTTGTTTTGAGGGTGTTTTTTCAATCCTTTTTTTCAAGAAACAATTTTGTTTTTAGCATAATTTTATAAAATGTTGAAATTTGACCTTCCAAAAAAACCAAGTGTGTTCTGGAATACACTTTTTTTGTTTTTGGGGTGTTTTTTCATGTTTTTTGAGTCTTTTTGGACTAGAGTCCCCGTTTTGAGGTCAGGTTGCCTATTTCATCGGTAACATTGTTCCAAGGCAATATAAAGATATTATTATGAATTAGTCAATACTTTGAGTATCTTCATGGTAATTGTAACGGTTATTGTGATGGGTGTTATAGGTATACAAGAACTTGTGGAACACTATAGAAAAAAGGGTTAGTTGTAACGGATTGAGCAATGTGTTCTCCACATGGACATTGGTTCCGTTGACTTCAATCAGGTCTGCATTAGTGAATTTCCTATTATCATATTATATTTATATGATGCTATGTGTATTGAGACAGATATAAGACTGGTATATATGGTATTTTGTAGGTGGTGAGGCTGTGCAGAGAACATGGACTATACAATGCATTAACATACCTATTCAGTAGAGGATTGGATGATTTTAAGGCACCTTTGGAGGAACTATTGGCAGTTTCTCAGGACCAACAAAGACCTAATGCACAAGCCTTTGGGTATGTTTCCAGTTGTTCATGACATTAAAACCAACTACTTGTCAGTAACATTTTGGGTATTTGTTGTTATGTTAGATCGATATAGTATGTAAATCTATGTGATAATTATGTTTTCATGGACATTACTTATTTCTCCTTCTCAGTTTTTGAACCTTCACATAAATTTTATTTTATTTGATTAAATCAACAAGATTTGAAGGGCATGACAGGATATTACCTGTAGGATATATGTAAATTCTGAGGTAACTATTAAATTTGACTCTACTCTTTGAGGAAACAGAGGAGTCACCTCTTTTGAGTGCAACTTCGATTTGATTCATATTAGATTTCTTGAACCTTGATCATATTTAGTGTTCGATAAAATTTCCCAGAATAGAAATTAAGCTAATAACTTCATATCTGAAAAATTATAACAAAAATTATGTTGGGTTCCTAACTCAGTTGTGCACCGCAGAAATAAAACAGAAAACTAAGCACATATAAAATTATTTGACACAGTTTTTACCTTGAAAACACAAATTTGGGGAAAATCAACAAACTAGGGCCCTTTATTCAGCTTCATAAAATTGATTACAACAAACGTTTTCAGGAATTTTACATCATAAAATCACTTAGAAATTGATTTAAAGGGCATGACAGGATATTTCCTGTAGGATATATGTAAATTCATAGGTAACTCTTAAATTTCACTCCATTCTTTGAGGAAACAAAGGAGTCACCTCTTTTGAGTGCATCTTGGCTTTGAGTCATATTATATTTCTTGAACCCTCGTCAGATTTAATGTTCGATAAAATTTCCCAAAACAAAAATTAAGCTAATAACTTCATATCTAAAAAATTTATAACAAAAAGTATTTTGGGTTCCTAACTCAGATATGCACAATAGAAATAAAACAAAAAACTAAGGACATAAAAATTATTTGACATAGTTTTACCCTGAAAACTCAAATTTGGGGAAAACCAACAAACTTGGGCCCTTTATTCACCTTCATAAAATTGATTTTAACAACCCTTTTTAGGAATTTTATAGCAGAAAATCACTCAAAAATTTCAGCCCTCTGACTGAGAAAAAATAGTGGTACAGTCGGATGCAAATCGGCCTATGTGGCCTAGCCAATAAGTCCATAATTCAGCCTTCTTCAACCCACACAAATTGATTAAATCCATCTGAGCTCTTCTTAATTGCTCAAATCCGTCTGATTTCCATCACCCCAAAAAGTTAGGAGATATGTGAAACAATTAATGCTAAATTATTTGAAACAGTATAGAGCTACCTCTACCTTCTTCTTCTTTTTAAATCTGGTATGAAAGAAAATACAAGCAAGCACACTCATAAATTTTCACAGTGATTTGGACTAATGACCCTAGAAAATCCCACAAGGGGAAAACCATTTCTAAAGGAGGATTTAATTACTCTTGAGGAAATTTTTACACATAAGAGATAAAGACAACTTATCTCCCTTTTTGCTTGTTGAAGTTACCGCCAAATTACATAGAAATTCCAACCCTTACATAGTCATAAACACAAATATAATATGCCTTTAATTCTATGCACAAGAATCATTTATAGTGCCTTAAAATATGAGCCACGAATAGCATAAATATTTCTCAAAAATTAGTGCCAAAGTCTGTTGTTATTTCCTTCCTGGAATCATGCTAAATGAGCTTCAAAGTTCATGCTCCAAGCCATGGATATACTGACAAATAGTCTCCTTTAATACTTGGTCTTGTGATCGTGAATATGGAAGAAAATAAGAGGTTCAAACTGCTCCTTTTCACACCAGAAATATCCTGAGTCTCACACTCTGATACCCAACAAGACCAACGCTGACTTTTCTAGCTATTTTGGCTAGCCAACACAGTAAAATTAGCCTATAAATCCTGGCACGAAAATCTCAAGATTCATGTCAGTCAACAGAAAAAAAATGGGTTTCCTTTTTGATGTTTGATGTCCTCTTCCTTAGACCCGCAAACTCGTCCTCCTCATTCCTTTCTCTCCTCTCCTCAATTCTCATGAGAATGAATGAACCTGCCCTTCTCCTTTTTCCCTTTTTGTCATCTAAAGTGAGGAGAAATCTAACCCTTGAAATCAAGGGCTAAGATTAAATCTCATCCCATGAGATCAAGGGATGAGGTTAAGTCCCCCACTTAACCCCCTCCCTCATTTGATCCCCCTCAATTAGTGAGAATCCTAGTAGTTTTTAATGTTGTGTACCATGTGCACTTTTTCTCTCATAAATTCACTTTCTTTTTTTTGTAAATTAGACTAATTCTATTAGAAAGGCATATGGTGCATAGAGATTACAAACAAGAGACACTAGAGATCCAGGTAACTAGTAATGAGAAAAACTCAACCTCGGTCCCATGATTAGCCAAGAGAGAAGAGAAAAGATCCCAGAAGATGAACATGGGATCCAAAAGACACAAACATGAGTCTACCAAGAATGGGTGGAGGCCTCAGTATGTCATTTCTTTCCCTTATTTTTTGATGCTCTTACCCATCCATCTTGGGGTGGATGTGCTAGAACCACTTGGAGATTGTTGGTCACTGAAGGACATGGCTCCTTATCAGGGTATGAGGAGGATGTTTAATGAGATTGCTTCTAAGATTTTGTAGGACTGTTGGGCTCACCAGGGTCTGCCGAGGTCAAGATCGTCTCATGATTTTCCTCTTCCTCATCTGCTTCGATCTCTTCCTCATCCGAATTGAAGGAGTCATTGTCATCCATGGGTGGCGGTACACATGGTTTCCGGCTTTTGGATTTTGATTTCCGATTTCTCTTCTCCTTTTGGGCAAAGAAGGAGAGGCAAGAGTTCTGAAGGTGCCCTGTTTGATAATAGTGACGACATCAATAAGCTGTCTTCTCATAATCTAGGTTCTGAGTCCACTGGAATTCTCCCACTTTGAGAATGATTTAATCAGGAAGGCCTTTGCTGATGTCTATTTCAACATAGATTTTTCCAAAGGTATATATGCCTGCTTCCCCTCTGGAGGTGTCCGTTTCCAGGAAGCATCTGAGGGTGTTTCCAATTTCTTGAAAGACTGAGAAGTGCCAAAGGTGAGCAGGTAAGTTAGGGATCCTAACCAAGATAGGGAGCTTGGTAAGGATGCCCATGGAGGGATCGAATTTTGGGAACCATGGTGTGAGGAATAGCCCTACTTTTCCCCAAAACCATGGTCCCTCTGTTAAGAATTTTTGATAAACCTCAATGAATGCAAACAAAACTATGAAAAAGCTCTTTGAGAAAAAAAAAAGACCTTGTTGTTATTGGTCCAAGTGGAGTGGATCCATTGATAGAGGTCTGCAGAGTGAGGCAATAATCCATTGTAGTAGAAAATGATGGCCTTTTCTGCCATTACTTGAGTTTGGTCATCAAGTGATGGATGGGAGATTTCAATAGTTGCAATATCCTTCGTTTTATCCACTAAGAATTTCTTTGGAGCCTGAGGGGTCTAGGCAGGTTTCTTGGGGTGTTGAGCATGGATTGCATCCTTGTATGAGAATTCTTGTGAAGAGGATGGCTTCCCAGGATCCCCTCCACGTAGAAGAAGGATTAAAACTAGAGAATAATTTTTCTTTATGTTGTAAAAAGAGAGATGAAGAAAGTTTTGGAGCTTCTTGCCCTTGTATAGAAATACCTGTAGGAAAGAAGGGATCCCCAGCTTATGTTCGAGATCTTGCGCAAGGCTCTACACCAGATCTGTAGATCGAACCTAGCAGAGCAGGGTTTCACCAGAGAGCATGGAAATCTAAATCTAGAAGGTGTGAGAATAGTCTTGACCCCTAGACCCTGGGGGTACGCTCTGGAGAAAAGGCTCATGTTTTGAGAGCCAAGGGTTGATCGATGCAGCCACATGCGCAAGCCATGCCTGGATTGGGATCACCCTTTTCTTTCCTCGAGGGTGCATGCCGCCAAGTTAAGATTTTTTTGAGGGTTTTGTGAGTGATCTGTGCAACATAAGGGCTGCACACAACAATTGCTGGGTTGCCAAAAACCTGCATGCATTTAGAAACCACAACCTTATTTTCTTCATCGTCTGTGAAGCATGCCTCTATTGATGCATCAGATTGAGGTTATGTCTCGTATTTGTCTACAGGGGTGTGTCTGTCCTATATTTTTTGGAATCCATTGATTATGTCTGTAGCCAGGGGAGCATAGCGAATTTTTGGCCTGGCGCAGCTGCAACGTCCCTGATCCTTGTTTTCGGTGATTTTGACACAGAAATGTCCTTTAAGGTGTGGACGCGGGAGAGCATGCTCGGCAGGCCTCTGGTCGCAATGATATGCAAGTCTGGACTATGTATTCGTGATGGCAGCAACATGGGAGCTTGGAACACGAACCCTAGAAGCCATTATCTCCGCTCCAAAAAAACCCTTTGGCCTTATGTCCAATATCTACTCTCATAAAGTCACTTTATGACACAAGTGACATCAATAAACTGAATTACATAGTATACAACTCATAAAAGGTATTTTTCTCCATGACATTAATACAACTCATAATGTCCCTAGACAAAAAGTCATTAAAGTGTCTTCCTAGGCGAAAAGGATAAATGCACTAGGAAACGCTTTCTTGGTAGCCTTATTTTCGATAGTATTTTCTTATAGAAGATACATGTAGGTTTAATATTTTTTTTTTTTATTTTCCCCCTTTTGTATGAAAGAACCTGAAATTCTCCTTCACATCAACACAAGAAAAATTCATTTTCAAACATGGAATTATGTTTTACTAAAGTACTATGTCGGGGAGCTTCTATCGTTAGGATATAAAGTGTAATTGGTCACTTGCAAGTGTGCACCCCTTCAATTCATGGGAGATTGGTTAGGTTGCATGTGTTGCACTGGACTAAAACAAGGTGAAATTGGTTGTGATGTTACAACATAACAATATCATGTAATAAATTGTGCGGACTGTCACAAAATTTTAATGGAAATAATATGACAACTATGGTTGGAATTGTGATTCTTAACATCTTACGCAAGAGAGGATTATTTCATAGTGATAATCAGTGAACCCAACTACAAAGTGTGCATTACTAAAAAATGGACACAAAACTTAGCAAAATGTCACCATTTTATTCAAACAACCAACATATAACAAAGGCTAGGGATGATCTGTACAATGTATTGTGGGTACAAAATAATAGAAAATTGCAATATTATGAAGAATCATCATGTTCTGAAGCTGTACAGAGAGGTGACAATAAGAATCAATAACACAACAATACAAATATATAAACACATGGTTCACTTCCTAAGCTATTAATATAGCTTACAATAATGCAAACCAAATATTCATAAAAGTCATGAGTGATAAAATTTTCAATTGAGGCAGTCTATGATGGCTAGCCTTGAGGAGTCCACTTCTGGGACAATTTTTATATTTCCCAAGGTGCAGTCACAAGAATCATCCTCTAAAGTGCCATGGGATCCATCAATTGATATACTCGTTTCTGTCATCGCTGGGATCAATCAGATGACCATCCAGATCCACGAGATCAATTCTAATTATAGAGAAGCTATAATGACTCTCCTATATTAAGAACATATAGTTTAGGATTAATATTATATATGAGTCTAATATTATCCAAGGTATTGGAAGACTAGCCCATTGTCATCGTGGGACTCGAAATGATGAAATGGTCTTCAGCTCGTCCCATCTAAGGAATATGATGAACCAATCAAGATCAATTCCCCAAAACTATCCTAACACACACTCCACATGTTTTGTGGTAGAACCATGATCTCTTTGCATGTGGTTGGGAAATTTTAGGCGAATTCCCCCCTATGCTTATTTAATAGCCCCTATGCCCCCAATCATCTATATTTGCAACAAGAAATATATGCGATGACAAATCACAATGCTAACATAGCACCTTCTCTGTGTTCAAATTCAATGTGCATCAAATATATTCATACAATTTTTAAGCTTTCATGCTTTCTCCTCTTCCTTGTGCCTTGCTTTCCCATGACCGACACTTCAAAAAGGAACGAAGTTATAAAGTATTAAGCCTCATGCCAATAAAATTTCTAATTCCATTCCACATATTGAAGTGTTGGAATTCAACTTGCAACATTTTTATTGACAATATGTTTGTGTTTGAGCTACAAGGAAATTTAGCATGCACTATATTTGTTTCACAATGCCATGTTGTGGTTGGCAATCTAGTTGTTTGTGCTAGAAGCATATATGGTAGATTCTTTGACCTTGCAATGTTGTTATTGGAAATATGCATGTGACTATGTTAGAAGGAAATTTAGCACATGTTAGAGTTCTTTTCTTGCAACGTTGTTATTGGCAGTATGCTTTAGCTTATGCTAGATGTAAATTTAGCGTGTGTTATATTTATTTAAGCCTACAATGTTTTTATGTTCTTATGTGTGTGGTAGAAGGAAATCTAGCACATGCTAGATTTGTTTCATCTTATAATGTTCTTGCGTTGTTCTATAAGGAAGTCTAGCACATGTTAGATTTCATTTGCCCTATAATGTTGTTGTCGTTAACACGCTTGTGTTTGTGCTAGAAGTAAATCTAGCATGCACTATAATTCTTTCACCTTATAATGTGATTGTATGCTTGTGTTTATGCTAGAAGGAAATCTTACCCACATTAGATTTCTTTCACCTTATAATTTTGTTTTTGGCAATGTGCATATGTTTGGGCTAGAAGGAAATCTAGCACACTTTAGATTTCATTCCCCTTGTAATGTTATTATTTCCATTGTGTATTTGTTTGTCCTAGAAGAAAATTTAACAGGTCCTAGTTTTCTTTTGGAATGCACCTTTGTTGCTGGAAATATGCTTGTATTTGTACTAAAAGTAAATCTAGCACATGTTAGATTTCTTTCACCTTGCAATGTTGCTATTGAGAATGCCTTGTATCTATGATAGAAGAATATATAGCACATAAATATTTCTTTTTGCATTGCAATATTGCTTTTTGCAATATACTTGTGCTTGTGCTAAAAGTAAATCTAGCATGAGCTAGATTTCATTAACCCTGCAATGTTGTTATGTTCTTATGTTTTTGCTATAGGAAAATTTAGCATGGATTAGATTTCATACACATTGCAATGGTGTTATCGACATTGTGCACTTATTTATGATACAAGGAAATGTATCACTCATTATATTTTTTTCATGTTACAATATTGTTATTGGAAATGCACTTCCGTTTATGATAGAATAAAATCTAGCACGTGTTAGATTAATTTTTCTTGATAATGTTGTTGTTGGAAATAGGCTTGTATCTTTGCTAAAAGTAAATATAGCACATGCTATATTTTTTTTGCCTTAAAATTTTTGTTATGTGCTTATGTGCTTGTGTTTGTGCTAGAATGAAAATTGGCATTCATCAGAATTCAACTTGCAACATTTTTATTGACAATGTGTTTGTGTTTGAGCTAGAAGGAAATTTAGCATGCGCTAGATTTGTTTCACAATTCCATGTTGTGGTTGGAAATCTGGTTGTTTGTGCTAGAAGGAAATATGATATATTCTTTGACCTTACAATGTTATTGGAAATATGCATGTGACTATGTTAGATGGAAATTTAGCACGTGTTAGATTTTTTTTCTTGCAATTTTGTTATTGGCAGTATGCTTTAGCTTATGCTAGCGGTAAATTTAGCGTGTTTTAGATTTATTTAACCCTACAATGTCGTTATGTTCTTATGTGTGTGCTAGATTTGTTTAATCATATAATGTGTGTGTGTCGTTCTATAAGGAAATCTATCACATGTTATATTTCCTTTGTCCTATAATGTTGTTGTTGTCAACATGCTTTTGTTTGTGCTAGAAGTAAATCTAGCATGCACTAGACTTCTTTCACCTTATAATGTGTTTCTCTGCTTGTTTTTATACTAGAAGGAAACCTTCCACACACATTAGATTTCTTTCACCTAATAATTTTGTTATTGGCAATGTGCTTATATTTGGACTAGAAGGAAATCTAGCACACGTTATATTTCATTCACCTTGTATTGATATTATTTACATTGTATTAGTGTTTGTCCTAGAAGAAAATTTAACAGGTTCTAGTTTTCTTTTGACATGCACTTTTTTTGTTGGAAATATGTTTGTCTTTATACTAAAGGTGAATCTAACACATGTTAGATTTCTTTCACCTGGCAATGTTTCTATTGAGAATGCCTTATATCTATGATAAAAGAAAATCTAGCACAATAGATTTCTTTTTGCCCTGCAATATTTCTTTTGGAAATATATTTGTGTTTGTGCTAAAAGTAAATCTAGCATGAGCTAGATTTGTTTAATCCTGCCATGTT
Source organism: Pinus albicaulis (assembly GCA_034641835.2). Lineage (NCBI taxonomy): Eukaryota > Viridiplantae > Streptophyta > Pinopsida > Pinales > Pinaceae > Pinus > Pinus albicaulis. The sequence goes on along the minus strand of CM076570.1, from coordinate 1,159,434,864 downwards.
GTTATGTGCTTATGTTTTTGATATAGGAAAAGTTATCATGGGTTAGATTTCGTTCACCTTGGAATGGTGTTATCAACAATGTGCGCTTATTTATGCTACAAGGAAATATATCACTCATTATATTTTTTTCATCTTACAATGTTTTTATTAGCAATGCACTTCCGTTTAAAATAGAATGAAATATTTCACGTGCTAGATTTCTTCTACTTGATAATGTTGTTGCTGGAAATAGGATTGTTTTTTTTGCTAAAAGTAAATATAGCACATGCTAGATTTTGTTCACCTTACAATGTTTCTTATGTGCTTGTGTTTTTCCTAGAAGGAAATTTAATACACGTTGGAATTCAACTTGTCACATTTTTATTGAAAATTTGTTTGTGTTTGAGCTAGAAGGAAATTTATCATGCACAATATTTGTTTCACAATGCCATGATGTGGTTGGAAATCCAATTGTTTGTGCTAGAAGGAAATATGCTAGATTCTTTGACCTTGCAATGTTTTTATTGGAAATATGCATGTGACTATGTTAGAATGAAATTTAACTGTTTCTTGCAATGATGTTATTGGCAATATGCTTCAGCTTGTGCCAGATGTAAATTTAGTATGTGCTAGATTTATTTAAGCCTACAATGTTGTTATGTTTTTATGTGTGTGCTAAAAGGAAATCTAGCACGTGCTAGATTTGTTTCATCTTATAATGTGCTTGTGTTGTGCTATAAGGAAATATAGCACATGCTAGATTTCCTTTGCCCTATAATGTTGTTGTTGTTGTCAACATGCTTGTGTTTGGGCTAGAAGTAAATCTAGAACGCACTAGAATTCTTTAACCTTATAATGTGCTTGTCTGCTTGTGTTTATGCTAGAAGGAAATCTTACCCACATTAGATTTCTTTCACTTTATAATTTTTTTATTGGCAATGCACATATATTTGGGCTAGAAGGAAATCTAGCACACATTAGATTTAATTCCCCTTGTAATTTTATTATTGCCATTGTGTTTGTGTTTGTCCTAGAAGAAAATTTAACAGGTCCTAGTTTTCTTTTGGCATGCACCTTTATTGCTGGCAATATGATTGCCTTTCTACTAAAAGTAAATCTAGCACATGTTAGATTTCTTTCACCGTGCAATGTTGCTATTGATAACGCCTTGTATCTATGCCAGAAGAAAATCTAGCACACAATAGATTTGTTTTTCCCTCGCAATATTTCTTTTGGCAATATACTTGTGTTTGTGCTAAAATTAAATCTAGCACGATCTATTATTGTGAGTTCTACACTTGTTATTGTCCTTGTTCATTTTGTTACACATACAATGATGCAAGTAGTGGTATTATTTATAACTTCATTTTTTCTTCAATAATTTGAAACTATGATAATAGATTCTTACTTTATTTTCAGAAACCATGGACCTTAAAGCTAGTGGGAATTCAAAGGAATCATCCAAGGATAAATCAAGTTCACCAAATACAACCCCAAAATATTTAAATGGTATGACAATTTTAAAATTAGTTTGCGCTTTGTTACAATGGTTGCTAATAAATGATTGTTGATTAATTAAGTTCATGTTATCCTTATTTTTTAAGAAAACTTCCATATGCTTTGAGCTTCTTTGCTTTTTGTGCATATGTATGAAATGAGATAAATTATAGAAGATGAATTCGTATTGTTTTTTAATTCATCTAAAATTTTGTCATTATAAATTCTTACAAATGTTTGCAGATGCTAAGAACTATGGTGCAAACTGTGAGATTCTAAAAATCTATTTTATATTCATTTTCAAATAATCTGACAAGATTCTAGTATGCAATTTACAACTTAATGAATTTTGATTTATTATTGAATAATCTCCTACTTAAAATTGCCAGGAAAATTGAAATACAACATGTTAGTTGGATTTTCCACATTAAATATCCACTTTTACACAAAACCCATGCAAATAGCACTAGAAGTGGGTTTTTAAAGTGGAAAACCCATACTAACATGGGTATTTTGCTTTTCCTAAAAATTTTAGCTAGGTGATTATTCTTGGTGTCATATAGTAAACTTGCATAACACATGTACTCCTTTATTATTGTGTATGAAAATGAAAATAGTTTATTATGCTTATGATAATGATGATGATGATGGTTAACGTCGAATAAGAGCCAACTGTGATCTATTGGACCTAAAGAAAAGAATTATTTATTTTGTTTTAAAATTTTATTCCTATGCTCAAAGAGCTTGGAGAGAATCGTCCCGAGCTTACTATAATTTTGACATGTTAAAGTGCTAGGAAGGTCAGTATTGAGACAAATATTATGAAACTGAGATCTAATGTGGGTGTACGTAGGGCATTCTAAGAGGAAGTGATTTTCATCCTCAATGCTAATATTCTCATAGAGATGGCAGATCTTATTGACCCATGGTGTTTTAGGAACTATCCAACGACTTGTTTCACTATGGGGCTCATGAGAGTTTGTTCTTAGCTTGGTTATATTAATTTTTTTCTTTGAGCTAGTTAAGACAACGAAATACTTTTGATCTTCTAGGGTAGGGTTGATGACCTCCTTATAATATCTTAATTTTATTTTAGCCTCTAAATATTTCTCACACCACATTTTCTCTTTAAAATTAGAAGTAACAATATTTTTAATGTTATTAATATTTTGTAATTCAACATTTTCGTTGATCTCCCAATGGTTTAACCAGGCCCTCGTATCTTTATACCAACCTTGTTTGAGCCTTAGTTGGTTTTGGCTGGAATTTAAAGCTAGCTTAGGAAGTCTATGGTTACCCATGTTATTTATCTTCTACTTGTACAACACGAGCCTAGTCATAGCTAGGCTCTCGATAGGGGAAAGTCCCATTTTGATAAGGAGAATAGGATAGGGTGTATTTATTTTAATTTTGAGGTTTTACATTATAAAATGCTTTTTGATTTGCTCAATATTTCTCCAGGATTCGCTAGAGATGTTTTAACCCCAAACCTCACATCCATACAAGATAACAGGAGTGACTAAAGTTTCAAATAGGAGTTTATTTTTATCCCACATCACAAGGTTTGCTGCTTTACAGCTATTTTCAAGACCAAAATAAACTTCCCACCCTCCATTAATCCTTTTCTTAATGTTATTTTTCCAGTTGAGCTTGTGATGAATATCAATTCCTAGGTACATGTAAGAAGACACTTCTTCCAAGTTTCTATTGTAATACACAAAATTAGCGTAAGTGTCCTTGTATTAGATTTGTTTAATAATGTTTTGTATTTCATGCCTTCCATAATTTATTTATTTCTTTGTATTTTTTTCATAAGTTGTGGAATCTCATGTCCCTTAAATTCCAAGTAAATGAGTGAAGATAAAATGAAAAACAAGTGATAAACAAACAATGTCTCCTTCAATTCCTATGGTTGTTTTATATTTTATGTATTCTCTTATAAATGGTTATATTAGGTGGTCTTGTCAATTTTAAAATAACATTACATGGAAATATTTGAAATTTTAATTCCATTTTGATTTATGCAAATAAATTTTTTTATTTTATTTTTGTATGCAAAATTGGTTGGCACCAAAGCAAGTGAAATGTTACATTCATCATTTTAGAAAAATAAAAAAAACAACTCAAATGGTAGTATCAATAACACCTTCAACTTCTACCTTTGAAATGATTAAAAAATACAACACATCTAATAAATATGAGTTTGTGCAAGATTGGTATGTCTGGATAGAAACTCCCATGAATATGTACCTATTTGGATACATAGATGGAAATAACCTGAGATATTAGGAATAATTATTAATTGCTATGCTTACAATGAAAATAACATTGACTTTCAAATGGAGGTGATTAACAAAAATGAAGTAAAATTAATTTCTTGTCAAGTGGAGTATTCAAAATTTAGACCAAATTTGATTGAAGCTTCAAGTAACAATTCACCAAATACGATAAATAATTGAATGTTTAAGTTCGATAACTATGAGAGTTTTTCTAGATCTGGATTGAATAGTTGAATAGATCTTTTAAAACCCATATCTACCGTTCTAATATATCGCTATGTAAGATGTAAAAAAAAATCATCTGTACTTCTTTATTTACAACAAAAAGGTAAACTTCTTGACAAAATACCAGATGATAAACTTGATTTTCATTTACTTTCTTTGAGAAAAATATATTTATCTGAATTGGAGGAGAACATTGCTGAAAGTGATTTCAAACCTACTACAAATTTCAAAAAGCTAGGTATGTTGAATCTGAGACAACAAAACTTGCTGATCAATCTGATGAAATTCATGAAGCTTTCAAACATTTCTATCCATTTTCAACCACATTTAGTATAAAGGTGGATGTTTAAAGATGTATATAAGCCACCAAAGTGTTTAGTTTGAGATCACGAGTTGATTTAAATGTTCAAGTATTAGTGAAATCATTCCTTTAGAAATTTCAAACCTCATTGCTTGATGCTTTTCTGATTCCATTGGACATCAATGAGTCTGATCCATTAGCCAACTCTATCAAAATTATAAATGAGACAGATATAGATACTAAGAATATCAATTTTTGGATAGTTGACGGTCAAAACACCATGCAAACAGCGACATAAATTTTAACAAATCCTAAATATATTGTATCTATGGAGGCAAAACAAAAATATGAAAAACATAATGCTCGATTCTTGCATCCATCAATTGAACCCACAGAGGTGATTCACAGTTGTTGTCAACTAAATTGCACCAAAAAGGTATTCTACGAAACTCCATTTATTGATTGTGTATGATTTGGAAGACATTTCTTAGTTGCCAATACAAACTAAAGAAAATGAGGATTGGATGTTATAAGACAACATAAGACAAGGTATGTTATTTTATTATTTTTTCATTTAACATTTATTTATTGCATCTCTTTTTATTTTAGATAAATGATTAAAGTCAATAATATGTGTCATATTTTCTCATATTTGTAATGAATTTTCATTAGCTTATACCTTATTTAATTGAATCTCTACACTGAATTCTTATTATTTTATATGTAGTATTTTATCAGGTCGATGATGAAATGTTGTGCTCCTTCTTTAACTGTCCAATTTCAAAATTTTCCGATAAAATAATTATTTTATATCTTAATCTAGATATTTGGGATAAGTTGGATGTTTTTTTTAATTGTTACCAGCTAGGCACATTAAAGTGTTGTTTAAGCCAATCTGATTTTGATAACTACACGAAGAATAGTGTACATAGTTTGACAACGGCTACTTTTCGTCTTCTTCAAGGATTAACCATAGAAGAAATTTCTTCAGTAGTAGATAAGTTATTGGATGGATACATTTGGTTTTCTCTTCCACCTAATCATCCAACAAATGCCATAAAATTAAAATATTATTTTTCTAAATTGAAAACCAATAGAACAATTTTAGATGCAATGGTTACATATTGTCAAAGTCATGATGAGAAATTGAATGATAAGACTCCTACCACATTCAATATTATTTAACATTATGAAATTAACAATATCATATTTTCCAATTTTTGCAACATTGTGGTATGGTCTACTTATGTAAAGGGAACAAAAAATACAAAGATAGATTCCTTCTCAACAAGCATGTGGAGTCCATGATATAATGGTAAATGGATCAACAAACATTCCACATGCTGAAAACAATTTTGAATTTGGTTATCATTTTGGGGGGCCTGATCTTTTTTCAACACTTTTTGGACACTTTTCCATGTTAGTTGCAACCAATTTTACATACTAACATTGTTGTTCTAGAAACATTGGCTTTGAAAATAACCATTCCATAAGGGCTATTATATTGATTTTTTTCAATTTCTTATAAAAAAAAATGAGTTTAATGACTTTAATATAGTTCTCTTAGTAGAAATTTGGGTTCATAATGATGTACATCAAACTTTGGAAATTTCCATAAATAACTCCAATTTCAAATATAAAATAACTAGTAGAATTTATGAATATCAGTCCCAAAATAGTTATAGTTATGACATAGTTTTGACTACACATTTCTATACTTTAGAATTAGAAATGTTTGAGGCTTCAAAATACTCTCACACATTTGAAGACACAATTGATGAAAAGAAGAGAGATTATGATTTCTAGATGGATTTATTGGAAAAACATCAACAATGTATTGATGGAAAAGTGGTTATTTCTCTTTATGTGGGGGAAATTTAATCAAGTCTTGTTGTACATATAGAAGAAGAATTGCATGTGTTGTGAAAATAGAGTCACAAAGGACAATAATGTTGAATATTTACAAATTGTTTCAACTATCAAACCCATGATCCATTAGCTTCTTGGAAAATTCAGGTACTATAGTTTCTTTGTTGTTTCTCTTATAATAATTTGGATACTATTTTTTTCAAATTTCTTAATTGTAAAAATGTTTACTACAATGACTAATGATGGAGATTATAAAATAGGGAATGATGAAAGTGGGAACCAGACAAATAATCAATATAGTGCACATGATGTTGAAACAAATTTAGAGATGGAAATAGGAGGAGAAGATGTTATCTTACTAGGTACATAATTTGTTTGGTTATTGTTCTTGTTAATTTTTTAATTTATTTTATTTTCATATTTATAACATTTTTTGATGTCTATTATAGGGAATTATGAGAAGAAAGGAATTAATCAAGAGAATGGCCATGAAATGATGAAGATAGAAATGGGTATTAGTCATTGTATCTTGTTGTATCGATGATGAAGAAACAAACAAAGGAAATATTGAGAAAATGGGAACTGATACAGATTACACGATAGAGAAAAAGTTATTTTGGATTCATCCACATGTAAAAACATTTTTTGAAACGTGTTTCAAAATGAAGATTTTGAAATTGCAATTTGGACGACAACTTTGAAACAAAACACAACAAGTGTTCTAAAAAAGTTGGTTCGAGAAAAATTACAAGACAAACTTGTGTTTATGTGGACTGCTCTAGAGTGTAAACCACAAAAGGGACAAGAGGCCATTGACAATCCAAAAAAAGGTATACACACTAAATCATTGAACAAAGTGTGGGAAATGCATATATGATGCAAACAATACTATTTTAGTGGATTTTTCACTTGAGAGAATGAAAGGAAATCCAAAAGAAAATGTGATTCTTTCCCCTCTATTCATTGGAACAACTCAAGAGGATAGCTGGTTGATCGATGAGCTATGGAGAATGTTGAATAAACACAGCAAGGCAATAGATGTGTGAGTTATTTTGAAGGATGTTCAATCACATCTAATTCTAACTTAAGATGATTTGTGTCTATTTCATGTCATAATATGTATGACATGATGAATTATTACTATATTTTGTAGTCCTTTTAAATATAAAGTGACTTCTATTTCACAATACTATAAAACAATTGTTGATTTGTTTTGTCATAAGTAGAATAAAATAATTTTATTTTCTTGATTTTTGTAAGATATTATTGTATTGATAACAAATATTGATTTGAATGGTTGTTTAATGTTTTTGTATCAAAATTTCCCATGGTATAGAAATTTTTACAATGGATTAGATTGTATGTAAAAATTAATAGATAATTGGTTTATTTGTTTGAATTGGAGTATTACAATTATTTTTTTCAATTGTGGTTTAAGTTATCATTATACCTCTTACAAATTAATAATGCAAATGATAGTTCACTACATTCTTATAATTTTTTTTATTTCATTTAAGTTGAAAAAATATATTAGGATGTATGTAGCACCAACAACAGACATAAAATATTTACTAAAAGAATCACCAAAAGAAACTAAAGTAGATACTCTAGATATTAGCGTATAATTAATTAGGCTTGAAATTTTAAAATTGTATTATATTACATGTGGAAACTAATATATAATTAGTGTTAGGAATTACTGCAGAAATAAAATATTTACCGAGAGAATAATACACGTACAAAACCCAGCAACAAATCACATAAAAATAAACACAATTTTTAACTAGGAAAACCCCAAATCCGGGGAAAACCCCAACCAGTGAAATTTCATTAACCATTGGCCAAAACCCTGGCCAATCCGGCCAAGTGAGCCTTCACTGCTCACCTCCAGGCCTACCTTACAATGAAGTATTCCCAGCCTCTTATAGGATCCATTACCTGTAATACCATGGGCCAAAACCATGGGTGCAGAAAACCATGTGCCCCAAAACCACTAATATTTACCATAGTCAACATTGACTCTACCCCGAGTCATGTTTACCTAGCAATTCCCCCCTTAAACTTGACTTGGGGATTATTGACTAAATCCAGCCAAACTGCTACGTGAGACAACCCCACTCACTATAGCCCTTTCCCCCCTCAATATTTTTACCCAGGGTAATTGTTAACTTGACATCCCCCCTATCACCTAGGTCTAACCAAGAATTTACCAGTGATTACCCAGGGGTACGCATGCCATACCAGGTCTTACATCAGTATGCCCATTTACATGTAATAAATTAACTCCATCATAATATATATTTTTGTTTCATTGTTGCTGTCTTTGTACATATGAAATCAATGTCCATATAAAAAGAATCCATCTACCGGATTACATGGGTCACGAGCCTCTGTAACTGCTAGTCCTCTAGGAATTCTCTTTAGATACATGGTTCATTAATTTATCCACGTGCTCATATCCTCTCTCATTTTCTACATTCATTCATGATGTCCTCTACAAAGAGGACATCATAGTTGTACATAAATCTTCCCTCTATGCTTTTGCTAGTCCATTCTAATTTTCTGCCTGGTTTCTTGGTGAAGCTCCTCTTCTCCACCCTCGACCACAATTTTGACATGGCCCTCATGAAACCTTTTATAGTCTCTACTATGCATGAATGCAACTCTATTTTCACATCTTGGGATAAGGACCATAAATAATTTTTCCAAATTGTGAACCTGATCTACCACGTCCTACTGAAATTTAAAAATCTGGCGCTGTCTGACATTCCAACGACCTATAACCTGATTTTATACATGGAAACAATCCCCATGAGCAATAAAATTCCAGATACCTAGATCGAATACAGCCACAAGACCCTCCTTGAAAGCCGAATACTCTGCAACATCCCTACTCATATCCAGCCCAAGCTGCTTCCGCAGCTTCAGAATAAAATTATCATCTGAATCGTAGATAGCAATGCCCACTCTTGCAAGAGTGTCCCAGTGATCAAAGGTCCCATCCAAGTTCTCAGCACTGATCATACCTTTGTAATACAATTTAAACTGTCAGTCATCCTTACCAATTTGCTCGCCATCAAAGGGTTTCTCATACTCGTCCCCAACGACTTCCCACTCATCCTCCGACATTGCTTGAATGCTGCAAGCAAATTTAGCCTAATGGCTTTTTCTGCAAATGTCTTCATACAAACGCCACATTTTTTTCTTCGTCCTAGTTGTGGTAGGTGACCTCCTCCTAGAATTTCTCGAACTCGAGGGCCTGCATTCTCAATAACAATGGCATCTCCCCTTCGTCGTCGCCACCCATCTCATAGCAACCTGAATTTCCACCACAAGCCTCCATGCCAGTGGCCTCATCGACTAGATCTCATGGCTCCAACAAGTACACAACCTCTCACAAGTAGCTTCTCGCTGCTCATGGAGTGCTGGCATGCCGCTACCTCAGCTGAAGCTAGATCCGCGTCCAGCATCGCCATGTATAATGCCATATCCATTTGAGATACTAGCATTTTTAGCCCTCTCAAAACACCTGCACAGCACAGCTCGTCCACATCTCACACAATCTCTAAAAAATTAGTTTGCGCACAATATTTCACCTGCTTGCTTCTAACCACACCTCCTCTTTTTCTTTAAAGGATCCTTGATCCCAGATCTTACAGATTGGATCACATGATTCCATATCAGATCTGTAAAAAACTTCTTATTACTGCTAGTTGACAGATCTAGGTTGTCGCATCACGATTTTCGCCTTTCTCCATTGAGAAACCCTCCATGGAATTCTCCATGGAATCAATCAATCAGATATTTCTTATTTCCTAGAAACACCATGCTCCGTATGTCCAGATCTGCAAAAGGCTGCATTGATTTCTCCATTCACAGGCTAATAAAACCCTTGGCTACAAAAGCGTCCCTCTGAAACCAAATATGGCTCCAATACCATTTGTTAGGAATTACTGCAAAAATAAAATATTTACCGAGAGAATAATACACATTCAAAACCCAACAACAAATCACATAAAAATAAACACAATGTTTAACCGGGAAAGCCCCAAATCCAGGGAAAAACCCAACCAATGAAATTTCATTAACCATTGGGCAAAACCCTGGCCAATCCGGCCAAGTGAGCCTTCAGCACTCACCTCTAGGCCTACCTTACAATCAAGTATTCCCAACCTCTTATAGGCTCCATTACATGTAATACCATGGGCCAAAACCATGGGTGCACAAAACCATGTGCCCCAAAACCACTACTATTTACCCTAGTTAACATTGACTCTACCCCGAGTTAAGTTTACCTAACAATTAGTTTTTTTAATTGCAACCATTATAATTATATCTTTCATTTGAAATTAAACAAATCATTATAATTATTAATATCAAAGATTTAAATGGTGGGTCAATGTGATCCCATAACACTTCCATATTCCATACAAATTGAATAAAGGTATTAGGTTGTATATATAAATTAAACATATCATTATTTCGTTCACTTTACTCAGGAAATTGTAATTATAATTTGTTATTAGCATTAATTCATAATAAATACTAACATCATTTTTTAAATGTTAGGTTTTTATATCCTTAAGCAATGAAGTGCTGAGGTAGAGATATGTTAATATCATACATGTGGTTGCAATGCAACTGTAGACACAAATGGGCATTACTATAAGTCAATATATGTTGTTGATATTTGAAATGGAAGGATTTTTCTTCCAATCGTACACCAAAGATGAACAAAATTGTTATATTAAAAGGTAACTAGATTGACAGTTCTTTGATATGTCTTATTTTTTAAGGCCTTTTCACTCAGAATTGTTAAAATATTGCTTAAAAGAATATGATGTTGCAATATGGAAAAATGTCACTGGCAAGTACATCCGAAAAGTACTTAAAATATCAAATGTATTGCTAATAGATACAACAAAGCATACTGTTCAATTCATCGAATATCAATCAAACAACATCTTGATAAAAGCCTATACAGGAAAAGAGCAAGATACTTGGCTTATGCAGGTTTTATTCCCCTTTCTTAAGACACTTCGTCGTATGAACATGAAAGAGAAACATGATTAGATTCGAATGTTCAATAGAACATTTACTTCATTGTAGTGGATGTATATATTTTTCTTTATAAATTTGTTCTCAAGTGCATTCCAATTTTTGAATGCAATTTCAACATAGTTTTTTTTTTTTTTTTCTGAATCAATTTGTATTATTTTATATCTTTTGGAATATTATATGGGAATTGTCAATTATATTTTTTTGAGGAAAAAAAATCATAACTTTCTATTAATAAAAAAGAAAATCACAATGAGAATTGTCAATTATATTATTATATATTTCTATTATTATTTATAATTATTTCTGCAATGACTTTGTTGCATCGATTTTTTTTTTGCTAATGTGTGTATGTGTGTTCTTAAATGACTTGCTTTCCATTGAAATCATCTTACATGAACCATCAAGGCATAATATTTTTAATGACTTCTATTTACTTATATGCATAATACTCATATATAAATGTGAAGTATAAGTTTTGAAATAGAGTTCATTGCAAACAAAGCTGCAATTATTATTGAAGAAATTAAAATAATTTACTTTATAAATGCCACATGCACTATTGGCTATTTAGGCTAATGGAAAATGTGTCAGAGGTAAATGATTTGACATTTTTGAAGCATAAGATATGTTATTTCTCAATCCATATTTTAGATAAATTTATATACTTCAATCAATTAATGTTTTTAATTAAAATCATATCATATTGAAAATCAATGAGACTCAAAGTTAGTTAAGTTAGTTATTGACATTTTACCTATAAAATGCATTATTATGAGTGCATAAATGTGATATATAATTTTTGAGATAAAAATCTATTATAAATAATTTTGCATTTCTAAAAAAGACATTTGAGTAATGATAATGATTGCTAAGTGGACTATCAAGTTTTGATTGGACGCTATCATAGATAAATTATGTCTTTGAACTTTTTTGTTATCTTTAAGGCATATGATTACAGTATTTGAAGTTTTTTTTTTTTTTTGGTAAATTTGTATTTTAAATAAACTGAAATCATATCATATGAGCCATAATTATATTATTTATTTTTACTTAGTTATATCAATTAATATGAGTGTATATATGTGATATATAATAGCCATATACTATGAGACATTTCTTCCAAAAATAAATCTAATAATTTCTTGATAATAAGTATTAAGTGGACTATTTAAGCTAATGGGTGATGGGTTAGAAGTGAATACTTCAAACTCCTTAAATTGTAAGACATTCGCTTTTAATCATATATATATATATATATATATAGATATATAATCAACTATTTGTGTATGTAATCATCTTATCCCATATAAGTTAATAATGAATCCATTTTTTGACCTTTATTTCTCTACGACATAGTTTAATATGAGTATTAATTTCATATTGTATTTTCTTGAAATAAAACTCCATATGTAAAGAAAAATGCTCTTCTTAATAAAACATGGAAAAATTAATTAAAAATGTGTTAAGTGGGCCATCTAGATTAATTAAAGACATGGATCATAAATAGTTGTATTTGAACTTTTTGCACCGTAAGACATTTATTTTTCCATCCATTTTAACATTTTTTCGTTTTCAATTCTTAAATAATTTACTTTTAATTTAAACAATCTCATAGAATCCAATGGACTCGAAGCTATTTATTGTATTATATTTGGTTATATGCATTAACGAAAGTTTATAAATGTGATATATTTTTGAAATGTAGCTCTTAATGTAAATATATATATATATATATATTCTTTATAAGAAAACTAGAAGTAACTGATAATAAGTTATAAGTGATCTATATAAAGCCATTTATCAAATTTTATTTTCCTATTGTGATGTTTAATAAAAGTGTATAAATGTGACATTATTTTTTTGAAATAAAACTCCCTATAAAACGAAATTTTTTCCTAACAAAACATGAAATAATTAATTGATAATGAATAGTAAGTAGATTCCTCATTTTATCTTAAGATATAGGTCATAAATAAATGTATTTAAATTTTTTACAACATACACCATTTTATTTTGCCATCCCTATTAACGTTTTCTAAATTTCAAATAAATCATTTCTAATTGAAATAATAAAAGCCAGCAAGACATAAAGCATACATGTATTAAATTCTATTTATTTATATGCATTGATAAAAGGTTATAAATGTAGGACATTTTTGAAAAAAAATCGATGATGAGTTATAAGTGGTTTATTCTATTTTCGATCAATAAGTTTTTCTAACTATGAATTTTTAAATCAATTAATTTTATATATAATCATGCCATATAAGTCGATAAGTCAAGAAACAGTTGATTGATTTTTATTTACCTATCATGTGGTTTAATATGAATGTATAAATGTGATATTGTAATTTCTAAAAGAAAACTCTATGTAAAAAAAAAAATTATATTAAAACATGGAATAATTAATTCATAATGAGCATTAAGTAAACTATTCAAGCTCATTCAAGAGTTGCATCATAAATGAACATCTTAAATTTTTTTCTTCCATATGACATGATTTTCCCATCAAGATTAACATTTAATAAAATTCTATTTTAAATAAAGTATTTGTAATTAAAATAATCTCATAGAAGCGAACAAGACCTGAAGTTATTTATTGTATTCCATTTAATTATATGTATTGATACAAGTTTATAAATGTAATATATTTTTGAAATAAATCTCTTAATGTAAGTAAAGATACATCTTTTACAAAACTAATTAGAATTTATTGATAATGAGTTTTAAGCGGTTTATTTAGACCACATGGAAAACCATGTGTAATAGATAAATGTCCTTTAATACATATTTAATATTCAAAATCAATATTTTAATGATAATTTATTAGTAGTTACATTTAGTATTTAATAATTAAAGAGCATGAGGACTTATATAAATTTCAAATAAAATCCATAAGTTGTGTTTCACATTTATTTATTTCCCATTAACAATTCTTATCATTTTCTCCTCTTGGTGAAAGTAATGTTCAATCATCATTTTTCGTACAATAGGTTGACACTATTACATTAGGACCATTATTAGTTTTTGACAATGCTGACTAGGAGAGATAAATATCCGGACTACCATCAAGTGTACTACTTTTTGAAAACCCTTGCTTCCACTATTTACTTGTCTATGTATATTGGTTCTCAGCAACCACTAATTCTTGCTTAATTAAATTTTTGATAGTGTCCATTATAATGGAATGACTTGAATACCCATTTAAGAACTCTCATTTGATGTACTTGGCTTTGCGTGGAGATAGATCAATGATACCCAACCTTCTTCGAATACCTAGATCAATAGTGCCTAGCTTTAATAGTGTATGCATGGATGTGGTAAAGAAGAATTATCACCTCCTCATTAGTGTTAGTTAAAGGTATGAAGAGGTAGAAAATTTAGCAGAAAAATATTTTACTAAGATTCTAGTAGACTAGTTTCAAAGCAATGCAAGGGAGGCACCTCCTTTCCACTTACACAAATATATCCTCACATCACCATTATTCAATCAAAAACTCTCTAGCAGGTTGTGGGAAAGGGGGTTAGAGTTGCCTACGAAAAAATTCAAACATCGATGACTCTAGTATGTTATCCATAACTATAATATATTTCTTGGATGTTAGACATACTAATATGATTTACCTTAAATAAATTGTTTCTAAGAGTTTTCTTTCCCACTCATATTTTTCATTGATACTATTGTACATAAAAAGCCCATGTTTGACCTATTCATGCTATCTAATTGGTTTGACATTCCTAAAATTATTTTTATCTTAAATTAAATTAATATGGTGATTTACACAAGAATAAATGTCGTTGAAGGCTTTGTAATAGAATACTTCCAAATTTAATGAAATATGTGTTAAATCCTAATATCATCTAACATCCTAATAACATTATAAAAAAATGATTGTTGGCACTATGTGCATGCTCGTTATGATTGCAAAACAACCTCCTATCTTACTCTTTTCATATCTTAAGTTCCTACTTAATGCCATCCTAATCAAACATTTATGGCCTTCAACATCAATCCCAAACAAACCAACCAAAACATGATCAAGTTAGGTCTAAATGGATATGTAACTTTTAAATCCAATTCACGATGGCAGAGTAACAATGGTTAAGAGAAACCATGGTTAACTATAATAGTCATCCACTAAGAGTAAGATCGTTCATGACCATGGTTTTTATGGTTTGGTTTTTCATATGAAATTACCAATTCAAACCAAACCATATGGTGTAAGGGATGCCATGTGAAATTTCCTTGTAATCAATATAAATCTTGAAATAAAATCTATTTAGAAATACAAGTTAAAGAAATAGAATAATGTGTTGATAACCCAAGTTCATATGACATGGAAACTGAAATTACAATCAATATATTATATTGAATGAATAATACTTGACAAAAACTACCCATAACGTATAACTTAGCCACACTTATAACTAAATATTATAAAAATCATAGCTTCATTATCTATTATATCATTGAAATATAATTATTTTTAATTAATTAATTATATTTTTTCTTTTAAGAATTGAATATATATAATTAAATTACAATGGATTAAACGTATTTCAGTTCTGAGCGATACTCTTAAATATTTTTTAACTATTTATTAATTTAAAATTTAAAATAAAAAGTGTTATATATTTTTTTTCTTTTAAAAATGGATATCTAAACCTGAGTGTAATAATATTTTTTATATTATATAATTTTTTAAATGTAATTTTTTTTAATGAATTTTGTTTAAAATTAAAAATAGTTATAAAAATTATAAGTTGGAATGATATATTTTATATAAAAAACATTTCAAGGTGTTAAGGTTTTTATAATTATAAATACATTTTAAATAATTAAATATTATAAATTTTAACGATTTTGTATTTAAAAAATGAGTTGTTTTTAATGCAATTTTTTGGAGTTTTCTTCAAATTTGAAGAAAAAAATTGAGATGAACTTTTTTTTTTCTTTTTAAACTGGTCTTTTTACTACATATATGGATTTAGCACCTTAAAAACCCCTAGAGAATTTGGATTTTGTAGAGTTTACCCATCAAACTTGTGATTTAAACGAATTCCTACGAGATTTTAGAAAAAATAGATTAGAAAAATAAATCAGAAAACTTTCCCAAAAATCACATTAAATATAACTCGCTTAAAAAAACATAAACTAGTGGTATATATGGATTCTGCACCTTGCAAAACCTCTAACAAATTTGGATTTTGCAGACTTCACCTATCAAACTTGTAATTTAAATGAATTCATACAGAATTTTAGAAAAAATAGATTAAAAAAATAAATAAAAAAACTTTTCCAAAAATCACATTAAATACAACTCGCTAAAAAAACACAAACCAGTTATACCACACATTACACTACTGGTTTTGATCACATCATCTTTCCACTAATCTCTTCGTCGGTTGTCAATCTGTTAATTAAATTCATATATATGGATGTCATATCACACCCCTTTTCTTCTTCAAAATTTTCTCATATATATATGGATATCATATATATATATATATGGATGTTCTCTAACTATTAAATTTTTTTGGAGTTTCTATATTTTTTTTTTAATTTTAAATTTTGTTATTTAAACTGGGTTTTGAATTTATGCATAAATTAAGCAAGCTTAAAAATATGATATAACATTTTCATTGTGTGGAAAGTTGTCAACTCAAATTTGTGATTTACAATTTTGTAAGACCCCAAAAAAAGGCCCAAAAATACTCAAAAATATCTAAGAAATAGACTACGCACAAGGCCAGGGCCCCGATATTAATGATTCCCCGCAAACGAGGTAACCCATGACGACCATTCGGCATCAGTGTAGGCCCTCTGAACAGACCTGTGCTCGGAGGATGGTTCCGTGAAGGAACGGGAGTGGTTTTTTTTTTTTAAAAAAAAAAAAATTAGTTATACTAATAAGAATAATATATTGAAGTGTCCAGAAAGCACTTAGAATTTTAGTTTGAAATAAACACGTGGTAATAATAATATATCACCAAATAAATATTTTGAGTGAAAATTTGATACATATATAAATTAAAATAGTTTAAAATAAATTAATATAAATTTGAAATTTGAAATATTATATATAAGATTATATATAAAAATATTATATTGAAATTTGTAATAATTATTAGTATAGTATATGAGTGACTTTTATTTAATTTTTTATTTATCAAATAATAAATATAATAAAATATCATAAATTTAAATAATCATTTTAATTAAAAAATTGGTGTAAGAACAATGTCAACTATTAGTATAATTAAAAACACATATGTAGCTACAATGTTATTATTTCATTTGAATTAAATTTATTACATGGATATTAAATGATAAAATTATAAAAAAATTATAAAAATAAATGTAATGTGAATTGAGTTATGGTTTTCTCAGCATGTAGTATTGATAATTCATATTATTGGGTCATGGCTTATAACAAAAATTATTTATAGATTAAAAGTCTTCATAATAAAGTATAGATAAATCGCTTACGATAAGAATACTGTTCCATGTTTTTCCAAATAAATATATGTTTAACTTATGTATTAATTTATTTATAATTAATGAATAATAACAACAATAATAATAAGTTAGAATAAATTTATAGTTTAGTTAATTTTTATGTTTTTTAAAGTTTAGCAATGAGATATTATAATTATTATTATTGATGTTTTATGTGTTTACCAACAGTTTAATTTATATGGATGTATCTACTAAGTTTTGAGAGAAATTAAAATTTTCAAAAATAAAATTCTTTTTTAGTGCAAAAAAATAGATTTGAATCCAATCTACTTTAAAATGAATCTATGTTGATTTTGAAAAACACTCTAACAAAATATCTTAATTATAAAAAAATTATATATATTAAATAATTTTTGTTATTCTTATTTTTTAAAACGTTACAGGTCAACTCCATAACTCCATTGGGATATGTAATATCCCTTCTACCCCATTAGCGAAAACTGAAAAATACGTGTTTTAACACACAGTTACCATAAAGATAGTTTTCTTGGATTGATACTTGAGGTGAATTGGGAGAACTGACCGAAAAGAAAAAGAAGGAAACTGAAAAAATACGTGTTTTAACACACAGTTACCATAAAGATCGGTTTGCAACCACTAGTCCGTTTCATGTTTTCTTGGATTGATACTTGAGGTGAATTGGGATAACTAACCGAAAAGAAAAAGAAGGAAGAGGATGCATATCGTCGATATATGAAGTTGGTTACCCTAAGAATAATGAGGGACATAGATTGATGAGTTGTTAATTAGATGCATAGGTGCTGTTGTGTTTGGTTGTAATATGATAGTTACCTATGTTTTCTTGGATTGATACTTAGGTGAATTGGGATAACCGACCGAAATGAAAAAGAAGGAAGAGGATGCATATCGCCGAAATATGAACTTGGTTACCATTGAAGAATGAGGGAGATAGATTGATTAGTTGTTAATTAGTTGCATAGGTGTTGTTGTGTTTGGTTGTAATATGATAGGTACATGTAGCTTGTTGGCTTCTTAAAATCTATCATTGTATGTTGGTGTTGGTTTAAGGGAGCTTTGGTATTATGAAACTCTTGTATAATGTATAAGTAAAGGAAATCATATTACTAACAATTTAACAGTATGCAATATTGAATTGTGTACTTCATGGAAACTATGTCATTCTCGTGTGTAGAAAGAGTCATGGAGGTTTGTTAAGGTGAGTTTCTCAGAAGTCTCTAGTATTGTAATATCTGAATGGAAAAATGGCAGTAAGACAAACAATAATAGATTAAAAATTACAGTAATATTGAAAACACATTAAAAATGTCAGAAAAGAGCTAAACAATAATAGACTAGAAATTATGGTATTATGGAAAACACATTAAAAATGCCAGAAAAGAGCCAAAAACTGCTGAGTCCTTTTATTAAATCTGAAGGTGAAAAACAAATACAACAGTGTAAAAAATAGATAGCACTCTAACTGGCTAAACCTAGTTGAAATGACTCTCAGGTTTGCACACTTCAACATTTCTCTATTGTTGTTGCTGCTAGACTCTTCCTCTGCGCTGCCCTGCTGGAAATGTTGTAGCTGGCCAACTTTGGGTTGTTGCTTGGGCTACTTCCACTACTCAGAAAATTCTAGGAATTTCGGAAGGTGATCCTAGCCCAAAACCAAAAAAAACATAGAAATAGTTTTCTCTAATTCCAACATTCAAAGTCTGCCCCTTTTTACCTAGCTCCTATAACTGCTAGCTGAGTAGGGACTACGTAAATGGGTTGATATGTTGCTCAGACAATTCTGAGATTTTAACCACACACTCTACTCAAAAAAACCAAAACAACCCAAAAAGCTTTCCGCCAAACTCCAATCTTCAAAATTTGATCTTTCTATGCCTGGCCCTTTTCTAATTTCGAATTCAGTATACAAAGCTACGGACTAAACTAGAAGAGAGAATGTCTACAAATATTCCCCAAAGCTCAACTATTGAAGGGCTAACCCCTTCACTCGATTCCAAGTGGGAATGCTATGGAATTTCACCATCTCTTGGATCTCTCTCCTATTGGACTGCGTAATTCACTAATTGACTGTGCTACTATAGAGGGGTTGCAAGTGGCCTGATGCCAGATAATAAAATCAACTCATGAAGTATAGTAGGTGTCCTCTCTTGAAGCTCCGTGAAACTCCTGAATGAAGTCTCCTAAAAGACTCCTCTCCTGAGCGGTCACTCGAATTCCCCTGAGATTGAGGTTGGGATCTCCGCATGGAGACACCCGTGTGCTAAACACCACTGCAGACTTGGTTGAATAACTCAAGCATGCTCAATTCGTAAAGACCAATAAAATAATAAAGAATTATTTTCATGGATGTCAACACCCCCTTCTTATTCTTGTGGAACTCCAAAAACCTTCGGCCCACTCATTAACTCTGCTATCACTTGGCCCCTTGGCATTCACACGTGTTGTGCTGCTTTCTTGCCCTCTTGGCTCCACAAGGTGTTGCATTATTCACACCAGCACTAGAAAAGAGGTTGTATTCAAAATTTTGGGTTAATGGGCCCCTTAACCCTTTCATTAACCTATTAAACATAAGAAAACGAAATTTGCAAAATTTAATATTCTTAATTAGATATTAGCTAATTAGGAACATTACATTCCTTCCTACCAAAAATTTCTTGTCCTCAAGTAATGCCTGAACAACCATCCTCCCTGGATGACACTTCCCCGCTGCCACTGCAAAATTTTCGAGGGTCTCAGTTGTGCCACTGTATGATCCCTGGTCTCTGCATTGCCCTGATATGAAGAGATCTCTCAATACCAGGATCCAAAGCCATCCTAATCAATGTGAATCACACCTTGCTCCACTCGCTATCCAACTGGATAGAGGTACAAGAAGCCTTTTGGATACTACTAGTAAATAGAGCATCATAATCATATAAATTACTATCTATCTCCATGTGCAACTGCTCTACTATGTCATCCATCTCATGTACTCCAAGGGTGGGAACCTGTTTAGATAAAATATGATTCCTATGGAAATAAATCCTTCCCTACATGAGCTTCCCCTGAACTCCCCCTACTAATCATCACTCCATGCTGGTGAAGTCCCCCATGCCAACAAAGAATAACTAAAATGAACTGGAAGATATAAATGATCTTTCCCTCCAGGAACCAGATCACCCCTAAGGGTAGTTGAACCGTGAAATCCAGTGATGCCCGGATCCCATGCCTGTCTGATAATGGTGCCACCATGCTCACGTTGCACCACTCTAACTATGACGTACTGCCCATAATGCAAATACTATATCCTCCTCACTTGGAACCTGATGGATAAAAATATATGAAGGCCAAACTCATTTTTCCCTAACATCTCCAACATATATATTTTTTTTCCATCTACTGTCAAAATTGGTCCGGAGCAGTAACAAGGAAAGTTGACCTTGCCATGTGACGTAGGCCTTAGTGCTCCTCCATATGTCAAACCAAGAGTGATATGAGTCACTCTTTGTCCTGATCCCACTCATCACAATACAAAGTGTCCCATCAACCAACTGTCACATACCATCCTCCTGGTTCCTTTTTCTCATGATGTGAGCATCAAAAGATGATATACATTCCCCCGTGTCGGTGTGCAATGTTGGAGAGTGATAAATAGATGCTCACAATCGGCGTTGTGTTCAACTCGCTCTCCAAATACGAGTGTTCCAAATCAAATAGTGTGCTTGATCTCCTTGTCCGAGGATCTCTCTACCAGAAACATTACAACCACCTGTCGTGCATCATCATCCTCTGCTGCACTCAAATACATATGCCTACACTCCTCTGCATAGCATTGAATTCTATGGCACAAATCCATGCATCACTAGATGCCAATGCCATGATGTACCATAGGGAATCCCATATGTGCCCCATGCCCACCACTCTACTAGTGCATCCAACACGATGTGATCTACACATCCTCATCCTCCGAAGTAAATCTAAGTGGCCCAAATCCTCACATGTAATGAGGAATAACACTACCATGTCGGACCTTAGTAGATCTAAGGCCCAATGCATCAATGAGAGAGCATTGTCTCCATAATTCTCTGTCCATAAGCACCCTTGGAGAGAACACTTTAGGATCCCAATGTGTCGCACCATATGCCATTGCATGCCACTAAGTGTCCATGTACTCAACGACATGCCAGTGTGCCCCGTGGCCTATGCCTATACACCACGGGATATCGCATGACATTGCTAGACCATCCTATATGATCTCGTATCGTTCATGTGTCATTATACATGGCACTCCCTATGTGTACTCAGTGCGATGGGAGCCTCTCCTCCTCCAAAACACACCCCCACATGCCACAACAAACAAGCATGCATCTTTGTGCTCCTCTATAGGCCACTTCTTGTTACTGTATGCTCCTATCCATCCCTAGATGTGATGGAAAAAAGTTGAGACAATATGCGTGAGTCCACACGTGAATGTCATTGTCACCTCTACCTTCGCATCATCATATCCTCTAACGAATGGATCTCCCCTTCAAATCCTCCTAGAGGGACCCAATAATTCAATCTTCCTAGGTACTAATAGTGATCTCACCACTCCTATGCTCCTCCATGTCCTTCATGCCCCACATAACTATGGAGAATCTTGAACCCCATACAACGCATTGTCTAGTGGTCGACCAATGCCACCTCCTCCAACAATCGCCTCCCAAAGTGTGTTGATTATATCATGACTCCATGCATACACAACAAAACTCGATGACCCATGGAGTTCCTTTGCAAACTGACTAGCCATTAATGCTGACTGAAACCTCCCTAGAAAAGGTGTGTGCTTGATCGTTGGGTAAATGATACCACCAATTCCATAGTCAATATGTGTATAAGGCAAAAGGCAGGTACTCCTTCCCGGATCCTAATGCTGGCCTGGGCCCCCAGTATCCTCGATGCCTATAACCAACTCCATCTGCCTAGCCAAATCCACCGGGAAGCAACTCAGAATCGCCCTTCATCCAAACCTGAGAGTGGGATCAGATGCATGAACAATCATATGCAAAACAGATCCTCCATCCCGCGAGTGTTTCACCCTACACAACTCGTGTCGCCCCATCTCGCTAGTTTGGCGAATCCATGCAATTTTCCTAGGTAACACGACCTCTCTCTCACCAGCACACAGAGGTGGCCCAATAATGTTACAGGCCCCATCAACATATGCCTGAAGGCGACTGCCATCTAAAAGTATTACCTCTCTGTTGACTACCAATGCATCTGACTGCTCCTCATCGATGGCTGACTCTAAGGATGGCTGATCATTGTCCTCCACCATGGGCTCAACATGAACGACTAATTGTACCTCCAAAGATAACTCATCATGCATAGCATCCTCAAGAATCAATGATATGTATCTACCATCTAGAGACTCTATCACAAATATACATGATTTTGTTCCTATCGACTCCTCATAAATGGTTGATATGTCACCTGATACTTCATCAATCTCTCGTGTGCTACTATCATTTGGAAACTCTGACATGGCCATGATCAAGTCATCAATGGATCCCTCAACAATGGGCGACACCTCATCCATGGGTGGCACCTAATTAATAGATGGCACTATGATTTTATTCTCTATTCTCTCCACTAATGCATCGATCAGAGCTATGAAAGGGATCTCCAACAAAAGTGACTCCTGCGTCACACTGAGTATATCCACATGCTCCCCGTGATCCTGCGTGCCCCCAACCTCCAAGTTCCAGTCAACCATTCTGATGACTACCCCCTGTGTTACTTCGTTAAGCTAGAGAGAGGTATCCAACCTTTCCACCCGATCCCGAGTTGTGCACTCAGTGGACCCATCATATTTTGAAAAAGGACTAGTCCTAATGGTACGTTAAACTCTAAGCTCTGTGTGCTATACCCCCTTCCTCGGTTCTCGCTATGAGGTCTATGGTTATCCTTCAGTTGGAAAAATTTCCAAAAAGTTAGATGATCTCTAAAATCCTGCATATGAGATTGGTACTCCTTAAAATAATCACCGAGATCCTCCTTCTCCTGAGGTCCCCCTATCCCCACTGCTAAGAAAGTGGGCATGGTGGAACATTGTGAGGTGTGTGGCACCACTCGCTGCTTAGACCAATGGTGAGAAGTACCCGATCCTTCTCCATTCTAAAACCCCTATGGAATTTTCCTCTATCTATCTGCTCTCATCTCCTTTATTTCCCTAGTGAGCTCCTGGACTGATTTGAAAGGGAGGGTACCCAACTCCTTCTTTCTATTCTCTACTTCCCTTGGTGTCTTCCCTTTATTCTGATCTTGTCATAGAATGAATGGTTTCCCACAAGAAGGGCTAAGATTATGCTCTGATACCACTATAATATCCCAAATGGAAAAATGAGAGTAATACAAGTAATAATAGACTAAAATTACAACAATATGGGCAACATGTTAAAAACGTTAGAAAAGAGCAAAAAATTGTTGAGCCATTTTATTAATTATGAAGGTGAAGAAAAAATACAACAGTACCAAAAATAGATAGCACTCTAACTGGCTAAAGCTTGTTGAAATGGACCTCAAGTTTTCACACTAAAACACTGCTCTATTGCTGCTACTACTAGTCTTTCCCTTTGTGTTGCCCTATTGGAAATGTTCTAGCTAGCCAAATTCAGACTATTGGTTGGGTTGCTTCCACTGCTCAGAAAATTCTAGGAATTTGGGGAGGTGATAATTGCCTAAAACCAAGAAATGGATTTCTCTAATTGCAACTTTCCAAATCTGCCCCTTTTTCACCTAGCTCGTATAGTTGCCAGCTGAGTAGGGACTACGTAAACGGGTTGATCTTCTACTCAGAAAATTCCGTGATTTTATCAGGGATTTTTGTTAAAAAACCTAGAAAAAACACTGAAAGGTTTCCCCTAAAGTCCAATCTTCAAAATTTTTCCTTTCTATGCTTAGCCATTTTCTAATTTCGAATTTTCCTGGGTATGTAGAGCTATGGGCTGAACCGAAAGAGAAAATGTCTTCAACTACTCCCCAAAGCTCAACTAATGAAGGGTTGACCATTTTACTGGATTCCAAGTGAGAATGTTATGGAATTTCACCCTCTCTTGGATCTCTCTCCTGTTGGACTGTGTAAGTCATTTCCTGACTGTGTTTCTATGAAGGGGCTCTAAGCGGCCTGATGCCAGATAATAAAATCATCTCACGACAGATAGTAAGAATCCTCTCCTGAAGCTCCGCAAAAGTCCTGAATGAAGTCTCCTAAAAAAACTCCTCTCTTGAGCGGGCACTTGAAGTCCTCCGAAGATGAGGTTGGGATCTCCGCTCGGAGACACCCGTGTGCTAAACAACACTTCAGGCTCGACTAAATAGCTCAAGCATGCTCAACTCGTAAAGACAACTAAAGAAAAATAATCAAGAATGATTTCCATGGCTTCCATCACCCCCTTCTTATTCTTGTGGAACACCAACAACCTTGGGCCCACTCATTAACTCCGCTATCACTTGGTCCCTTGGAATTCCCACATGTTGTGCTGCTTTCTTGGCCTCTTGGCCCCATAAGATGTTGTGTTGTTCACACTAGCTCTGGAAAATAGGTTTTCTTCAAATTGTTGGGATTATGGGTCCCTTCACTCTTTTATTCGCCAACTAAATTTAAGAAGACAAAATTTGCAAAATTTAATATTGTTAATTAGCTATGAGATAATTAGGAATATTAGAGGTATGGACATATTCTAACCCTTATGTGTTGGAGTGAAAAGAGAGATGGCTAATATTCTCTAGAGTGGAGCCTCAAAATCTTTTCTTTTGTGGGTAAATTATTAGTCGAGCACATTTTTGAGATAACCATTACCTATTTTAATTTTATGGAAAAATCCTTCATGAATTTTGGTGTTGTAGTTGTTTACTCAAAAGCAATAAGGTGTGGTTATATGTATAAAATTAATAATTACCACATTATATCTTAGAAAAATAACACATATTTATAAAGATTAATTTTTTGGGGAAGGAGTGTATGGTAAAGCATAACAAATTATATACTAAAGAATATGTGAATGCATGTTATTATGATTTAATTCTTAAAAATATTAAAAAAAAAAAAATCCAAGAAAAGATAAGATAAGATAGTCTTGTCATAATGTTGGGAAATATTACATATGCATCTTGCATGTATAAAACGATATGAAAAGGGGTAGGGTTTTTGTGCATATGAATCTTGTTCATACAAGAACAAGAATCCATGTTTATTTCCTTAAAATATTATGTGCATTGAAGGGTGATTGTGTTAGAATGAAAAACACATGTTGCATGCACAAAAGGGTAGTCATTTCGATATAGAAAATATATTTTTGCATGTAGATAAAGAAATTTATCATGTTATTTTTCTTGAAAAGAATAATCTCTTGAAAATATGTTAATTTCTTGATTTAGGTGCATAAAAGGTTAAGTTAAACTTGCAATTATTTCCTGGTTTTTATGCATAAATGATGGTTATGTATGATAATTTCTTGAAAGGGAATCATGGGAAACTTGTGTGTAGAAAGATAGAGAAATGATGTTGTTTTCATGAAAAGATTGTGTGAAAATCAATTCCATAGAAAGACAAATAGACAACTTTTCTTTGAAAAAATTATGTGTTTTTTATAATAGTTTCCTAAATAGAAAAATGTTTTTCATGCATCATTTTACTATATTTATTTTGAGAAAAGATGTATGAGATTATTTTCATGAAAATATGGTATAAGAACAAATTGCATGGAAAGACAAGTAGCCAAAAACAACTAACCAACTGTCGTTTGAAAATATTGTGTGATTCTTATAATAGTTTCCCGAATAGAGAAATGTTTTTCATACTTCGTTTTATCATATTTATTTTGAGAATAGATATATTTTTTTTTTATGAATTATTATATTGGATTCCTGGAAAGAGAAATGTAGGTTGCATACATATAAGGAATAAGAACTCTTTTGGAAAGTTTATGTATTAGATTGAAAAACCATAGCCATTGTGCATCGTTACTATTGAATTATTTTTCTTGGAAGAAGAATTGCTACTATTGAATTATTTGTGTGGGAAGAAGAATTTGCAATACCAATATTTTTACATTTGAAAAGAAAGTGCTCATTATTTTGTAAAAGGGTGCATACACAGATGAGTAAAAACAATTTGCAAGGTAAACGATTATTATTTTATTTGATTTCTTGGAAAAGAATATGTTATTTCCATGCTTGGAAATTACAACTATTTTGTGTTGGAATTATTTAAAATAAATATGCATGAAAACAATCATTTATGTGTTATAGGAAGAAGTACTTACATATACATGGAAGCATAATTATTATGCATATTATTTTTTTTTGGAAATAATATATGTAGAGTTGCATGAAACAATATTCATGCTTATAATTACTTTTGAAAAATAATACAATATATGTAGAGGTGCACAAAATAATAGTCACAATGTTAGTTTTAT
This sequence comes from Pinus albicaulis, assembly GCA_034641835.2. Classification (NCBI taxonomy): domain Eukaryota; kingdom Viridiplantae; phylum Streptophyta; class Pinopsida; order Pinales; family Pinaceae; genus Pinus; species Pinus albicaulis. The sequence continues at coordinate 1,159,407,714 of CM076570.1, read as the reverse complement.
TGAAAAGAATAGGTTTTACTATACATAAAATATAGTTAATGATGTTAGTTATGTTGAAAACAATAGGTGTTTATGCCTATAAAAATATAGTTAATGTGTTAATGTTTTTGGAAAGAATGTCTTATTCAGTGCTCAATTATTTATGTTATTTTTGCATGGAAAGAATAAGTCATTAGATAAATATATTTGCATGCATAGGAGAATATAATTATTTTGTTCGACTTTTTTTTTTTATGAGAAACATAAATTTGCATGTAGAAAAGAATAGTTGTTATATTAGAGTTTGGAAAAGAAACATGTAATCACATGCAATAAATATATTACATTTCCTTTGGAAAGGGACATGAATTTTCATGCATAATAATAATATCTATTGTGTTGTAATATTAATAGTTACATAGATAAATAAATAGCTAAGGGGCAAGCTAATTTGGAATAAGTTTATCTAATTACATGAACGGAAATTCAAGCTAAGATGCTAGAATCATTATCGACAATTGTATTGGCTTTCATTTGGAAAAGAATGTGTGATTGTGAGAGGAGGATAATAGTAATATAGTACTTATTTATACACATATTTAAATAGTTATATGCTTATAATCAATGCAAGATCAATGTTGTTAAAGGAAACATGTCATGCTATTTTGTTTACATTTCATGTATGCACACAAATAGATGTTGAAAAATCACTATTAAAGATCGATTATTGGTTGATCAATACATTATATTATCATGATATCAAAGTTTTTTATAGTAACAATTGCAATAAAATACTGAGAAATATGCAAATATGGATTAGTTTTACCATTATGGAAAGCGATAAGTTAATGGAATATGCAATGTTGAAGGAATGTTTGCAAGATAATCCACTGATGGGAAGAAATAAGCTGTGAAGACACAATGCTCAAGGGTTTGTGGGTAAATGATATCATGATTATTGTAATATATTTTAGCTAGATATGTTTTATTTAAATTATTTATATTTGTAAGATTTTATGAGTATGCTTAAGGGATGGACTCCCTTACAAGCCATTGAGTGGGGGCTGAATACGCTGACAAGCCTTTAATAAAAATTAAATGTTTTTTGTTTTTCACCTTGCAGGGTTTCCAAGGTATATCAGTGTCTAACGATGTTGTTTTCTATTGCTCTACTTTTATGATGTAGATTCCTTACATGATATTATGTTTATAATATCATGTGATTAACTAATCTAGTTAAAGGAATAGTTAGAATGATGCAAGGTTACATGAGAAGGATAATGTTAATATTCTACAATAGTGGTTGTTAATGTTTATGCAACTTACTATTATGTTACTAAAGTTACTCTAGGTAATGATGAATATTATATCTAATATTTAATAAGGAATATATAATATCAATTTGGGTAGTTACCCGTGGGTAGATTGTGTAAAAAAATTATAACTCTATGCATTTTGATGTGAAGTTACCGAGGGATGTTACAAGTGGCATTCGAGCTCACATCTTTTGGGAGTTTGTCAGCCAAAAAAAAAATTGAGGTATGATACTAGTGGGCATCAGCTCAACTATGATTATAATAATATATATATCAAGATATGTAAACTAATTTTTACATGAAATGAATGATGCATGTTTATGACCTTATTTAGATGCATGCTACATGCTTGTAACTGCATTGAAACACATGATGCATGTACATAACCACATTAAAGGGTAGTAAGTAATAAATTCAGATGCAAAACTGTGTTCATCACATTTGAATCATGTTGAGAATAAAAGGCAATAAATTATGTGTTGCACCTATGAACAATCATGAAGACTCACTAGTTAAAGTGAGAGCAGACTACCAACCTTTGCAAATATGAAAATATTAATAATACATTTAATAAAAATGTCTAAAATTTACAATTCATTGTTTATAATGAATGAATGTATGAATGTAAAAGATGAGGAATATCCTTGAAGGAGATGATAGAATGTTTTAAAAGGACATTGAAATAACCTCTTTATATGTTAAAAATAAAAAATGAGTACATTATTGAGACTTGATTTTAATAGACAGTTGTTGATTGAGTTTTGCCATGGCTGCATTAAGATGGTTCGTAGAATTGATTAGTTAGTATTGCATTACTAGATAATCAAACCATATATGAATGAATTCATTTTGATTAAAGCCTATTGGAAGACATAAGTAAGTGGTTATGCTAGTTACTTCATATGTTGGTCTGCTGGTAATAGTACACTACGTGAAATTGAAAATGTTTCCATTGTTACTATTACAAGGAAATTTCACTTATGTGGAAAAAAATGAATTCCCTAGGTCTAGTGGTCTAATCTAGAAACAAACATGGAAAAAAATATCAATTTTTTCATTGGAGATATTATAGTATGGAAAAGAGACCTACCTAGAATATATAGTAAGCCTTTATTTCCTCCTTGTGTGTAATCTTCAACTATATTTGTAAGTGCTATAATTATAACCTACAAAAATGACTAAAACAAGGAATGGAACACAACATCATAGGGAATTCACTCGGGGAGCAATATCATACCACTTGTGTTCATATTGGGGGATATATATGTTGGATAAAGTTGTCATTGATGGAAACATATCACCGATGTCAACTCGTTCCCAAATTATTGAAGGCCCATGGAGATGATGTCATTAATAAAAATTATGAAACCCTTGCCTTATCGAAATCTTAACCCTCACCCTAAAGGAAAATCCTTTTTTTTACACAAGCCCTAAAAATATAGATGCCCTAATTCCAAAGATCTGATGTAAGAAATAACTAATTGATTCTCTAACCTTAATACCATAAACCCCCAACATATGTCACTAAATTTTAAGGTCTCTCATTAGAAACAATTTATTTGTGATTAGAAATAAAATATTCAAATGAAATTTTCACTAGATTTTAGAAGAAATTATTCCCTTTCCAATGACTATTCATTTGGGCCTTAACTCCTTTTCATTTAGGAAATGTGAATTTTTTAAATTCTCGTATTCAAATTATGCTATAATAATCATCCCACCTAAACTTTCCTCAGCCTACACAAGTCGTATTACATAGAACCCCCAAAGGACATGTCCCTATAAAATTGGATCTCAAGGTATATTTATAGTAAGATAAACTTGTTATTCCAAGGTTCTAACTCCTTAAAGGAAGAGGATATTTGTAGAAGGTAGGGTTTGAGATATAGGTAGGAAAATAAAAAGAGCAGTTCACATTAATGAAATAAAGAGGGAAATATGTTAGAAACTTATAGTTAAGTATTGTTTGAGCTCATACCTAAAGAGAAAACAATATCTGTTCTGGAAGACTATTAGAAACTCGAACCTGAATATTGTTGTAACTCATACCTAACAAGAAAACCTTTGCTTTTCTTCTAACCAGTGAAAGAATACTTTTATATTTGTTGCATACATGTGGTGATCATTTTTCTTTGGAGAAATGGAAGAATAAGGTTATTTATTTATATATTTGTGGTGATCATTTTTCTTCTGACCAGTGGAAGAATAAGAACATATTTTTTGAAGATTTGTGGTGTTCACTTTTCGACGTGTCAGGAGATAAACTTGGATCTGTCTCAAACCCGCGGGGATAATTTATTCCAATCATGTATTGGAGGACTTTGAATTTTGAAGAAGAATGGATTTAAATCTAAGGAATCTATTACAAAATAAAGCTTAGAACTAAAAATAAAATACCTCTAGATTATTTAAAGTTTGATGAAGTTTAAAATTTAAGGAGAGTAGTAGGCAAGAATTTTTATCCACTACTTTGAAACCATGGAGAATTTTTCTAACATCTCCATGGAAGAATTTTAAGTCACTTGTGAAGTAGGCTTCCATACTACCTTGGAAATATTTTGAAGCTATTCTTAAAGATCATATCTAAGACATTTTTAACTTACTAGAGAACACTAGACTTATTGGAATACTTATTAAGTAGTTTATCAGAGACCACTTTGAACATTTACTGAAGCAACTTGACCATTGGATAATATTTTGAAGCAGTGAAGACATTTTGTAGTGGCACACCTTGGAGTTTATCTTGGAGACATCGTTGACATTTATTCATGATTAAATACTTCATGGAGTAATCTTGGAGTAAATTCTTGGATATCATGAAGAGATGTGGAGAGATGTACTGAGAATCATAAATTTTTCATTTATGAATGAAGGGTTAGTAAAGATCGATTTAGAGAATTGTTGAAGAAATTGGAAATTCTTGTTGCAAAAGTGTTTGGGAAGCCTTGAAGGACCTATTGAGTTGAGATTGTAGAGTTGAAGAAGATTAAGAGAGTTGGAGTCCTAGAGGGTGGGATTCCTTAAGAAGATCATGTTGGAGCTTGTTCCTGTCAAAAGGTTTGTATCCCTAGAGGTTGGAGCATCATAAATACAAGGTTGGAGCCTTCTGGAAGATATGGTTGGAGCCCTAAAGGTTAGATCCTCATGAATTCCAAGTTGGTGTTTGGAAAAGTACAAGTTGGAGCCTGGTGGATTGAAATATTGGTGTATTCATCCAGTGTTTGAGCCCTAAACATTATTATACTCGATTTATTGTAAAGAAGAGGATTGGAATCCTCTTTATTCTTGATTAATAAAATTATTTATGCTATATTTTTAATTTTTTGTTTTTCATAAGTGATATAAAACTAGTAAAATAACAATTTCATAAGAAATATTGATTCACTCCCCCTCTCGATATTTACAACAATTTGTTTTAGAGTGAGTACCTTCCATCCCAGCCTTACATCTAGAAGGTAGATCCTTAGAAAAAAAATGGAAAATTCAAGGAAGAATACTAGAAATCCATTCGAAGGTTTCACCTCCTCAATGTATAATCAAATTGGGAAAGCTTCATTGTTCAATGGAAAAGTTGAAATATGGAAGGCAAGAATGAGGAATTTCTTGATGGCTCAAGGTTTTGAATTCTAGGAATTAGTGGTTACCGGAAGCACAATATAAGAAGAAGAATCCAAAATTTATAATTTAATAGAAATGAAGGTAATCTTGAAAGGGCTACCAAATGTTATAAAGGACAAAATGGAAAATTGTTCATAAAAAAAATATCTTTGGGAAAAGCTTCAATATATTCACTCTAAAGGATTATCGGTCATAACCTTTGATCCAAAACATCATGAAAAAGAGCATCAAGATGAACCAAAGTAGACAAATGAACAAAAAAATGAAGGACCAATTGTGTAAAGGAATACGCTGGTGAAGAAATTACTAAAGTAGAAGTTGAAATTGATATGAAGACAAAACTTTTAGCTTTCCTAGAAGAAATAAGAAACTAGAAAAGGGAAAATAAAGAAATCAAAAAGAAAACACAAGAGGGTAACCATGACCTTGACAAGAAAATGAAGGAAGTTGACCTAGTCAAGCTTAAAGTAAAATAAAGAGATAAGGAGCTAAACACGATTAAGGAGAAACTACTTCAATACAAGAATCATGAAGAATTCATACCCATGAAAAATCACTTGGACAAAGAAAATAAAAGTAAAGAAAATTTGTCAAACCACCTTGTAAAAATACATGAGGACTTGAACAAGTTTGAATAGGAAATTTTTCAATACAAGGAAGGGGTCTCCTCCCTTAAATCTCAACTATAAGAAGAAAAAAGGGACAAAATTACCATAGCATGCCAACAAGAACAAAAATATGAAGAAATATTAAGATTTAAATCAGATGTATCCTCTCTCAAGGCCCAAACCCATGAGGCAAAAAGGATTATGAATGAAATTAAGATCCAACTAGAAATAAAAGATGAAGAAGGTGAGAAGATGAAACAATAAAGTGTCTCCTTAAGAAAATAATTTGGTTTGTTGAAAAATACCTTAAAGATTTCTCAACCCTTGGATGATATCCTAAGTCATCAAAGGTCTTCTCTTGATAAATCTAGTCTTGGTTATGCAGGTGATTCTTTCAACAAAAATAATAAAAACCCTAGAATTCCTAAAGACAAGAATTTTGGACAATATTGAAAATTTGGACAAGGGAAGGAAAGGAGTGAAAATGACATTGAAACAACCTTTACTCCAAGAAGACATGCAGATGGTGTAAGAAATACAAGTGATAAATATTATGAAGGAAATTCAAGGAATAACAACTACAAAAAATGTTCAAAACAATTCTCATATTCAAGGTATCAACCTACATATTCTGGTCATTGTTACTTACACAAATTTTGGACATATGGAAAAATATTGTAGGGATTATTGAAAACGTGATCAAAACCCTAGAATGAAAACTCAAAATGGACCTTATAGTTCAACTGACCGATCATTTAAGTTCAATGTAGAGTTCTATAAATATCACAATCCTGGATAATTTTCACGTAATTTTAAAATCAGCATGCTATGTGCTCCTAAGCAAGCTAAGGATGAAAGATTTTCTACTAGGAAATAAGCAAAAATATTGGAAAAGGAAACAAGAGGAAACATAAATTGAAAAACATGACCTTGTTCCAAACTGTTGAAGCATATTCCAAGGTAGTTCTCAAGTAAGAAGACTCGAATTATTGAATACATAAGAATGAATAATTTTCTTCCAGAGTATAATCTCCTACAGATTATGAAAAATCTATTTTAATCCTCAAATTCTTGTCACAAGTGAAACATATATCAAAATTGTTCATGGCTTTGAAAAACACTATATTGATTGTGCACATAATATCCATTCTATGAGATTGTCATTCCCTACTTCTAGTTCACTTCCTTTTGAAAAATTTACATTTGTTCAAGCTTTATCATGTCCTATAGTGGAAGTATTCAAAATTAGATATTATCATTCAAATCCCTTTAAGTTATACAACAATTAATTAGAATACTCAAATAATAGATATTTTATTGGATGGATAAATTGGATGCACTATAGACATAAGTATGCTAACCATAATGGGCAACAACTTTGTACATATAAGAAATATCCCTTATAAAGATTGGTATCTAAATATGCTTACAAGACAGACTAATAGAAGTTATATTTTAATTAAAAATGAATATGAAACATAACCAGTGAGTTTATCCATTAAAGATTTATAAAAAGCGGGGGGGGGGGGACGCCTAGCCAAAAAAGCAAGCAACAACAGTCTAATGTACCAGTTGTAGATTCGAAAACATTTTATTAGATATACTAAAAAATTGTAGGTAATTAGTAGTTAATTTCTTGGATTTCATTCCAATTTAACTGTAATTTTACTTCATGTATAGCTTTTAGTATAATGGAAAACATTAAATTCTTGTTGTTGCAGTATTTATCTTTATAGACATTGATAAAAATGTCGTTAAAATAAAATGAAATGAATAAAAATACATTTTATTTATAAAAAAAAAAAGTCTAAAATCCATGTCTATTAAATCCTCTCATAGTTGAGAACTATAGATCAAGCTATTATTTCATGTGCAAGCTAGGCAACCAGACTGCAGACATGTTGAATTTTATGTCTTATATTTAATCTATCATTTGAAAATCATTGATGGGTTAAAAGAAAGCCAATATTCCCCAATTTATGATAATATTTGATGAGGATCTGAGGATATTATTATACATTGTATGTTGAGATGAGAAACTTGATGACAAAAAACTTATCCCTCCAGTCTCAAGGAAAATACTTGATTTTTAAGTTGGTGTGTTTGAATATTGACACCTCTTGAGCATTCACAAGTTATTTCTCCCCTAATAAGCATTCATCGTTCAATAAAATTGTGTCTTAATGAAGGAATGGTGATGCAACTTAAAAAATTAATAAAAAATGGGATGATCAAGCACAACATTATGAGAAGTATAAGAGAAATATCATGCATATTTTAAGGGGGAGCATAAGTCAAACACCATGATAACATGAGGGATAGTAGAAGAAACATGATGACATGAACAAGGAGATCCTTTATGATAGAGGGATAACTTGATGAAACATTCTTCGGGAAAACTCCCAATTTTCCATTGATGTAAAAGGGGGAGAATATTTCCATCAATGACAAAGGGGGAGATTGTTGGATAATTTTTTCATTAATGGAAATACATCACAAATTTCAACTAATTCCATCATTCTTGAATTTCCATGGAGATGATGTCAATAATAAAAATTATGAAACCCTAACTGTATGGAAATCCTAACCTAACCCTAAGTGCAAATCCTTGTTGTTACAGAAGCCCTAAAAAAAAGATGCCCTAATTCCAAAGAGCCTATATAAGAAAGACCTAATTGATGCCCTAACTCGAATACCATCAATCCCTAATTTCTATCACAAAATTTTAAGATCTGCCATAAAAAATAATTTATTTGTGATTATAAATAAAATCTTGAAATGACCTTTTCACCAGCTCCAAGAAGAAATTATCCCCTTTCCAATGACTTCTCATTTGGGCCTAACTCCTTGTCATTTAGGAAATGTGAATTTTTGAATTTTTCATATTAAAATTATGTAATAATTTTCAGTCAACCTAAATTTTCTTGAGCCCACACAAGTCGACCTACATACAACCCCCAAAGGATGTGTCCCTTTAAAATTGGATCTTGGCATATATGTATAAGAATATAATCTTGTCATTCCAAGGATATAACTCATTAAAGGAAGAGGATATTTGTAGAATCCCATATCTAAGATAAAAGCATGAAAATATAAAGAGTAGTTCACATTAAAGAATTAAATAGGGAAATATGTTAGAAATTTGTAGCTAAAGATTATTTTAGCTCAAACCTAAAAATAAAATGACATCTATTCTGGAAGACTATTAGAAACTTGGACCTGAATATTGTTGGAGCTCCAACCTAAAAAGAAAACCTTTTTTTTTTGCTTTGAACTCATGAAAGAATAATTTCATATTTGTTCTAGACATGTTGTGATAATTTTTCTTCAGACCAATCAAAGTAAGTTCAGGTTTCTTGCAGACCTTTGGTGACCATTTTTCTTTAAATTGGTGGAAGAATAAGATCATATTTGTTTAAGATCTACGGTGTTCACTTTTTGACCTATTCGAAGATAAACTTGGATTTGTCTTAAACATGTGGTGAAAATTTATTTTGATCCTATAGTGGAGGACTTAGGATTTTGAAACAAAATATATTTTAGTATGAGGAATTTGTTACAAAAGAAATCTCATAATTGAAAAGTAAAGAGTTGTGTATGATTTAAGTTTGGATGAAGGTTCAAATTTAAGGAGAGTAGAAAGCCATAAGTTGTGACCACTACTTTGAAATTGTGGAAAAATTTTCTAACATCTTTGTGGCAAGAATTTAACTCACTTGTGAAGTAGGATTCCATGGTATCTTGGAATTATTTTGAAGTTTTTCTTAAAGATCCTATCAAAGAAAATTATAACATACCTTTCTAGAAAATTGTTGACTTATTGGAAGACTTACTAAGTAGTTTATCAGAGATCAGTTTCAATATTTTCTTAAGCAACCTGACCATTGGAGAATATTTTGGAGCAGTGAAGACATATTGCACTGGAAGACCATGGAGTTCATCTTGGATACATTGTTGACATTCATGCATTATTAAAGACCTCATGGAGTAATATTGGAGGAAATTGTTGGGTATCATGAAAAGTTGTGGATACACGTACTGAGAATCATAAAGTTGTCATTGATGAGTGAAGGGTTACTAAAGATTGATTGAGAAAATTGTTGAAGACATTGGTAAGGCTTGTTGCAGAAGTGTTTGGAAAGCCTTGAAGGACCTATTGAGCCCAAATTGAAGAGTTGAATTAGGTTAAGAGGGTTACATCCCTAGGGGTTAGGAGTTCTCAATAAGATCAGGTTGGAGCCTATGCCAATGGAGAGTGTTTGAGCCCTAGAGGTTGGACTCTTGTGGAAGATAGGGTTGGAGCCCTAGAGGTTGGACTCTTGTGGAAGATAGGGTTGGAGCCCTAGAGGTTAAACCCTCATGAAGTCCAAGTTGGTGCTTGGAAAATTATAGGTTGGAGCTTGATGGATTGAAAGATTGGTGTCTTCATCTAGGATTGGATCCCTAAACATTATTATAATAGATTTATTATAAAGAATAGGATTGGAACCCTCGTTATTTTTTATTAATAAAACTATTTATTCTATATTTTTCATTTCTTGTTCTGTTTATAAGAGATCTAAAACTAGTAAAGTAAAAATTGTATAAGAAATATTGATTCATCCCCACTCTCAGTATTTACAACAATATATTGAGGAAAAAATGACATAATATATTTGGGGGATATATACGGGGTAAAAGTTTTTCATATTGATAGATATAGAAAATGAAGTTAAAAGTTAATGAAAAAATACAAAGTGGTATAAAAAATGTTAATGAAAAATGAATGCCTACAATATCTAGTAAAAGTAGGGGTTTTTTAAATTGGGAAGGCTTATAAGGTTGATATTTTTATGGGATTAAATAATGTGATTTTTAAAGGTATTTTCCAATATGTAGAAAAAAAACATACAGTACTAGACTTTACCACAATCCTACGAAAACTGCTCATGGTAACAGTATGCCTTAAAAAAATTTGGATGCCTACGAATTTATTCACCAATATCTTAAGGAATTTTCTCGTCTCCAACCTCAATATTTACTGCCATCCCTCCATTCTCAGTCAAGGGATTTCTAGGCCCTTGGGATTTTTCCTAATGCCACCTCACCCAGTTACAAAACCTTCTAGAAATTCAAACATCAACTAGGTAAAAGAACCCCATCATGCCATAGATATCTAAAAATGGAAAGGTAAAGATAAAACCCCTATCACACATGGAAAATTGCAAGCCAATGATAGTGATAGAAAAAAATACACATTTGAATGTACCACACATGTCCAAACTAGCAAGGAAACCATACATGCAACTAATTACCTTCGAGGAATCCCACTGTAGCTGCTTGATCCAAATATTCCTTGCTTGGTCCTTAATTTCCTTTATTTTATTGTCTTTCCTTTTCCTTTTTTTCTTCAATGCTACAGTGCTCCATGAATTCTCTAACTGTGAAAGATTATGAGAGAGGTAGAGAGAATATAGAGAGCTCCAAAACTAAATTGAAGAAATGTTGTGAATTGATCCTCAAAATAATTTTTATCATTGAGGCCTCTATTTTCTTCAATTTCCTATATTTTTCCTTCATTTTCCCCCTGACATGACACCTATGACGGTCCAACTCTCTTTTATCCTATTTTTCATTATTTTCATAAATAAATGAAAATTAATGCCCCTTTTCCTTTCCAATGCCTTTGCCAATTTTCTCAACCATAATAAACTAAATGAACACCGACTAGGATATTTTTCCCAACATTCAACTTGGAATATGTGTCCCATGACCTTGGTCTTATTTTTCCTTTATTAACTTGATTACATGAATTTTTAACTAGGTATGTTACAGAATCCTCTCCATTGACGGAACACTGTCCTCAGTGTTCAATGAAACTCATAAAATATCAAACACATGCTACCTATATAGATATATAAAATAGATCGATAAATAATTTACATCATGTCCATGTGCTAAAACATAACCAACATATCGTGAACACAATACCTCTTTTTGGATCCTTACAACACAAAACGATGTGGTTTTATAAAATAGGCATATATAGACATAACAAAAACACAACATCAAAGCACATCTGCTCAACCAACAAATATAGAAGGATACATAGCTTGCATCTAATCAGTCATCTTCCATGTAGCCTCATTGGGCCCAACGGGATTCCACTTCACTTTAACTTGCTCAATTTCGGAGCATGAGCATATTTCGCTACAAAATGAACTGAGGTTTCGGCTGGAATTATCCTTCTAGTTCCACCTGTAATACCAACCAGACGATCACATGATCAAGATATTTCACATAGTTCCTAAGAAATGACACACAAAAAACATCATAGACTTTCACTATCAGAGGCAATGTAAATCGGTAGGCTATTGGTCCAATCCTCTCTATAGACTACAACTAAAATACCCTCTAGCATAGGTTATAACAGAGGTTTTTAGTGTTATAAATTTCAGAAAAATTATTAAGAAAACATTTTCTACAACATTTTTTTTCTATAACGGAGGTTTTGGCAGAGCTTGTAACGAAATTTCAACACAACTAAAAAAACTAGGCGGCCGAAGGTAATTACATATGCTTTTCTCATTTGTGCCTTATTCAGGTGTCAATGCACCGGTGTGTTTTAGAGTAAACACATCATTACTTGATCCAAGAGGATCTAGACAAACCAAGGAGCATTATGAAGATATACTCATGTCAATCCTAGGTTGAGGATGTCTTTATTTTTAATTAAATGTGCTTATATATTTGTAAAATAGAAATTGAAGTGTTGAGAGGATTTTTCCTCAAAAATTCAAAATATAAATTTATAATTTCATATTGAATTTGATAGATTATTCTCATCCATAAGGTTTTGGGGATAAGGCCATTGAAAGTAGAGATTGAGATATTTCCTCCATAGAAATATCATGAGAAAATTTTAAGGAATATGAGAATTATTTCCTCCTTAAAATCAGAGATAAGGAGATATTTCCTCGCTATTTTTGGGCTCTTAAGAGCTATATATAATGCCATTATATGTATCAGAAAGGTAAGGGAAAAATATATTAAGGAGATATTTTGAGTTCTTGGAAACGTCATTTTCGAGCAGATCTTGGATAGTTTAGAGCTTAGATAGCTCATGAGTCTTTCTGTAGTTGAAATTTCTCGGCTGGCTACCTTGACGTAAAAGTCAATGTACATTTATCTCTATTCAGAAAGACAATAGACCGATTCATTCTGTTGGAGATGAATCCAGAGAGGTAGCCTAGTGGAGGGGTGAACTCCGTTATAAATTGAATTGTTATCTTTATTGTGAATGTTTGCTTACATTATTTAACATATTTTGTTAAAGCATTTAAATAAATGATTTTAATCATTTTTCCATATACATGTTTTAAATTTTAATCAGCGTTAGAACTAAAAGTTCAATTTTAGATCAACTTTGGTATCAGCGCAAGTTCATTATATGGTTTAGTGGGTATAGGCAAGTAGAAGAAGGATAAGGTAAATTGTTTTCATTCAAAATGTCATCTATTGATTCCTTTCTTCAAAAAGAATGAAAAATTTTCTTAACCATGCAAGAAATGGTAGAAGAAATGTATAAGGATTTTCAGTTGCGTAAGTAGATAAATGAATTGGAAGAGAGTAATTTAGCACTTCGAGAGGAGAATCAAGCTGAAAAGATTTCTTGAAGCCACAAAGGATAGAGATGTTTTGAAAGAGCCATTATAGGATTCTTTCTATCAGCCATGTGAGCAATGTAGTTCTCATAGAGCATCATCTTCTACTTTGTCATCGACAAATAATCAACAAGATAATCTAGTGTTCGAGGAGGTATGAAGAATTTCATTTTCTATACCTTCTAATAATGATGTTCATGATGCATCATTTGCAAATTTTGAAAATCATACCAAGGGGATTGGTATGAAATTGTTGACCAAGATGGGATACGACAGAAGAGGCCTTGGGGTTAATGCTATCATTAATCATATTGAGGTGAAGATACAACCTCATAAGGCATGATTGGGTTATACAAAAATTGGAGAGAGTTCCCAATTTGGAGAGGCAATAAAGTCGAAAAATGATTGTAATGGTGATGGAAAGAAGTCGCCACGAAGAGATGAGAACTTCAAGAGAAGAGCTAAATCTAGTTCTCCTAATCAGGGTTTGAAATCATTTATGCTAAGGAATCAACGAGTGAATTTTTGTGTTCATTGTGGAAGAAATGGGCACCGGAAGGAGAATTGCTGGTATTTACATCCATAGCTTTCACACAAGAAAAATAAACAATATTTCTCGTAAATTTATCTTCCTAAGTTACGAAAGGACCATGCAATAAAAGCGCAAGGAAATAATATTCGTGATGAAACAAAGCCAATAAAAAAAAATCCATTCACCTAGTTGGGTAAGCAATGGATATCATTTATGCTGAATTAAATTCACCTAGTTGTCTTTTAAATGTTCTGTAAACTGGATGGAAGTTTTTGAAGAGAATATTTGTACATGTGGTTCTATTAAGAGTTGAAAATACATGCAAAAAGTAGACATTTGCTTCAATTTTCTTCTGATTTTCAGTCTATCATATTTTACTGTACATATATTTGACTTCTAAGGTTAAGGGTTGGGGATAAAATCACACCATTTAAGGTCACAATGAAATCCATTCTGTCAAAACTCGTTCAACTCCAGTTTGTGCGGTTCGACATGGAAGAATCGATACAAAGACTTTCCTATGAAGAGGATGAAGGTGACCTCAGAGACTTATGGTTAACCGACATTGATTTTGTGATGGAATGGATGCCAAATGTTGTTGGGTCATTAAGGAAGCTCTTCATAATGGACTTCTACCAACAATATTTTTGGTGTTGCACCAACATCCTATTAGTAATTTCCAGATATTGTAAGGCTTTGTGCTATTTGGAGTTGACGAATGCATGGCTCTCTGTTGAAGGATTGGAAAATATGCCCATGCTCACAAGCTTGACTCTGGAATTTATTCAACTAAATGATGAATTACTTATCATGATTAATGAATTCTTTCTTGCATTGGAATTTTTTCATTTGATTAATGTTGGGGGACTCAAAGATCCTGGCAGTTGTTTGCCGCAACTCAGAGTTTGTTATTGGACTGTCTCGAATTTTCCAATGTCCCTCATCTTAGATACCTGTTAAACTCTTCAAAAAATACAAATAAAGATGAGTGAGTCACTTAAATATGGCCTATCAACACCTTAGAAATCAGCCACTTCGAGGGGGAAACCTCCAATACATTACATAAATGAGCAATTCTTAGATGATACAAATGACCAGAACCTACTTCTATATATATGAGTCCATGGGGCCACAATATAATCCTAGAAGACGTAACAATAATCATGTAAGGGCATAATAATAACAATATTGGGGATACAAGGGTATAAATATAACAAAAATGGTCTACACTAATAACAATAAGGGACTAAACTAGTAATATAGGGACCTAACATGTCCCTCTCCTTCAAAAAAGTGTTGCCCTCAATGCTTGAGTAGCTCTGGGTGATTCTCTATAAAATTCTCATCCTCTAATGTAGAATCTTTAGTGAGTAAGTTCTTCCACTTGATGAGATACTTTGAAGTTGATCGATTTGATAGCTGTCGAGTTCTTGTTTTCGTGACTGCTTAAGGTTCCAATATGATTTTTCCTTCCTCATCAAGTTCTGGTAATATTGTTTGAACTGGAAAATTTTCACCTATAACCTTATTTAAGCACGAAACATGGAAAACAGTATGCACTCGTGAAGAAGCAGGAAGCTCCAATTTGTATGCCATAGTACCAATCTTTTGCAACACCTTGTAAGGACCATAGTACTTTGGCAACAATTTGTTATCCTTCTTAGCTTTCTTGAGGGACATTTGTTTGTATGGTTGTAGTCGTAAAAATATCCAATCTTCTACATCAAAACTTCTCTCGTTGCGATGTTGATCTACCTATTGTTTCATTTGATTTTGTGCAAATTTAGGTCATCCTTTAAGAGTTGGATAACTTCTGGTTGATGCTTAATGTGATCTTCCATTGCTTGAACCTTATAATTTTCTCTTCAAGATGATGTAACGGAGGGTGGATGATATCCATAAACTGCCATAAATGGGGTCATTTTTGTTGCAGTATGGAAGGAAGTGTTATACCACCATTCAGTGAAAGGTAACCACTTGACCCATTGTGTTTTTTTATTAGATACAAAACAACGAAGATATCCTTCTAAACATTTATTCAGTATCTCAGTTTGACCATCGGATTGAGAATGATAAGATAAGCTATGAGCTAATTGAGTACCCAAACAAGAAAATAACTTCGTCCAAAAGTTTCCAATAAAAATGGGATCTTTGTCACTCACAATATGTTTTGGGTTTCCATGTAGCTTTTAAATTGTGTCCATAAATGTAGCAGCAACTATACTTGCTTTAAATGGATGAGATAATGCACAAAATTGTGCATGCTTGGTAAGTCTATCAACTACCACCATGATGACACTCTTTCTTTCGGACTTAGGTAAACCTGTGATAAAATCCATTGAAATCTCCTCCTAACATTGACTTGGAATGGATAAAGGTTGTAGAACACCCAGGGTCTTAATTGTCTCAACTTTATTTTTCTGACAAACCGAACATTCCGCCAAAAACTTTTGAATGTCAGATTTAAGGCCATCCTAAAAAAGATTCTTTCTTCACCTTGTGGTAAGTTTTTAAAAATCCTGAGTGTCCTCCTAAAGGAGAAGTGTGCAATTCCAAAAGAATTTTTTGTTTTAGGTGGTAATTCTTACAAATATATAAGCAATATTTGTACCATAAGGAATAATTTTTCGAACTAAATGTATCATATGTATTAGTATCTTGCTACAAATTTTGAAAGAGTGTCCACACTTATTCTTCCTTCTTCCATTCATCCCTTGGTTATGTTATCCAATCTGGTTGGATAATAGAAATGGCACAAAGAAATGCTTCCACCTCTTCATTCTTTCTTGAGAGTGCATCTGCAACAAAATTTAGCTTCCCTTTTTTGTAGATTATTTCAGAGTCAAAACCAAACATCTTTGTGACCCATTTTTCTTGCTCTTCTGAAGATATTATTTGTCCCAAAAAGCTTTTAAGACAATCATGATTGGTTTTTACCTTGAAGTGTCTTCCCATTAGGTAAGGTCACCATTTCTTTAGTGCATGTAGTATTGCTAACATTTATTTGTCATAAATAGCTTTTTGTAAATACTTTCCTTTTATTGGATGAATTTCAAAAGAAATGGTTCTTCCTTCTTGCATTAAAACAACACCAATTCCATTTCCGTAGGCATCAGATTCCACAATTAAGGGTTTTGTGAAGACTGGTGTAACTAAGTTCGGTTCTAGGCACATTGCCTATTTAAGATATTAAAAGGCCTTAGTTGCTTCAGGAGTCCATGAAAATGCATATTTCTTCAATAATTTTGTTAGAGGTGCTACTATTCTCCCATAGTTCTTAACAAAATTGTGATAATACCCTATTAACATAAGAAATCCTCGCAACTGCTTTATGGTTGTGGGGACTTTCTATTCCTTAATGGGTTTAGTTTTTTTAGGGTCTAACTTAACATCCTCGTGTGATACAATATGACCCAGATATTCCACCTCTTGTACTCCAAAGAAACATTTGGATGTTTTTGCATATAATTGTTTCTCTTACAATAGTTTGAGCACCATGTCAACAAGTTGAACATGATCCTTCCAAGACCTATTGTAGATTAGTATATCATCAAAAAATACTAGCAAAAATTTTCTAAGGAAGGGATTGAAAATGGAATTCATCAACCCTTGCATTGGTAAGACCAAAAGGCATGACCAAAATTTCATAATGACCCTCATGAGTTTGAAATGTTGTTTTCAGAATATCTTCAGTATTCATTCTAATTTGATGATATACTAAACGAAGATCCAACTTGGTAAAATAAATTGCTCCATGTAATTCATCAATCACAGGAATAGGAAATTTATCTTTAATGGTAAGCTTATTGAGCTCCCTATAATCCGTACACATGCACCATGATCCATCCTTCTTTTGCACCAATACTACTAGAGGAGAGAAAGAAATTTGACTAGGTTGAATTATACCAACCTCTAACATTTCTGCAATCATACGTTCAATTTCACTCTTTTGGACATAACGATATCTATAAGGCCTGATGTTTGGAGGAAAAATTCCTCAAATCAAATGAATAGCATGATCATGATCACGAATGGGTGGGAGTCCTTTGGGAGTTTCAAACACCTTGGAATGATTGTCCAAGAATTTTTGGAGATCTACATAAATAGATGATTTTGATATTGGAACTTTTGGTGAAAATAATTGTGAAATTACCCCTCGTTGTTCTTTCTTGAGAATATTTTTCATGACATTAGATCTTATTGTATTCCTGGCTTCCCTATGATACCCCTTAACTCGGCTTCCCTTCCTTTTGAAAAAAATTTCAAGAAATGTTCTTCAAAATCAAAAGCTACCATCCCCAAATATTGTAACCATTGTACTCTGTTAGGTCCCTATATTACTAGTATAGTCCCTTATTGTTGTTAGTGTAACCCCCTTATTATTATTATTGTACCACTGTAACCCCCATATTGTTATTATTGTGCCCTTTAATTATTATTGTTAGGTCGGCTAGGATTACATTGTGGCCCCATGGACTTCTATATATACAAAGGAGGTTTTGTCATTTGTATCATCCAAGAATTGTTCATTCATGTAGTGTATTGGAGGTTTCCCCCTCAAAATGGCTTATTTATAAGGTGTTGATATAAATTTTCTTCTATTTTTGGAGCTGGTTTCACAACATTTGGTATCAGAGCTTTAGATTCTAGGGTTTTGTTGCTCCAAATAGGTCATCATTGAATTTTCGCTATAACATTTTTTATACGAAGGTTCAGAAGCTAAAATTTTTAGAGTGTTAAGCTGAAATCCTGAGAAACATCATAAAAAACATTCAGAGCTTGGTTCACAATATTGTCAGAGATATGGTCTATGGAAGTTAGGGCTTTTTAAGGCTCCCAAATTTCATCTTAAAGAGGTGATCGTACAAAACTATTCATAACTCTCTCTCTAAGCATCGGATTGGAATGTTGTAAAAATTATCTGCAGATACACAACCTATAGTTTTTGTTCTATTAATTTCAGAACTGAAGGAGGAAACATTGACACATGGCAAGTCGTACAAGTGCACTTTACTGAACCAGTCCATACTTAGGTCATTGTGGGAGATTGGACATAAAATTGCCTTGAAGAATCCAAATCAGGTCATACCTATGGCATTATAAAGAAGCTTCAGAGGGATATTATAGGGCCAAATTTTAGATATTGAAGATCTGAAATCATAGAGATAATTTAGTTTTAATGCCAAGATCCTCAAAAAATAAATAAAAAAGTGTGTATTTTTTCAAATTGCATAAGTCTTGTTTGAAAAATCAGTTTTAAGTGATTCCAAAGGCCTATTGAGCATATATATAAGTATTGAGTTCTAAAATTCCTCCTAAAAATCATTCAACACCCATTAATCCCTTACAGTACTCTTCAATGACTCACGAATATGAAGAATTGCAACATGATCTATCAAAATTACAAGAGAAAGTGCACCAAATTTGCTCTCGCAAAGAGCAACAAAAAATGAAATGGAAGTCTTGAAGAAAGGTGTGGAACCGAATATGGATGGTTTGAATAAAGGCTTGGAATCTAAGATGAAAGGCATGGAAGCTAATATGGATGGTACGTAAGCTAGCATGGAAGCTAAGATGGATGACATGGAAGAAAAAATGAAAGACTACATGCAAAACATGAAGACTGATCTAAAATCAGACATGGAAGGTTTGACAAAGTTGAAACAAGAAATGTTTCCTAATGGAAAAAAGATAGTAGAGGAAACTCATGATGAGAACAAAATAAATGTTAATCATGATTTCATAAACTCTAATGTTGGATGGAAGAACCACCATATTCCAAAGATGGACATGAGGAAGTTTCATGGCAAGGATCTCGTCACATAGATACTACAGATGGAGCAATATTTTGATCTCAATAATGTGCAAAACACACAAAAGGTACATATTTAGCCTTTAAATTTAGAAAAAAATACATTTGTATGGTATCGATGGCTTTTCTCTCATAAAATAATTGTCACTTGGTCAATTTTTATGGAGGAAATTATAACACATTATGAGGACACAAAAAGCAACACCTTCTTTAGCGAATTGATAAATATCAAACAAAAGGGTTTAGTGATGGAGCACATTGAGGACTTCCAAAATTTGAATGTAAGGGTAACTGATATTCCTGAGGAACACATGATTGATGTCTTCATAGGAACTTTAAAGGATAATATCCAACATGAAGTTTGCGTTTGGGGACCTGATTCATTGGAAAAGGCATTAGGGTTGGCAAGAAAAATTGAATGTAAAATTATGGCGACAAGGATGCCTACCAATCACATATATAAAGATGGAAGTGTTGCTACTCCTAGACTTCCACAACCTACAAGGTTAACACCACAAAAATTATAAGAAAAAAGAGAAAAAGGGCTTTGCTACAACTGTGATAGAAAATACACTAAAGGTCATAAGTGTGCTGAGAAGAAATTATTTTACACGGATTGTGAAGAGGAAGAAGAAAATGAACAAGAATCTTCAAAACAAGAGGATATACACCAGGAACCAACCCTAGAAGAGGAATAAATGAGTCTGAACATATCATGTAATGCATTGGTAGGAATTACCACTCCTCAAACTCTCAAAATCGAAGGACATATCAAGAAGAAAAAGGTAATAGTGTTGATTGATTCGGGTAGTACCCATAATTTTATTCATTGTAAGGTAGCCAAGGAATTGAAATGTTTCCTTTACCCAGCATCAGAATGTCAAGTGATGGTTGCAAATGGAGGAACTATAAATTTCTCTGGAAAATGCCATAATATCAAGATAACCATGGGGGAATATTTATTTAATAGTCTAGTGCTTTCCATTCCAATGGGGGGTGTTGATGTTGTACTAGGTGTACAATGGCTACAAACTTTGGGGACATTAGCTTTTAATTTTCAAGAACCTTTCTTGAAATTTTTTTCAGAAGGAAAGGAAGTCAAATTACAGGGTATCCCAGGGAATCTGGGAAAGATAATAATCTCTAATGTCATGACAAATATTCTGAAGAAAGAACAACGAGGCGTAATTGCACAATTATGCTCACTAGAACTTCCAACATCAAAATCATCTATTTCTACAGATCTCCAAAAATTATTGGATAATCATTCCAAGGTGTTTGAAACTCCCAAAGGACTCCCACCTATTCATGATCATGATCGTGTTAGTCATTTTATTCCAGGAAGTGTTCCTCTAAACATCAGGCCTTACAAATATCCTTATGTCCAAAAGAGCGAAATTGAATGTATAATTGCAGAAATGTTAGAGGCCGGTATAATTCAACCTAGTCAAAGTTCTTTCTCTGCTCTAGTAGTATTGGTTCATAAGAAAGATGGATCATGTCACATGTGTTCGGATTATAGGGAGCTAAATAAGCTCACTATTAAAGATAAATTTCCCATTACTGTCATTGATGAATTATTGGATGAATTACATGGAGCAATTTATTTTACCAAGTTGGATCTTTGTTCAGGATATCATAAAATTATAATGAACAATGAAGGTATTCCGAAAACAACATTTCAAACTCATGAGGGTCATTATGAATTTTTGGTCATGCCTTTTGGCCTTACCAATGCACCTTCTACATTTCAAGGGTTCATGAATTCCATTTTCAAACCCTTCCTTAGAAAATTTGTGCTAGTATTTTTTGATGATATACTAATATACAACAAGTCTTGGAAGGATCATGTTCAACATGTTGACAAGCTGCTCAAACTATTGGAGGAGAAACAATTATATGCAAAAACATCCAAATGTTTCTTTGGAGTACAAGAGGTGGAATATCAAGGTCATATTGTATCTCACAAGGGTGTTAAGGTAGACCCTAACAAAACTAAATCCATTAAGGAATGGAAAGTCCCCACAACCATAAAACAGTTGCACAGATTTATTGGGTTAACAGGGTATTATCACAATTTTGTTAAGAATTATCGGATAATAGCAGCACATCTAACAACATTATTGAAGAAAGATGCATTTTCATGGACTCCTAAAGCAACTAAGGCATTTGAACATATTAAAGAGGCAATGTGCCTAGCACCAGTCTTAGCTATGCCAGACTTCACAAAAACCTTTATTGTGGACTGTGATGCCTCGGGAAATGGAATTGGTGTTGTTTTAATGCAAGAAGGAAGACCCATTTATTTTGAAAGTCGTTCAATCAAAGGAAAGTATTTACAAAAGGCTATTTATGAGAAGGAAATGTTGGCAATACTACATGCACTAAAGAAATGGATACCTTACCTAATGGGAAGACACTTCAAGGTAAAAACTGATCATCATAGTCTTAAACACTTTTTGGAACAAAGACTATCTTTAGAAGAGTAGAAAAAATGGGTCACAAAGATGTTGGGTTATGACTTTGAAATCGTCTACAAAAAAGGGAAGCTAAATGTTCTTGCAGATGCACTCTCAAGAAAATATGAAGAGGTGGAAGGAATTCTTTGTTCTTTTTCAGTTATCCAACCAGATTGGATAACCAAAGAAATGGATGAATGGAAGAAGGACGAAGAAGTGTGGACTCTCATTCAAAAGTTGCAGCAAGATCATAGTACATCTGATATATTTAGTTGGAAAAATGATTCCCTATGGTGCAAAGATTGCTTATTTTGGAATTACACAGTTCTCCTTTAGGAGGACATTCAAGATTTTTTTTAAATTACCATAGGCTGAAGAAAGAATTTTTTTGGGATGGCCTTAAATTTGATATTCAAAATTTTGTGACAGAATGTTTGGTTTGCTAGCAAAATAAAGTTGAGACAATTAAGGCCCCGAGTCTTCTACAACCTTTATCCATTCCAAGTCAATGTTGGGAAGAGATTTCAATGGATTTTATCATAGGTTTGCCTAAGTCCGAAGGAAGGAGTGTCATCATGGTGGTAGTTGATAGACTTACCAATTATGCACACTTTTGTGCATTATCTCATCCATTTAAAGCAAGTACAATGCTACTGCATTTATGGAAACAATAAAAAAGCTACATGGAAACCCGAATATTATTGTAAGTGACAGAGATCACATTTTTACAAGAAATTTTTGGACGAAATTATTTTCTTGTTTGTGTACTCAACTAGCTCATAGCTCATCTTATCATCCTCAATCCGATGGTCAAATAGAGATAGTGAATAAATTTTTGAAAGGATATCTTCGTTTTTTTGTATCTGATAAGCAAGCACAATGGGTCAACTGGTTACCTCTTGCTGAATGGTGGTATAACACTTCCTTCCATACTGCAGCAAAAATGACCCCATTTGTGGCACTTTATGGATATCATCCACCATCCATCACATCTTCTTTAAGGGAAAATTATAGGGTTCAAGCAGTGGAGGATCACATCGAGCATCAACAAGAAGTATTCCAACTCTTAAAGGATAACCTAAATTTGGCACAAAATTGAATGAAACAACAGGAAGATCAACATCACAGTGAGAGAATTTTTGATGTGGGAGACTAGGTATTTTTACGGCTACAACCATACAAAAAAATTTCCCTCAAGAAAGCTAAGAAGGATAATAAACTATCGCCAAATTACTATGGTCCTTACAAGGTTTTGCAAAATATTGGTACTATGGCATACAAATTAGAGCTTCCTGCTTCTTCACGAGTGCATCTAGTTTTCCATGTTTCATGCTTAAAAAAGGTTACAGGGGACAAACTTCTAGTTCAAACAATATTGCTAGAACTTGATGAGGAAGGAAAAAACATATTGGAACTTGAAGTAGTCACGGAAACAAGAACTCTAAAACTACGAAATCGGTCAATTTTAGAGTATCTCATCAAATGGAAGAACCTACCCATAGAATATTCAACATGGGAAGATGAAAATTTTATACAGAAGCACTCGGAGCTACTCAAGCATTGAGGAAAACACTTTTTTGAAGGAGCGGAGCATGTTAGGTCCCTATATTACTAGTATAGTCTCTTATTATTGTTAATGTAACCCCCTTATTATTATTATTATACCCCTGTAACCCCCATATTATTATTATAGCGCCCTTAAATTATTGTTGTTAGGTCGGATAGGATTACATTGTGGCCCCACTAGGATTGCCTTATGGCCCCATGGAATCCTATATAAAGAAAGGAGGTTTTTGTCATTTGTATCATCCAAGAATTGTTCATTCATGTAATGTATTCGAGGTTTCCCCCTCGAAGTGACTTATTTATAAGGTGTTGATATATGTTTTCTTCTATTTTTGGAGTTGGCTTCACAACATACTCCTATTACAACATGAACACCTCCCATTGGAATGGAAAGTGTTGGACTATTCAATACATATTCCCCCATAGTTAGCTTGATATTATGGCATTTTCCAGAGCAATTTATAGTTCCTCCATCTGCAACCATCACTTGAAATTCTGGTGCTAGTTATAAGAAACAATTCAATTCCTTGGCTACCTTACAATGAATCAAATTATGGGTACTACCCGAATCAATCAACACTATTACTTTTTTATTATTGATATATCCTTCTATCTTGAGAGTTTGAGGAGTTTAAATTCCTTCCAATTCATTAGATGATATGGTCAAACTCATTTCTTCCTCTTCTAGGGTTGGTTCCTCATATATATCCTCGTCTTTTGAATATTCTTGTTCATTTTCTTCTTCCTCTTCACAATCTATGTAAAATAATTTCCTCTCAAGACACTTATGACCTTTAGTGTATTTTCTATCACAACTGTAGCAAAGCCCTTTTTCTCTTTTTTCTTCCAATTTTTGTGGTGTCAACCTTGTAGGTTGTGGAAGTCTAGGAGTAGCAACACTTCCATCATTATATATGTGAGTGGTAGACTTCCTTGTCACCATAATTTTACATTCAATTTTTCTTTCCAGCCTGAATGCCTTTTCCAATGAATCAGGTTCCCAAATCCAAACTTCATGTTGGATGTTATCCTTTAAATTTCCTATGAAGACATCAATCCTATGTTCCTTAGGAATATCAGTTACCCTTATATTCAATTTTTGGAAGTCCTGAATCTGCTATGCTACTAAACCCTTTTGTTTGAGATTTATCAATTGGCTAAAGAAGGTGTTTCTTTTTGTATCCTCATAACGTTCTATCATTTCCTCCATAAAAATTGACCAAGTGAAAAAATTTTTACGGGAGAAAAGCCATCGATACCATACAAATGTATTTTTTCTAAATGTAAAGTTTCAATATGTACCTTTTGTGTGTTTCGCACATTATTGAGATCAAAATATTTCTCCATCTGTAGTATCCATGTTACGGGATTCTTGCCATTGTTAAGATTTTATGGCAGAAATAATAAATAATTTACTGAGAGAAATAAACATAAAGAATCCAACAACAAATCACAAACATAAACACAATGTTTAACTAGGAAAACCCCAAATCCAAGGAAAAACCCAACCAATGAAATTTCATTAACCATTGGCCAAAACCTTGGCCAATCCGGCCAAGTGAGCCTTCACTGCTCACCTCCAGTCCTGTGTTACAATGAATTCTTCCCAGCCTTTTTATAGGCTCCATTACATGCGATACCATGGGCTAAAACCATGGGTGCACAAAACCATGTGCCCCAAAACCACTACTATTTACCCTAGTCAACTTTGAATCTATCCTGAGTCAATTTTACCTAACAATTCCCCCCTTAAACTTGATTTGGGGATTATTGACTAAATCCAGCCAAACCTGCTATGTGAGACAACCCCGCTCACTCTAGCTCTTCCCCCCTCAAATTTTTACCCAGGGTAATTGTTAACTTGACATCCCCCCTATCACCTAGGTCAAACCTAGATTTTACCTGTGATTACCCAGGGGTACGCATACCATACTAGGTCTTATAGCAGTATGCCCATTTACATGTAAAACATTAACTCCATTATAATGATTTTTTTTTGTTTCATTGTTGTTGTTCTTTGTATGACCATTATCTACATTCATACATGATGTCCTCTCTAAAGAGGACATCATAGTTGTACATCAATCTGCCCAATTCTTTGTGCATTTATTCAGTTCTGATCACCATGAAAATCACTGCTACACATCCGTCCTCTTCTTGCATTCATCACATTCGATCCTTTTACCTCCACCAATAATCTACGCATGCTCCAACACAATTTTACGTTGATCTAACATGCATGCTGCACATTCCCTTGAGAAATGTTTCTATTCATTCCTCTTCCAAACTCTGTAGAAATTCATTCTTTTCATAAGGTTGTGATGTGTACTTTGCAACTGTCCCACCCCAAGACAGAACAGTTAAAGAATTTGAACCAGAAGCGCGAACTGTGCCCAGTGACCCTCCTAGACAATAAACGAGGCGTATATGTTGGTGTGCCTTGAGATGTCTCCCCAAGTCGATAAAGGACATCCATGTCGAAGCCTGTATTCTTGAAAATTGGATCTTCATTGCCATCTCTCGCAAGACCAAGTAATTCATCCTTGGAGTAGTGGAAAGAGAATTTGAATATGAATATGCAAACCAAGAAAAAACCAAATACCCCCGCTGTAGCAGATACCTCATTATACTCTTCCATATCTGGAAATCATCTGCTCTAAATCTGCTTGGCAAGTATCATACTCAAAATTGCCACAAAACACAGGCCGCATCTTGAAATTTTTGATGTTGGCTACGGATGCTTACCAAGTTTATAGCTACCTTTTAACCTTGGCACTGTAAGGATAGCGGAAGCACTGTGAATTGGATCTTTGCATCAACTACCATAGAAGGGTGGTGATTTTATGGGAAAGATCCTTGCTTAACAGACGATCTCATCCTTGTGGAAGCTGCCAATGCCATTGCGATCTGAAAACCAAAGGAACGAAATCTAAGAAAAAATAAGAGTCTCCAAAACACCCAAGTGCCTCTGCTGCATATAACCAGGTGATGAAGTCGCTCTAAAACCCTTCTGACTCCCACCTTCCCTTCCATACCCTCTCCCAACAGCCATCGATTAAGCGCTAGCTGATGGTGTAGAGATTGTTTGGCTCGCTTTCGGAGTCCACGTGGAACACCACAGGGTTGCCCGCTAATTTAACGAAAGGATGCTACACAATGAACATCTCAATGGCCTGGGTACAACTCATCCGCTTGATCTACCTATTCACGTAGGAAACAAGCTTGCTATATTGAATCCTTGATGGGTAGTAAATAATTCCCGTAACAACCAATTCATATATCATCAAACGAGCAAAAAAAGAGAAGATCTGTAGTTATATTTTTCTATCCCTCAATCCACCAGACCAATACAAACCATTGGCAATAGAAAACATCCCTCTAAAGCCAACATTTAGCTCTGATACCAGTTGTTAAGATTTTACGACAGAAATAATAAATAATTTACTGAGATAAATAAACATAAATAACCCAGCAATAAATCACAAAAATAAACACAAATTTTAACCTGGAAAACCCCAAATCCGGGGAAAAACCCAACCAATGAAATTTCATTAACCATTGGCCAAAACCCTGGCCAATCCGGCCAAGTGAGCCTTCACCACTCACCTCCAGGCCTGCCTTATAATGAAGTCTTCCCAGCCTTTTTATAGGCTCCATTACATGCGATACCATGGGCTAAAACCATGGGTGCACAAAACCATGTGCCCCAAAACCACTACTATTTACCCTAGTCAACTTTGACTCTATCCCAAGTCAATTTTACCTAACAACCATCAAACTTCCTCATATACATCTTTGTAATATGGTGGTTCTTCCATCCAACATTAGATTTTATGAATCACGATTAACATTTATTTTGTTCTCGTCATGAGTTTCCTCTATTATATCTTCGCCATCAGGAGACATTTCTTGTATCAACTTTGTCAAACCTTCCATGTCTACTTTGACATCATTCTTCATGTTTTCCATGTTTTATTTCATTTTTTCTTCCATATCATCCATCTTAGCTCCCATGCCAGCTTCCATACAATCCATCTTAGCTTCCATGCCATTCATCTTAGCTTCCATGCCAGCTTCCATACAATCCATCATAGCTTCCATGCCATTCATCTTAGCTTCCACGCCTTTCTTTAAACCATCCATATTATTCTTCAAACCATTCATCTTCACTTCCATGCCTTTCTTCAAGACTTCCATTTCATTTTTTGTTGCTCTTTGCGAGAGCGAATTTTGGTGCACTTTCTCTTGTAATTTTGATAGATCATGTTGCAATTCTTCATCTTCATGAGTCATAGTATAGTACTCTAACGGCTTAATGGGTGTTTAATTCATTTTAGGGGGAATTTTAGAACCCAATACTGATATATATGCTCAATAGGCCTTTGGAATCACTTAAAACTAATTTTTCAAACAAGACTTATGCAATTTGAAAAAATGCACACCTTTTTTTTATTTTGAGGAGCTCGATATTGAAACTGAATTATCTCTGTGATTTCGGATCTTAAATATCTAAAATTTGGCCCTATAGTGGATCTCTGAAGCCTCTTTATAATGCCAATATTCTGACCTGATTTGGATTCTTCAAGGCAATGTCATGTCCAATCTCCCACAACGACCTAATTATGGACTGGTTCAGTAGAGCACACTTGTACGACCTTCCACATGTCACTATTTCCTCCTTCGGCTCTGAAATTGATAGAACCGAGACTACAGGCTGTGTACTTGCGGTCACTTTTTACAGAATTCCAATCTGATTCTTAGAGAGAGAGTTATAAAGAGTTTCCCATGATCACCTCTTTTAGATGAAATTCGAGAGCCTTAAAAATCCCTAACTTCCACAAACCATATCTCTAAAAATATTGTGAACCAAGCTCTGAATTGTTTCGAAGATGTTTCTCATTATTTTAGCTTCATACTTTAAAAATTTCAGCTTCTGAACCTTCGTAGAAAAAAAGTTATAGCAAAAATTCAGTGATGACCTGTTTAGAGCAGGGAAACCCTAGAATCCAAAGCTCTCATACCAAATGTTGTGAAACCAGCTCCAAAAATAGAAGGAAACGAATATCAACGCCTTATAAATAAAAAAATTCGAGGTGGAACCTCCAATACATTACATGAATGAACAATTCTTGGATGATACAAATGACAAAACCTCTTTTCTATATAGAGGAGTCCATGGGGCCACAATGTAATCCTAGTGGGGCCACAACGTAATCCTAGCTTACCTAAAAATAACAATTTAAGGGCACAATAATAACAATATGGGGTTTACAAAGGTAAAATAATAAACATAAGAGGGTTACACTAACAATAATAAGGGACTATACAAGTAATATAGGGACCTAACAGAGTACAATAGTTATAATCTTTAGGGATGATAGCTTTTAATTTTCAAAAACTTTTCTTGGAATTTTTTCAGAAGGAAGGGAATTCGAATTAAGGGCTATCACAGGGAAGCGAGGAAAGATAATAAGATCTAATTTCATGACAAATCTTCTCAAGAAATAACAACGAGGTGTAATTGCACAATTATGCTCACTAGAAATTCCAACATCAAAATCATCTATTTATGCAGATCTCCGAAATGTCTTGGAAAATCATTCCAAGGTGTCTAAAACTCCCAAAGAACTCCCACCTATTCATGATCATGATCATGCTATTCATTTGATTCCAGGAAGAGTTCCTCTAAACATTAGACCTTATAGATATCCTTATGTCCAAAAGAGCGAAATTGAACGTATGATTGCAGAAATGTTAGAGGTTGGTATAATTCAACCTAGTCAAAGTTCTTTATCTACTTTAGTAGTATCGGTGCACAAGAAGGATGGATCATGGTGCATATGTCTAGATTATAGGGAGCTCAATAATCTCACCATTAAAGATACATTTCCCATTCCTATGATTGATGAATTATTCGATGAATTACATGGAGCAATTTATTTTACTAAGTTGGATCTTAGTTCAGGATATCATCAAATTTGAATGAAGACTGAAGATATTCTGAAAACAACATTTCAAACTCATGAGGGTCATTATGAAATTTTTTTCATGCCTTTTGACCTTACCAATGCACTTTCTCCATTTCAGGGGTTGATGAATTCCATTTTCAAACCCTTCCATAGAAAATTTGTGCTAGTATTTTTTGATGATATACTAATCTACAGCAGGTCTTGGAAGGATCATGTTCAACATGTTGACAGGGTGCTCAAAATATTGCAGGAGAAACAATTATATGAAAAAACATCCAAAATTTTATTTGGACTAGAAGAGGTGGAATATCTGGATCATATTGTATCTCACGAGGGTGTTAAGGTGGACCCTAACAAAACTAAATCCATTAACGAACAAAAAGTCCCACAACCATAAAGCAGTTGCGAGTATTTCTTGGGTTAACAGGGTATTAACACAATTTGGTTAAGAATTATGGGATAATAGCAGCTCCTCTAACAACATTATTGAAGAAAGATGCATTTTCATAGACTCTTGAAGCAACTAAGGCCTTTTAATATCTTAAAGAGGCAATGTGCCTAGCACCGAACTTAGTTATGCCAAACTTCACAAAAACCTTTATCGTGGAATGTGATGCCTGAGGAAATGGAATTGGTGTTGTTTTAATGCAATAAGGAAGACCCATTTCTTTTGAAATTCATCATAAAAGGAAAGTATTTACAGAAATATATTTATGAGAAAGAAATGTTAGAAATACTACACACACTAAAGAAATGGCGACCTTACCTAATGGGAAGACACTTAAAGGTAAAAACTAATCATTATAGTCTTAAACACTTTTTGGAACAAAGACTATCTTCAGAAGAGCAACAAAAATGGGTCACAAAGATGTTGGGTTATGAATTTGAAATCATCTACAAAAAAGAGAAGCTAAATTTTGTTGCAAATGCACTCTCAAGAAATAATGAAGAGGTGGAAGAATTGCTTTGTGCCATTTCTATTATCCAACCAGATTGAATAACTGAAGCAAGGGATGAATGGAAGAAGGACGAAGAAGTGTGGACACTCATTCAAAAGTTGCAGCAAGATCCTTGTACATCTGATACATTTAGTTGGAAAAATGATTCCTTATGGTACAAATATCTCTTATATCTTTGTAAGAATTCCCACCTAAAACAAAATATTATTTTGGAATTGCACACTTCTCCTTTAGGAGGAAAATCAGGATTTTTAAAAACTTACCACAAGGTGAAGAAATATTTTTTTGGGATGGCCTTAAATCTGACATTCAAAATTTTGTGGGATGGCCTTAAATCTGACATTCCAAGTCAATGTTGGGAGGAGATTTCAATGGATTTTATTGCAGGTTTACCTAATTTTTAAGGAAAGAGTGTCATTATGGTGGTAGTTGATATACTTACCAAGTATGCATAATTTTGTGCATTATCTCATCCATTTAAAGAAAGTACAGTTTCTGCTACATTTATGGACACAACTTAAAATCTACATGGAAACCCAAAGATTATTGTGAGCAATAAAGATCCCATTTTTACTGGAAATGTTTGGAAGGATTATTTTATTTTTTGGGTACTCAATTAACTCATAACTCATCTTAGCATCCTCAATCTAATGGTCAAATTGAGATAGTGAATAAATTTTTGGAAGGATATCTTCAGTTTTTCGTATCTAATAAACAAACACAATGGATCAAGTGGTTACCTCTCACTGAATGGTGGTATAACACTTCCTTCCTTACTGCAGCAAAAATGACCCCATTTATGGCACTTTATGGATATCATCCACCTTCCATCACATCATCTTGAAGAGAAAATTATAGGGTTCAAACAATGGAAGATAACATAGAGCATCAACAAGAATATATCCAACTATTAAAGGATAACCTAAATTTCACACAAAATCAAATGAAACAACAGGCATATCAACATCACAATGAGAGAATTTTTTATGTAGGAGACTGGGTATTTTTACGTCTACAACCATACAAACAAATGTCCCTCAAGCAAGCTAAGAAGGATAATAAATTGTCGCCAAAGTACTATGGTCCTTACAAGGTTTTGCAAAATATTGGTACTATGGAATACAAATTGGAGCTTCATGCTTCTTCACAAGTGCATCCAGTTTTCCTTGTTTCATGCTTAAAGAAGGTTATAGTTGAAAATCGTCCAATTCAA
Source organism: Pinus albicaulis (assembly GCA_034641835.2). Taxonomy (NCBI): domain Eukaryota; kingdom Viridiplantae; phylum Streptophyta; class Pinopsida; order Pinales; family Pinaceae; genus Pinus; species Pinus albicaulis. The sequence goes on along the minus strand of CM076570.1, from coordinate 1,159,376,040 downwards.
ACAATACTACCAGAACTTCATGAGGAAGGAAAAATAATATTGGAACTTGAAGTGGTCACGAAAACAAGAACTCGAGAGCTACAAAATCGATCAACTTCAAAGTATCTCATCAAGTGGAAGAACTTACCCACTGAAGATTCTACAAGGGAGGATGAGAATTTTATACAGAAGCACCTAGAGCTACTCAAGTGTTGACGACAACACCATTTTGAAGGAGAGGGGCATGTTAAGTCCCTATATTACTAGTTTAGTCCCTTATTGTTATCAGTGTAGCCCCCTTATTGTTATTGTTGTACCCTTGTAACCCCAATATTTTTATTATTGTGCCCTTACATTATTATTGTTAGGTCATATAGGATTATATTGTGGCCCCATGGGCTCCTATATATAGAAGCAGGTTTTGGTATTTTGTATCATCCAAGAATTTCTCATTTATGTAATGTATTATAGGTTTCCCCCTTGAAGTGGCTGATTTATAAGGAGTTGATAGGCCATACTTAAGTGACGGAATAATTTCTATTTGCATTTTTTGAAGAGTTTAATAGGTATCTAAGATGAGGGACATTGGAGAATTCATAGAAATCCAATGACAAACTCTGAGTTGCAGCAAACAAATGCCAGGATCTTTGATCCCCAAAACATTAATCAAATGAAGAAATTCCAATGTAGGAAAGCATTCATTAATCATGGTAACTTATTCATCATTTAGTCGAATAAATTCCAGAGTCAAGAATGTGAGCATGGGCATCTTTTTCAGTCCTTCAACAGAGAGCCATGCATTCGTCAACTCCAAAGAGAACAAATCCTTACAATATCTAGAAATGACTGATAGGATGTTGGTGCAGTGCCAACAGGACTCTTGCCAGAAGTTCATTATGAAGAGCTTCCTTGATGACCAAAAAACATGTGGCATCCATTCCATCACAAAATCAATGTTCGTTAACTAGAAATCACTGAGGTCACCTCCATCCTCTTCATAGGAAATTTTTTGCATCGATTCTTCCATGTCGAACCGCACAGACTGGACTTGAACAAGTTTTGACAGAATGGATTTCATTGTGACCTTAAATGGTGTGATTTTATCCCCATCCCTTAACCTTAGAAATCGACTTTATGTACAGTAAAATTTGATAGAGTGAACATGAGAAGACAATTGAAGAAAATATCTACTTTTTGCATGTATTTTCAACTTTTAATAGAACCACATGTAGAACTAGTCTCTTCAAAAAATTCCATCTATTTTACAGAACATTTAAAATACAACCAGCTGAATTTAATTCGACATAAAAGCTATCCATTTCTTACCCAACCAAGTGAATGGATTTTCTTTGATTGGCTTTGTTTCATCGCAAATACTATTTCCTTGTGCTTTTGTTGCAGGTTCCTTTTGAAACTTTGGAAGATATATTTGCAATAAATGTTTATTCTACTTGTGTCGAAGCTCTAGATGTAAATCCCAACAATTCTCCTTTCGGTGCCCATTTCTTCCACAATGAACACAAAAATTCACTCATTGATTCGTTAGTAGAAATGATTTTAAACCTTGATTAGGAGAACCAGATTTAGCTCTTCTCTTGAAGTGCTCATCTCTTTGTGGTGACTTCTTTCCATCACCATTACCATCATGATTCGACTTTCTTGCCTCTGTAGATTGGGAACTCTCTCCAATTTCTGTATAGCCCAATCCTGCCTTATGAGATTGTCTCTACAGCTCAATAAGATTAATGATAACATTAACCCCGAGGCGTATTTCATCGTATCCCATCTTGGTCAACAATTTCATACCAATCCCCTTGTTATGATTTTAAAAATATGAAAACGATGCATCATGAACATCATTATTAGAAGGTATAGAAAATGAAATGCTTCATACCTCCTCGAACACCTGATTATATTCATGATTCTTTGTCGATGACGAACTAGAAGATGATGCTCTATGAGAACTACATTGCTCACATGGCTGATAAAAAGAATCCTTCAATGGCTGTTTCAAAACATCTCTATCCTTTGTGGCTTCAAGAAATATTTTCAGCTTGAGATTCTCCTCTTGAAGTGCTAAATTACTCTCTTCCAAATCATTTATCTACTTATGCAACTGAAAATTATTGTACATTTCTTCTACCATTTCTTGCATGGTTAAGAAAATTTTTCAACTTTGTTGAAAAAAGGAATCAATAGAAGACATTTTGAATAAAAACTATTTACCTTGTCCTTCTTCTACTTTCCTGCACCGACTAAACTAGATAATGAACTTGCTTTGATACCAAACCTGATATAAAATTGAAATTTTAATTCTAACTCAGATTAAACTTTAAAACATGTATATGGAAAAATGATTAAAAATCATTTATTTGAATGCTTTAACAAAATTTGTTAAATAACATAAGCAAACATTCACAAGAAAGAGAACAGCTCAATTGATAACGGATTTCACCCCCTCCACTATCCTACCTCTCTGGATTCGTCTCCAACAGGATGAATCGATCTATTGTCTTTCTAAATAGAGATAAATGTACATTGACTTTTACGTCAAGGTGGCCAGCTGAGAACTCTCAACTATACATCCATACTCGGACAGGCTCATGAGCTACCTAAGCTCTGAACTATCCAATCTCTGCTCGAAAATGACTTTTCCAAGCACTCAAAATATCTCCTTAATGTCTTTCTCCCTTACCTTTCCTGTACATATAACGACATTATATATAACTCTTAAGAGCCCAAAAATAAGGAGGAAATATCTCCTTATCTCTGATTTTAAGGAGGAAATAATTCTCATATTCCTTAAAATTTTCTCATGAGATTTCTATGGAGGAAATATCTAAATATCTGCTTTCAAGGGCCTTTTCCCCAAAATATTAGGGATGAGAATAATCTATCAACTTCAATATGAAATCAGAAATTTAATTTTTGAATTGTTGAGGAAAAATCCTCTCAACATTTCAATTTCTATTTTACAAATATATAAGCACATTTAATTAAAAATAAAGGCATCCTCAACCTAGGATTGACATGAGTATATCTTCATAATGCTCCTTGTTTTTTCTATATCATCCTAGATTAAGGACTGATGAATTTACTCTAAAACGCATCGGCGTATTGACACCTGAATAAGGCACATATGAGAAAATCATCCGTAATTACCTCTAGCTGCCTAGTTTTTTTAGTTGTGTTGAAATTCCATTACAAGCTCTGCCAAAACCTCCGTTACTAAAAACAAATGTTGTAGAAAATGTTTTTTTGATAATTTTGGCCAAATTTATAACACTAAAAACCTCTGTTATAACCTATGCTAGAGGGTATTTTAGTTGTAGTTTATCGAGAGGATTGGACCAGTAGCCTACCAACTTGCATTGCCTCTGATAGTGAAAGTCCATGATGTTTTATGTGTTTCATTTCTTAGGAAATATGTGAAATATATTGATCATGTGATCGACTGGTTTGTATTATAGTTGGAACTAGAAGCAGAATTATAGCTTAAACCTCAGTCCATTTTGTAGTGAAATATGCTCATGCTCTAAAATTGAGCAAGTTAATGTGAAGTTTAATCCATTTGGGCCCAATGAAGCTACATGGAAGATGACTAATTAGATGCAGGCTATGTATCCTTCTCTATTTTTTGGTTCAGCAGATGTGCTTTGATGTTGTGTTTTGGTTATGTCTATATATGCCTATTTTCTAAAACCACATCGTGTTGTGTTGTAAGGCTCCAAAAAGCGGTATGGTGTTCATGATATGTTGGTTATGTTTTAGCATATGGATAGGATCTAAATTATTTATCGGTCTATTTTATAAATCTCTATAGGTAGCATGTGTTTGCTATTTTATAAGTTTCATTGAACACCGAGGATGGTGTTCCTCCAATGGGAGGATTCTATAACATGCTTAGTTAAAAATCCATGTAATCAAGTTAATAAAGGAAAAATAAGACCAAATTCATGGGACAAATATTCCAAGTTGAATGTTGGAAAAAATATCCTAGTGGGTGTTCATTTAGTTTATTATGGTTGAGAAAATTGGCAAAGGCATTGGAAAGGAAAAGGGACATTAATTGTCATTTATTTATGAAAATAATGAAAAACTGGATAAAAGAGATGGACCACCATAGGTGTCATGTCAGGAGGAAAATGAAGGAAAAATATAGGAAATTGAAGAAAATAGAGGCCTCAATGATAAAAATTATTATGAGGATCAATTCAAAACCTTTCTTCAATTTAGTTTTGGAGCTCTTTATATTCTATCTACCTCTCTCATACTATTTCACACTTAGAGCATTCATGGAGCACTGCAGCATTGAAGGAAAAAAGGAAAATAAAGACAATAAAACAAAGGAAATTAAGGACCAAGCAAGGAATATTTGGATCAAGTGGCTACAGTAGGATTCCTCGAAGGTAATGAGTTTCATATATGACTTCCTTGATAGTTTGGACATGTGTGGTACATTCATATGCGTATTTTTTTTGTCACTATCATTGGCTTGAGATTTTCCATGTGTGATAGGGGTTTCATCTTTACCTTTCCATTTTTAGATATCCATGGTGTGATGGGGTTCTTTTACTTGGTTGATATTTAAATTTCTAGAAGGTTTTGTAACTGGGTAAGCTGGTCTCAGGAAAATTCCCAAGGGCCTAGGAATCCCTTGACCGAGAATGGAGAGATTGTAGTAAATATTGAGGTTGGAGATGAGAAATTTCCTCAAGGTATTGGTGAATAAATCCGTAGGCATCCAAAAAAAATTGAGGCATAGTGTTCCCATGATCGTTTTTCATAGGATTGTGGTAAATTCTAGTACTGTGTGCTTTTTTTCTACATATTGGATATTGTAGGTATTCATTTTTTCATTAAAATTTTTTATACCACTTCATATTTTTTCATTAACTCTGAACTTCATTTTTTATACCTATCAATATGAAAACCATTTACCCCATGTATATCCCCCAAATATATTATGTCATTTTTTTCTCAATATATTGTTGTAAATACTAATAGTGAGGGTGAATCAATATTTCTTATACAATTTTTACTTTACTAGTTTTAGATCTCTTATAAATAGAACAAGAAATGGAAAATATAGAATAAATAATTCCATTAATAAAAAATAACGAGGATTCCAATCCTATTCTTTACAATAAGTCAATTATAATAATGTTTAGGGATCCAATCCTGGATGAAGACACCAATCTTTCAATCCACCAGGCTCCAACCTATACTTTTCCAAGCACCAACTTAGACTTCATGAAGCTCTAACCTCTAGGGCTCCAACCCTATCTTCCACAAGGCTCCAATTATTAGATTTCTTTTGTAACAAATTCCTCTTATTGAAATATATTTTCCTTCAAAAGATAAAGTCCTCCACTATAGGATCAGAATAAATTTTCACCACATGTTTGAGAAAAATCCAATTTTATCTTCCCATAGGTCGAAAAGTGAACACCGTAGAGCTTAAACAAATATAATCTTATTATTCCACCAGTTTGAAGAAAAATTGTCACCAAAGATCTGTAGGAAATATGAACTTACTTTGACTGGTCTAAAGCAAGATGATCACAACATGTCTACAACAAACATGAACTTATTCTTTCATCGGTTCAAATAAAAACAAATGTTTTCTTGTTAGGTTTGAGCTCCAACAATATTCAGGTCCAAGTTTCTAATAGTCTTCCATAATAGATCACATTTTATTTTTAGGTTTGAGCTAAAATAATCTTCAGCTACGAGTTTCTAACATATTTCCCTATTTAATTCTTTAATGTGAAATACACTTTATATTTCCCTATTTAATTCTCCAAATATCCTCTTCCTTTAATGAGTTATATCCTTGGAATGACGAGATTATATTCTTATAGATATATGCTAAGATCCAATTTTAAAGGGACACATCCTTTGGGGGTTGTATGTAGGTCTACTTGTGTAGGCTCAAGAAAATTTAGGTCAACTAAAAATTATAACATATTTTTAATATGAAAATTTCAAAAATTCACATTTCCTAAATGACTAGGTGTTAGGCCCAAATGAACAATCATTGGAAAGGGGATAATTTCTTCTAGGAGTTGGTGAAAAGGTCATTTCAAGATTTTATTTCTAATCACAAATAAATTATTTTTTATGGCAGATCTTAAAATTTTTTGATAGAAATTAGGGATTTATGGTATTAGTGTTAGGGCATCAATTAGGTCTTTCTTATATAGGCTCTTTCGAATTAGGGCATATTTTTTTAAGGCTTGTGTAACAAAAGGATTTGAACTTAGTGTTAGGTTAGGATTTCCATAAGGCTAGGGTTTCATAATTTTTACTAATGACATCATCTCCATGGAAATTCAAGAATTATGGAAATAGTTGAAATTTGTGATGTATTTCCATCAATGAAAAATTTATCCAACAATCTCCCCCTTTGTCATTGATGGAAATATTCTCCCCCTTTTACATTAATGGAAAATTCAGTGTTTTCCCTAACAATGTTTCATCAAGTTCTCCCCCTATCATAAAGGATCTCCTTGTTGATTTCAGCATTTTGCTTCTACTATCCCTCGTGTTATCATGGTGTTTGACTTATGCTCCCCCTTAGAATATGGATGATATATCTCTTATACTTCTCATAATGTTGTGTTTGATCATCCCATTTTTTATTAGTTTTTTAAGTTGCATCACCATTCCTTCATTAAGACACAATTTGATTGAATGATGAATGCTTATTAGGGGAGAAACACCTTGCGAATGCTCAAGAGGTGTTAATATTCAAACACACTAGCATAAAAATCAAGTATTTTCTTTGAGGCTCAAGGGATAAGTTTGTTGTCATCAAGTTTCTCATCTCAACAGACAATTTATAATAAGGTCCTTACATCCTCATCAAATATTATCATAAAGTGGGGAATATTGAATTTCTTTTAACCCATAAATGATTTTCAAATGATAGATTAAATCTATGACATAAAATTCTACCTGTCTACAGTCTCGTTGCCTAGCTTGCACATGAAATAATAGCTTGATCTATAGTTCTCAACTATGAGAGGATTTAATAGACATGGTTTTTATACTTTTTTCTTTTAAATAAAATGTATTTTTATTAATTTCATGTTGTTTTAATGACATTTCTATCAATTTCTATAAAGATAAATACTGCAACAACAAGAATTTAATGTTCTCCATTATACTAAAAACTATACATGAAGAAAAATTGCAGTTAAATTGGAAATAAAACCAAGAAATCAAATACTAATTACCCGCAATTGTTGAGTATATCTAATAAAATGTTATCGAATCTACAACTGGTACATTAGATTGTTGTTGCTTGCTTCTTTGGCTAGGCTTCCCCCCCTTTTTCTAAATCATTAATGGAGAAACTCACTGGTTATGTTGCATATTCATTTTTTATTAAAATATAACTTCTATTAGCCTATCCTATAAACATATTTAGATACCAGGATTTATAAGGGATATTTCTTGTATGTACAAAGTTGTTGCCCACTATGGTTAGCATACTTGTGTCTGTAGTGCATCCAAATTATCCATGCAATAAAATATCTGTTATTTGAGTATTTTGATTAATTGTTGCAGAACTTAAAGGGATTTGAATGATAATATTTAATTCTGAATACTTACACTATAGGACATGATAAAACCTTGAAAAATGTAGATTTTCCAAAAGGAAGTGAACTAGAAGTAGGGAATGACAAGCTCATAGAATGGGTATTATGTGCACAATCAGTAAAGTGTTTTGCAAAGCCATGACCAATTTTGATATATGTTTCCCTTGTGACTAGAATATGAGGATTAAAATAGATTTTTCGTAATCCGTAGGATATTATACTCTGGAAGAAAATTATTCATTCTTATGTATTCAATAATTTGAGTCTTCTTACTTGAGAACTACCTTGGAATATGATTCAAAATTTTGGAACAAGATCATGTTTTTCCATTTACGGTTCCTCTTGTTTCCTTTTCCAATATTTTTTCCAATTTCCTAGTAGAAAATCTTTCATCCTTAGCTTGCTTAGGAGCCCATAGCATGCTGATTTTGAAATTACGTGAAAATTATCCAGGATTATGATATTTATAACATTTTACATTGAAATTAAATGATGGGGCAATTGAACTATAGGGTCCATTTTGAGTTTTCATTCTAGGGTTTTGATCACATTTTCAATAATGCCTAATTTTTTTTTCCATGTGTCCAAAATCTGTGTAAGTAACAATGACCAGAATATGTAGGTCAATACCTTGAATATGAGAATTGTTTTGAACCTTTTTCGAATTTTTTATTCCTTGAATTTCCTTCATAATATTTATCACTTGTATTTCTTACACCATCTGCATGTCTTCTTGGAGTAAAGGTTATTTCAATGTTATTTTCACTCCTTTCCTTCCCTTCCTTGGAGATGGGGTGGTTAAAATTTTCAATATTTTCCAAATTCTTGTCTTTGGGAATTCTAGGGTTTTCATTATTTTTTTTGAAAGAATCACCTGCATAACCAAGGCTAGATTTATCAAGAGCAGACCTTTCATGACTTAGGATATCATCCAAGGGTTGAGAAATATTTAAGTTATTTTTCAACAAACCAAATTATATCCTTAAGGAGACACTTTATTGTTTCATCTTCTCACCTTATTAATCTTTTTTTACTAGTTGGATCTTCATTTCTTTCATAATCCTTGTTGCTTCATGGGTTTGGGCCTTGAGAAAGGATACATATGATTTAAACCTTAATATTTCTTCATATTTTTCTTCTTGTTGCCATGCTATGGTATTTTTGTCCCTTTTTTCTTCTTATAGTTGAGATTTAAGGGAGGATACCCCTTCCTTGTATTGAAAAATTTCCTATTCAAACTTGTTCAAGTCCTCATGTATTTTTTCAAGGTGGTTTGACAAATTTTCTTTACTTTTATTTTCTTTATCCAACTGATCTGTCATGGATATGACTTCTTCATGATTCTTGTATTGACCTAATTCCTCCTTAATCGTGGTTAGCTCCTTATCTCTGTTGAATATTGCAACAAGAAAGAGTGAAGGAGGCATCCTAAAACATCATCCTTGATCCTAGTTGGAAAATAATCACCTGAACTAGGTGGGGCCCACACAGGTGATTTTTGGCATAAAGTCTATTTTTAGACATGTCGATCATATTCTATGAGTTGCAGGATGCCATTTGTGGATGGTTGGTCAAATGTGAAAAATAGATGAAATTCTATTTTTAGAATATTGGGCGAAGTCTATTTATAGAGTGATGATCTAAAAATAGATGCATGACGGTTATTATTAGCTATTAATAATAATCAGACTCTAAACATTATCTTATTCTCTTGGAGCACTTCAGTTAAGTGCACAGATGTGGCACAATAGCTGACAGAAGGAATTATGCTACTCCTAAGGGTTTACTGGAGCTAATGCATGGAGGACTTCATTTAGAACTCATGTGACAGAGTTTGGTGGAGTTGGAGAAGTAGTTGGTGGAGTTGTATTTAGTTTAACTCAGTTAGACTCAGTTGAGCTACTTGTATATAGTCTAACTGAATGATACACTAGTGAGAGTGGAGTGAATTAATTAGTTAGTTAATTCACAAATAATAATTAATTAATCAACTAAAGAATACATCAGCTAACTACAGTGCATGGAATTTTCAGTGGAGACCAGTGGAGAGATAGGTGAAAGGGCAAGATAGACTATCTGTTGTGACTATTAGTGATGCATTGATTTCATCCAACACTCAGTGGAGATGCCAACGAGGATTGCACAGTCAATTAAAGAGTAATTCAAATTCATTCAGAGCTATTCTTCATTAGGGATTGCGTAGTGGAGGCAGGCTAGTAGGTGGCAAATATCGGTGCATGGATTTGGAAGATTAGGCCTGTATAGTGTATGACCATTGTACTGTACTGAGAGCTTGTGATAAGCTTTGTATGTTTGTATGAGATTGTCATATGATCTCCATGTTACATAATATATAGTTGGGGTTTTCAGCTTCAGGCTTTCCCAGTTAAAAACTGTGTTATGTGCGATTGAATTTTTATTGTTTCATGTGTGCATTGCAATCTTGATTTAATTTCCGCAGATGATCAATGGTGGAATAGATTCTGTATTTTGCATGAAGATAAAATAGTGTGAGATCAGGATAATCTTGGACATATAACACATAAGTTATATAATTTATACATGGTATCAGAGCAGTTGATCGTTGGAGCATATTCCAATTATTGAAGAGGTTGAGTTTTGTACTGGTGGAATTCGAATTTGCCACAGTGTTTTCTTGGTGTTGAAGTTGAGAATTCATTGAAATGTCTTTCAACGGATTGTGATTGGAGTATGCCCTTGAGGGCAGCTCGAATTATATTACATGGAAGGACAGGATGGAGGCGGTGCTGGATGATAATGGGTTGAAGGATTTCATCGATAGCGATGTTCCTAAGCCAGGTTCTAGCGATGCAGCCGCACTTGACGCATGGAAAAATAAGGTAGCAAAGTGTTGAAGGATTCTATTGGAAGGTGTGAAGGACCACATTGTGTCCATCCTTCACGGTAAAGCCACTCCATTCTTAATGTGGAAGTTTTTGACAAACTTGTTCCAAAGCAGAAGTGACCAGAGGAAGTTGGCGCTTAAAGACAAGCTCAGAAAAATAAAAATGGAGAAGAATGACACTATTCTAGTATACTTGACATAGTTTTTCCACTGCAGGGATGAGCTTGGGAGTGTAGGAGTTAGTGTTGATGAAGAAGACTTGGTGAGCTTGGCTCTCCTTGGGCTTCCGAAGAGTTGGCATAGCTACGAAGACTCTGTCAATGGATGGGAGAAACTGCCAGTTTGGGAGTGACTTTGGTCAGATCTTGTGCATGAGGAGATAAGGCGGAGTAGCAGGGATGGCTGTTCATCGAAGCATGATGATGAAGAGGATTGTTCTTTTGTTTCCAAGGCAAAGAAGAAGAAGGGGAATAAATTCCATTATGAGGCCGGTGAAGATGGCAAAGAGCATGACATGTCGAAAGTGAAGTGTTTTGACTGTCACAAACATGGACATTTCGCCACAAATTGTCCATAGAACAAGAAGAACAAGCAGGTTGCTGGAGCTGTAGCTGGTGAGGCTCTTTCTTCACAATTTTAGCTTGACTTCTCATTGATCGCATGCATGGTGTCTAGTGCATTGGGATCGGGGTGGTACTTTGATAGTGGTGCTTCCTTTCACATGACGGGAGATGTGAACCTTTTCAGTGACTTGGTGGAGAAATATCTCCAGTTGCATGTTGAGTTGGGTGAAAATGGAAAATATAGTGTGACCGACATTGGTACCATTACCTTTCATAGGGAGTCAGGTAAACTCATTCTTTTACAAGATGTTTTTCATGTTCCAAGTTTAAAGAAGAATTTAATCTCAGTCACAATGTTAGACGATAAAGGGTATGATGTTTTATTTATTGAAGGAAAAGTTTTCCTTTGGTACAAAGCAATAGGAAAAGTCAAGAATGTTGGGATTCTAGCTAAGAATCTGTACAGAATTGAGGTAGATGGGATTTCTACGGAGCTTCCTACTGATGGGAAGTGCAGGAAAGCCATGCAATTGACGCTTGAGAGGGAGCAGGATTTGCATGCAGGTAAGAGTGAACCTCCGGATGTGGAGCAGCCACAAGATGAGGATCATGGAGTGGGAGAAATCACTCATGTAAATTTCATGCCATATGGGCAGAGGGAGTGCATGGAGCTATACCACCAGGTGAGAGGTGGGGTGACATGCATGAGTAATCCCAAGAGGAGATTTCTGGGCAGGATTCATGGAGATGGTGTGGATCTCATTAATTGAACCTAGCTACTAGGTGCCAACATAGCAGCAGTAGCATGATCAGTTGGATTGATGCGGGCAGATCAAAGTGACAGTGTCGGCTACTGGAGCATGGTTCAGAGTTGACACCAAGTGCAGAGTGCATGGGTGCAGAGTTCAACAACACAGTGGTTCCTGAAGGCATGTGTAGTTGGTACCAGCAGAAGTCAAAGACTTTGATGATAGATGCATTAGAATTATTGAGTTGTTTGGAGCCTTTCAGTTTCGGAAGAGTTGCAAAGAAAATGCATGGAGTTGCAAGGTGCTTGCAAAGGTTGCAGGGTGAATGCATGGAGTTGCATGTCACATGCAAAGACATTCCTTTCTTGTTGAGAGGAAGTGTTGAAGATTGCAACAAGAAACAGTGAAGGAGGCATTCTGAAACATCATCCTTGATCCTATTTGAAAAATAATCACCTAAAATAGGTGGGGCCCACACAGGTGATTTTTGGTGCAACGTCTACTTTTAGACTATGTCTATTTTTAGACATGTCGATCATATTCTATGAGTTGTAGGATGATATTTGTGGATGGTTGGTCAAATGTGAAAAATATATTAAATTCTATTTTTAGAATATTGGGCGAAGTCTATTTATAGAGTGCTAATATAAAAATAGATGCATGTCGATTATTATTAGCTCTTAATAATAATCAGACTCTAAAAATTATCTTATTCTCTTGGAGTACTTTAGTTAAGTGCACTTATGTGGCACAATAGCTGACAGAAGGAATTACGCTATTCCTGAGGGTTTACTGGAGCTAATGCATGGAGGACTTCAGTTAGAACTCATGTGATAGAGTTTGGTGGAGTTCGAGAAGTAGTTGGTGGAGTTGTATTTAGTTTAACTCAGTTAGACTCAGTTGAGCTAGTTGTATCTAGTCTAACTGAATGATACACTAGTGAGAGTGGAGTGAATTAATTAGTTAATTAATTCAAAAATAATAACTCATTAATCAACTGAAGAATACGCCAGTTAACTACAGTGCATGGCAGTTTCAGTGGATACCAGTGGAGAGATAAATGCAAGGGAAAGATAGACTATCTGTTGTGACTATTAATGATGCATTGATTGCATCCAACACTTAGTTGATATGCCAATGAGGATTGCGCATTCAATTAAAGAGTAATTCAAATTCATTCAGAGATATTCTTCAGCATGGATTGCGCAGTGGAGGCAGGCTAGCAGGTGGCAAAGATCGGTGCATGGATTTGCAAGATTAGGCCTGTATAGTGTATGACGATTGTACTGTACTGAGAGCTTGTGATAAGATTTTTATGTTTGTATGATATTTTCATATGATCTCCATGTTACATAATATATATTTGGGGTTTTCAGCTTCAGGCTTTCTCAGTTAAAAACTGTGCTATGTGCGATTGAATTTTTATTGTTTCATGTGTGCATTGCAATCTTGATTTAATTTCCGCAGATGATCAATGGTGGAATGGATTGTATATTTTGCATGAAGCTAAAATAGTGTGAGATCAGGAGAATCTTGGACATATAACACATAATTTATATAATTTCTACAATCTCTTTCTTGTACTTTAAGCTTGACTAGGTCAACTTCCTTCATTTTCTTGTCAAGGTCATGGTTACCATCTTATGTTTTCTTTTTTATTTCTTTATTTTCCTTTTTATAGTTTCTTATTTCCTCTATGGAAGTTACAAGTTTTGTCTTCAGATATATTTCAACTTCTACTTCAGTAATTTCTTGATCTGCATATTCCTTTACACAATTGGTCCCTTCATTTTTTTGTTCATTTGTCTTCTTTGGTTCATCTTGAAGCTCTTTTTAATGATGTTTTGGATCAAAGGTTATGATCAATAATACTTTAGAGTGAATATCTTGAAGATTTTCCCAAATATATTTTTTTGATGAACAATTTTCCATTTTTTCCTTTATAGCATTTAGTAGCCCACTCAAGATTACCTTCATTTCTACTGAATTATGAATTTTGGATTCTTCTTCTTATATTATGCTTCTGATAACCACTAATTCCTAGAATTCAAAACCTTGAGCCATCAAGAAATTCCTCATTCTTGCCTTCCATATTTCAATGTTTCCATTGAACAATGAAGCTTTCCCAATTTGATTATACATTGAGGAGGTGAAACCTTCGAATGGATTTCTAGTTTCTTCCTTGAATTTTCCATTTGTGTTCTAAGGATCTACCTTCCAAATGTAAGGTTGAGACAGAAGGTACTCGCCCTAAAACCAATTTTTGTAAATTTTGAGAGGGGGAGTGAATCAATATTTCTCATGAGATTGTTATTTTACCAGTTTTATATCACTTATAAAAAAAGACAAAATTAACAATATAGCATAAATAATTTTATTAATCAAGAATAACAAGGATTCCAATCCTCTTCTTTACAATAAATTGAGTATAATAATTTTTAGGGCTCAAACACTGGATGAATACACCAATATTTCAATCCACCAGGCTCCAACTTGTACTTTTCCAAGCACCAACTTGGAATTCATGAGGATCTAACCTTTAGGGCTCCAATCATATCTTCCAGAAGGCTCCAACCTTGTATTTATGATGCGCCAACCTCTAGCGATTTAAACCTCTTGACAGGAACAAGCTCCAACATGATCTTCTTAAGAAATCCCACCCTTTAGGATCCAACTCTCTTAATCTACTTCAACTCTACAATCTTGACTCAATACGTCCTTCAAGGCTTCCTAAACACTTTTGCAACAAGCCTTTCCAATTTCTTCAACAACTCTCTAAATCAATCTTCAGTAACCCTTCAGTCATAATGAAAAATTTATGATTCTCAGTACGTCTCTCCACAACTCTTCATGATACCTAATAATTTAATCCATGAAGTATTTAATCGTGCATCAATGTCTCCAAGATAAAATCCAAGGTGTGCCACTAAAAAATGTCTTCACTACTTCAAAATATTATCCAATGGTCAAGTTGCTTCAGTAAATGTTCAAAGTGGTCTTTGATAAACTGCTTAATAAGTATTTCAATAAGTCTAGTGTTCTCTAGGAAGTTCATAATGTCTTAGATATGATCTTTAAGAATAGCTTCAGATGGTTTCCAAGATAATATGGAAGCCTTCTTCACAAGTGACTTAAAATTCTTCCATGGAAATAATATTTTCTATCACAACTGTAGCAAAGCCCTTTTTCTCTTTTTTCTTCCAATTTTTGTAGTGTCAACCTTGTAGGTTGTTGAATTCTAGGAGTAGAAACACTTCCATCATTATATATGTGAGTGGTAGGCTTCCTTGTCGCCATAATTTTACATTCAATTTTTCTTGCCAAACTAAATGCCTTTTCCAATGAATCAGGTTCCCAAACGTGAACTTCATGTTGGATGTTATCCTTTAAAGTCCCTATGAAGATATCAATCCTATGTTCCTATGGAATATCAGTTACCCTTATATTCAATTTTTGGAAGTCTTCAATCTACCCAGCCATTGAACCCTTTTGTTTGAGATTTATCAATTGGCTAAAGAATGTGTTTCTTTTTGTATCCTCATAATGTGCTATCATTTTCTCCATAAAAATTCACCAAGTGAAAATTATTTTATGGGAAAAAAGCCATCGAAACCATACAAATGTGTTTTGTTCTAAATTTAAAGTTTCAATGTGTACCTTTTGTGTGTTTTTTACATTATTGAGATCAAAATATTGCTCTATCTATAGTATCCATGTTACAGGATCATTTCCATCAAACTTCCTCATATCTGTCTTTGGAATATGGTGGTTCCTCCATCCAATGTTATATTTTATGAAATCACGATTAAAATTTATTTTTTTCTCATCATTAGTTTCCTCTACTATTTTTTCGGAATAAGGAAACATTTCTTGTATCAACTTTGTCAAACCTTCCATGTGTGCATTTAAATCATTCTTCATGTTTTCCATGTTGTCTTTCATGTTTTCCTTGTTGTCTTTCATGTCATCCATATTAGCTTCCATGCCAACTTCCATGCATTTCTTCAAACCATCCATCTTAACTTCCACGCCTTTCTTCAAAACTTCCATTTCATTTTTTGTTGCTCTTTGCGAGAGCGTAATTTGGTGCACTTGCTCTTGTAATTTTGATATGTCATGTTGCTTCATCTTCATGAGTCATAGTAGAGCCCTCTAAAGGATTAATGGGTGTTGAATTATTTTTAGGGGGCATTTTATAACTGAATAATGATATCTATTCTAAAATATTCCCATGGAATCATTTCAAAATGATTTTTCACACAAGACTTATGCAATTCGAAAAAAAAATACACACCTTTTTGTTGATTTTGAGGAGCTCGATATTGAAATTCAATTATATCTATCATTTTACATATTTAATATCTAATATTACGCCCTATAGTAGCCCTCTCAAGATTATTTAAATTGCCACAGGTCTCAACTCGTTTGGATTCTTCAAGACAAAGGTATGCCCAATCTCCCACAATGACCTAATTATGGACTGGTTCAGTAGAGCAACTTTGTACTTGTGGCCAATGTTTACATAAATTCAATCCAATGCTCGGAGAGAGAGTTATGATGATTTTCCCGTGGTCACCTCTTTGAGATGAAATTTTGGATCCTAAAATATCCCTAACTTCCACAGACCCTGTCTCCAAAAATATTGTGAACCAAGATCTGAAATTTTTCCATGAAATTCCTCAGGATTTGGGCTTCGTTCTGTAAAAAATTCAGCTTATGAACCTTCAGAAAAAAAAATTATAGCAAAAATTCCATGATGATCTTTTTGGAGCAGCGAAACCCTAGAATCCAAAGCTCTGATACCAAATGGTATGAAACCAGCTCAAAAAATAGAAGAAAAGAGAGATCAAAACCTTAGAAATCATCCACTTCGATGGGGAAACCTCCAATAAATTACATAAATGAGCAATTCTTGGATGATACAAATGACCAAAACCTCCTTCTATATATAGGAATCCATGGGGATACAATATAATCCTAGTTGACCTAACAATAATAATGTAAGGGCACAGTAATAAAAATATTGGGGTTACATGGGTACAACAATAATAATAAGGGGGCTACACTAATAACCTAATAACCATAAGGGACTAAACTAGTAATACCTCACACCTAAACAATCGAGCAATGGAAATATTACCATAGCAGTTGATCAGTAGTTAACTCTTGTCATTCAAGGAAATGGATGGTATTCAAGCTTGGTTCAGATGCTTTTACACGGTATAAATAGATTTGTTACATGGCTTGAAAGTAAATGCCATCCACCAACGTAGGATATGGATTCAAATATCGTTGGGATTGGTGTGCCATGAAGGCAACATGTCAACACACAACATGGGCTTGTAACAATTTCACTACATCATATTTATATGTAGTCAGTCGGTGCAGAAATGACGAGCACTGTGGAAAATTGGATGCCATAGATTGGAAATAGTTAGCATAGCGTCAGAGCCATCGAGATAACAATGCAGAAGTGTGAAGTTTGATGGCGAGGTTCAATATAACAACCCAAGCTTCGATATACATTGCGACAGAGTTGTGATGTGTCATAGTTATGGTGGCATTGAAAGCGCAGACAAGGTATTATACAACCATAGGATGCCACGATGTCATAGTTCTAAACTGTCGAGATTGTGGTTATAGAAAATGTTAAAAAAGAGTAAATGTGTCACAGGACACGGAGATGAAGACTACATCATCGATTTCTCAACATGATGAACTGTCGAATGTTGTGCTAAGGCCAACAATATTCTCTGCAAATAGTAGAAGGGACGGAGCAGTAGCGGGCAATTGAGCATTGCTACTAATGCCACGCACCAAGACTTCGAATGGTCCATGAAGATGTTAAGGAAGTGTGAAAGCAATTTATAGATCAACCTGGTATTTCACGAGGTCTTGCAATCATGGCATCTGCTTCACTTCGAGAGATGATAAAGCCTGGTGTTCTAGTCATTGATCCATCTGGTGTTTTAGCAGCAAAGGAAGAAGTCTAGGAAGTTGGTGGACATCTTGTCGGTCTTTCTCTTGGTGTGATTATTCTTGGTTGACAAACTATTAAAAAATAAATGCAGGCTAGTCCTTAGCTGCTAACCTCATACCAGGAGGTTGTTTTAACATGGATGAGTCTGCAATTGTTGTCCCTTTGGCTTTGTTATCAAACCCTTCCAGTTCTGGTATTTTCTACAATAAATCTGAAACGTGGACGTCTCTTGGTTGAGCGTCATGTCTCAGGATTTTCTATTCTTGGTGCTGATCAATGCAACAAAAAAGAAAATACCTTGATCTTTGAAAATTTATTAAAACCTTGTATCCATTTTGGTTGTTCTCTAGAAATTTTTATTGGGACAAAGATGTCAGGGAGTAAGTTTGCACGTGAAACTGGAGCCTTCCTATATCTCCTTATGGGGTCTTAGCAGGATGAGCTTGCTTAGAAATTATGTTTGAGTTGAATATGGCATGCTCGTCAAAAATCATATAGGGTGGATGTGATTGAATCCTTGCTTGATTACATGTGGAGACATAATTGAAGGTTGTAGGAATAGGCTCCTTGCTAGTCTCTACAGCTACAAAAACAACTGTTACTGCAACAACGACTGCTATCAAATGGATATCTAAAGATGGTGTTGGAGCTATTGGTTGCTTACTAATTGGTGCTTGTTTTGGTGGCCTTTTCGATGATGATCCAAAGCAATGGCATATGTATGCATATTTTATTGGAAAAGGCGAAGAAAGTGGTTGAATATTTCACTCACCAGTTGCAAAAAGAAAATGGATTCTAAATAAAAGGCTAATGAGGTCTCAGAAATAGCCAGGAGCTACAAGATGGAAATACAGAAGCTAATGAGGGCAGTAATACAGTTTTGTAGGTAGAGTTTGATTCTCTGAGAGAGCAGTATAGTTCTACTGTAGTTGAGTTGGAAGTCAACTGGATTTATGGTATGGGCTCTTGAAACAAATTTATGGACAGTCAAGGTTGTTTCTAGTATGATTTCAGCATGACACACAATTCAATTTTCATCTTCCTATTTGGTTAGGATTTGATGAAAAATTTAAAGCATGTTATGGAGAAGGGAGAATCAATGCGGAAGTGGAGCATCAATTCCAATAAGGTAGCATGCAATATTACATAAAATGCAAAAAAAAGTGTTCCAAGATTCACAGGAAGAATTGAATTCATTCATAATCGACTTCAATTTTTAATAATAATTTTAGAGGACGAAAAGTTTTTTTAATGGGAGGTTTGATCCAGGAGGACCTAGAAAAAACAAGGGGCATTATGAAGATATACTCATGTCAATCCTAGGTTGTGGATGTCTTTATTTTTAATTAAATGTGCTTATATATTTGTAAAATAGAAATTGAAATGTTGAGAGGATTTTTCCTCAACAATTCAAAAATTCAATTTATAATTTCATGTTGAATTTGATAGATTATTCTCATCTCTAATTTTTTGGGGATAAGGTCCTTGAAAGTAGAGATTGTGATATTTCCTCC
Source organism: Pinus albicaulis (assembly GCA_034641835.2). Classification (NCBI taxonomy): domain Eukaryota; kingdom Viridiplantae; phylum Streptophyta; class Pinopsida; order Pinales; family Pinaceae; genus Pinus; species Pinus albicaulis. The sequence goes on along the minus strand of CM076570.1, from coordinate 1,159,356,782 downwards.
ATAGAAATCTCATGAGAAAATTTTAAGGGATATGAGAATTATTTCCTCCTTAAAATAAGAGATAAGGAGATATTTCCTCCTTAGTTTTGGGCTCTTAAGAGCTGTATATAATGCCATTATATGTACAAGAAAGGTAAGGGAGAAAGAGATTAAGGAGATATTTTGAGTGCTTGGAAAGGTCATTTTTTGAGCAGAGCTTGGATAGCTTAGATCTTTGATATCTCATGAGTCTTTCATAGTATGGATGTATATTTTAGAGTTCTCGGCTAACGTCCTTGATGTAAAAGTCAATGTACATTTATCTCTATTCAGAAAGGCAATAGATCAATTCGTCCTGTTGGAGACAAATCCAGAGAGGTAGCCCAGTGGAGGGGGTGAAATCTCTTATCAATTGTATTGTTATCTTTCTTGTGAATGTTTTCTTATGTTATTGAACATATTTGATTAAAGAATTCAATTAAATTATTTTTAATAATTTTTCTGTATACATGTTTTAAAGTTTAATCTGAGTTAGAACTAAAAGTTCAATTTAAGATCATTCCTGCAAACATATAAAGCACCGGGGCAGAAAACAGATAAAAAAAACCTCGAGATGTTTAGAAATGTCCCATTGCATGTCATCTAGATGGTCACCCAAGGGTGGTCGAGGATGCATGCATCAGGCCGTAAAGTTCTAAAACCACATTGGGTGCACTATAGGCGATACAACACACTGGGTCATTCTAATTGGTATTGGGATTTTTGTAGTGCCCATAGGTTGTTTCAATGCATCGGTTCATAGTATTATACAAACGCACCAGTGCAAAGTATCATACAAATGCACTGATTTTTCTAATTCATATTGGTATTTGTGCAGTGCCCATAGGCCATAAAAACACACCGATGAGCAGTCTCACTTACACACATTGGTGCATAGTATGACACAAACACACTGAGAGTTATAATTTTTATTGGTATTTGTGTGGTGCCCATAGGTCGTAGAAACACTCCGGTGCTTTTTATCATACAAGCGCACCGGTGTACAGTAACTAACACACACTTTTTTTCATTTTGTATTTTTTAGAAACATCGCCCTGTAACAGTGAAATTATTGTGATTTTTTAAAATTCATTATTCATCAAAAGTCAACACATATCTTATAAAAATATTCATATCAATAAAATTTTTATTAGTTCATTTGAATGTGATATTTGGATTAATTTTTTATATCATATCATAATTACTGTGATTTTTTAAAATTCATTATTCATCAAAAGATGACACATATCATATAAAAGTATTCATATCAATTAAATTTTTATTAGTGCATTTCAATGTGATGTTTGAATTAATTTGTTCTATCATATCATCAGATTTCACATCTCTTCATTATAATATTTAGTCATCCATATATTTAATCAGTGGTGTTACATTTCACGGTGACAATGGATAACACAATAGAATAAATTAAAATAAATATTGTCATTATTATTATTATTATTATTATTATTATTATTATTATTATTATAAAACAATCTTTTTCATACAAAAAGGAACAGTTATTGGTATCCCTTTATCTTTCAATTGGGACACTATGTCAACTACATTAAACAAAATCTTTGATTTCACAGACAAATATTTCAAAAAATACAACGCCTTGCTTTGATATCCAAACATAGTGATCATGATTCTTCGCCTGAAGTGATGTCACTCCTCGAGCTACTTATGACTTGGGTTATTTTGATGAATGTTTTTTTCACAGTGTTGATTGTTTTCTTCTTCTTCACCTTCCATCTACAAACATAAAAATAAATTGTAATGGGTGTATATACATTGATGAGAATAATGAAAATTGCAATATTAAATAATATACATCAATGTAAATTGAAAATAAATGATGTACCATAGCAACAATTGAATCATGAACTATACACATTCTTTCAAAACAAAATGTCATGCCATCTTTCAAGATTTCATCTGTTGGCGCAGTTCCATACTTTATTTCCTGCAAGTTTTATACCCCACAAAAAAACATATATTTAATATAAAATATTTTTTTGTTCTATTAATTATAGATGGAGCTAAGTAAAACAAGATCGAGAGATGCTTAAAAATTCCATAATTAATTTCTTAAATGGCAACATATACTCACAACCCATATTTAACCCACTGTCAATCAATTCATCTAATGGGTCTTCTTTGTATGTTAGCACCTGTTTGAAGATATTCAATGATGATTGTTGTAAAAAAACGTAAAATATACAAAAATTAAATCTACTTAAGTTGTTATAAGGAAGTAACAATTACTCACAAACTTAGATATCAACCCTTTTCTTCCTTGTCGTAATGTTTTATGTGCTGAATGGGTTCCATTTTCTTTTCTTTTCTACGAGAAAATACTTGAAAATTAATATTTAATGCTAAATTGTTTATTTATTGTACCTAATCGAAAAATTCAATGATTACATATTACATTATAAGCACATTGTTGTTGAAATGGCTCCTCGTGTGATGCAATTATGTCCGTTTCTTTGACCATTTCCTTGTACACCATTTTGGACATTCCTACTGGCATATTTCTGATATCAGCTCGTTCATATTTTGAGATTTTCATAATCTTCCTGAAAATGTAACATGACAATAAACTATTTAATTTTTATAATGATATATGAAAAGTAAATATAACAAAAGTGATATTTATAAATAATTCTAGAAAATGTTTTATAGGAATATTACTTTTGATTCCTTATTTTCTGTTGTTGTATGTTTTTTCTATTAAAAGTATGACATGTCTCATTAACCAATTCTCTGGAAAATATTCCTGTAGTTTCGATAAAATTTGGTTCTTGTAATCATTGGATTGAATTTTGTATTGTAACTAGAAATAACGTCTATACATTCGTTCCACTAGATCCCTCAAACTTTTGCAAAAGTTTTTCCCCCTTTCATTAACCTCCAACACAACTCTAGATGAGCTAAGGAGCAATTCATTTTCATTTTCATGTTCTATTTTTTATCTTTTCTTAGAACAACATTCCTTTTTTGAGTTATTTGTCCCTGTAGAACATTAAACATATGTGATATAATAGATTTTTAGGAACATGTTATCTAATAATTATAATTATATTATTAATGAAAATTAAAAAAAGAAACTCATATTGGTTCGATAGTATTTTTTCATTCACCTGATTCATCCTTTTGCAATTTTCCCATCAAGCTTTTACACTCTTCTGGTCCTAGATCATAAATAATCTTATCGAACTTCCTAATTTTTTGGCTCTACATGATACACAGTAAACAAAACATATTAGTTAAACTTACATATACTTCAAAAATAATATTTTTTATAAATAATTTACAAAGAACTTGCCTTTTTTTCTTTTCTTGATGTGTTTTCAGTATTTTTGGTACTTGATCTCTTTTCAGCCATTTCTTTATGAATATGAAACTTGTACCATATCATTCACTAATATATTTTATAAATAAATCATCAAATTTTCATGTAAAAAAAAATATCAAGAAATCACTGCTCCTTTAATGATGTACGCATCGACGTCAATGCATCATGTTCTTATAAACACACCTCAAAAATTGTATAAAACATTTTACGGTGCTCTATGTCAACAAGGAGCACTGGTGCATTATATGTTAACCAGTGCACTGATTAACATAGAAAAATTAATAAAAATACTCTAGTGTTATTTTTTGTAGAATATGGTGTCGTGGAGGGGGTGGTGTGGCCTATTCCTATACACAAACTAAGAAAATAGTGGACCATCATACGGTGCTCTCTGTAAACAAGAAGACCCAGTGTGTTATATGTTAAATAGTGCACCGATTAACACATAAAATAAAATAAAAAAAATTCCAAATAGTAAGTGTTCGGTGCACTATAATGAAATAGTGCACGAGTGCCCTATTTTACATATGGCACACGGATTAAATATATATATATTTTTATATTTTTTTTATCAAACAGTACATGTGTGGTGTCCTTTGATAAGACAATGCACTGATGCACTAGTTTACAAAGGGCACACTAATTAAAAATATTCAGTTTTTAAAAAAATCACGCAAGGGTCGACATGGATTGGGATTTGACTATGCAAGTCGTCTCGTGGGTTAGATGTCATAGGCCTATATTGTAGGAATTTATAGGGTAATTTCCTTAGGTCAAGAACCAAAGGTTTCCACTCACAAACATATTACAAATCAGTACACCAATACAATCACATAGTTAAAACCATCAAAGAGGGAAACAGTCCACGGCCTGAGCCAACGCGACCACTTCAGGTAATTTATTAATATAAAAATAAAAGTTACATATGTTTCTCTCATAAATGGTTGAAAGATAAATTACCCTCCATTCTCTTTAAATAGAGATCATGGACCAATCGGGTGTTAAGCCACAGATAAAATTTCAATAATATCGAGGAAAGAGGTAACCGTTGGATCACTACAGATCGTGGCCATCGAATTATAAGTTACAAATTTACATGGTAAAGAAGCACACTTTACCTAAATCTACACTATATTAAGTTATTCTTAACTATTTCCTATGTGTTAGAATATCCTAACATCCCCCCTTAAGAACAACTTGGGATAGGATTGAAGGATTTACAAAATTGATACATAAGGAGCTTATTTCCTATGTGTCAAATATCCTAACATCCCCCCTTAAGAAAAAATTGGGATAGGATTGAAGGATTTACAAAAGTGACACAATAGGAGAAGGAAGGAGGCATTCGAGCCTATCCCCCCTTAATGACAATTTTCCTAAACTCCAAGCATGGATCGACGTTTGGTAAACTTTGTTTCTATGAGATCCTTTGTAAAGATATCGGCTACTTGATCATTGATTGGACAGTACTGCACTTCAAGAACACGATCATGAATGAGCTTTCTAATGAAGTGTATTTGGAGTTAAATGTGTTTCATATGTTGATGCTGAACTGGCTCTTTACATAGTTGAATGGCACTCTGATTATCACACCAAATTGTAGTTGGATACTGTTGATGAATACCAAATTCAGATAGGATCTGAAGAAGCCACATGGCTTCCTTGTTGGCTTCAACTGTACCACGATACTCTGCTTCTGCTGAAGAAAGGGATATGGCACTTTGTTTCTTATAAAACCATGTAATAGGTCCTGAACCAAGAGTGAATACATATCCTGCAGTATACTTTCGATCATCAGGGTCACCAGCCCAATCAGAATCAGTGAAACCAGTCAACAATGGAGATGCTCCTACACTGTAATGAATCCCAAACTGAATCGTACCTCGAATATATCAAAGTATTATTTTAGCTGATTTCCAGTGACTTTCATGAGGTTGGTGAATAAACCGAGTGACAAGACCAATGAAAAAGGAAAGGTCAGGACGGGTATGGGTTAGATACAAAAGTTTACCAACAAGTTGATGGTATAAGGTAGCATCAACTTCAGGGGTAGTACAAGTGACTTAAATCTTAACTCCCGACTGAAAGGGAGAAGGGGCTAGCTTACAATCTTCGATGTGAAATTTGCGTAGAATATCACAGGCATACTTGGAGTGAGAAAGGGTAATACCTTCTTTGGATTGCAAGACTTGAAGACCAAGGAAATAATTCAAGTGTCCTAAGTCTGTCATTTAAAAACCATTTTTTAGGCTAGACTTCACATTGGTTATATGGTTTGGATCACTACTAGTAAGGATAAAATCATCAACATAAAGAGCAATGATGGTGAAGGACTTACCCACTTTCTTGGTGTAGACAGTGTTGTTAGAATGACACCTAGAAAATCCATTATCTAATAGAAATCTATCCATTTTGACATACTAAGCCTGAGGAGCTTGTTTGATACCATAGGGAGACTTCCTAAGGTGACAAACAAGGCTGGAGTCATTTTGGATAAAGCCAGGGGGTTGTTCCATGAAAATTTCCATTTAAGAAGGCAGATTTAACATCCATCTGGTGGAATTCCCATTTAAAGGAGGCAACAAGGGAAAGAACAAGGCGGATAAAATTCATTTTGGAAATATGGGAGAAGGTTTCAGTATATTCAATGCTTTCAACTTGTGAAAATACTTTAGCGACAAGATGAGCTTTATGTCTATCCACTTTTCCATCTGGTCCAAACATGGTTTTGTAAACCCATCTGCATTTGACAGGTTTTCTTCCTTTTGGAAGAGGAACAAGATCCCAAGTATTGTTCGCCAATAAGGAACGATATTCTTCATTCATAGCTTCATCCCAATCTTGATGACTAGAGGCTTCTTCAAAGGTTTCTGGATCAGGATTTTCTATAACTTGATCCAATAAGGAAGAGGCTCTTTTGAACTAAGAATGAGTATGTCGTCAATATGAAAGGTCACCTATAAGAGAACCTTCTGCATCCTGAGTAGATCGGACCCATCTTGGAAGATGTGGAGTAAAATGAATAATTTCAAGAGGAGGAGGATTGTCATCCTCGCTGTCATCGTCTAAACTAGAAGGAATGCTATTAAAAATAGAAGAGAGAGAGAGAGGTGGCACATATGTTGAATCAAGCTCGCAGGCCAAAGGTGGCACACCTGCCGAACTAGGCTCGCATGTCAATATATTTTCATCAAATTTTACATCTCTCCTAATGATTATATTTTTCTATTTTGGTTGAAGAATTCTATACCCTTTGACATATTTAGAATAACCAACCAAAATGCATTTTTCACTCTTAGGTTCTAAGGCTTTATGTTTTGCATCTAGAATATGGGCCCAAGCATCAATTCCAAAAACACGAAAGTGACGTACATTTGTTTTGATTGAGCTCCAAGCTTCTTCTGGAGTTATATTCTTTAAAACCTTAGTAGGAGTACGATTTACTATGTAATTTGCACAGTTAATGGCTTCTACCCAAAAATTGAGACCAAGTCCTTTAGATTGAAGCATAAAATTAGCCATTTCTTTTAAGGTGCCATTATTCCTTTTAGCTACACCATTTTGTTGTGGAGTATATGGAACATTATGTTGTAATTGAATGCCATGCTCAGTGCAGAAGTTGATAAATTTTTTGTTAACATATTCTCCTCCATTGTTTGATCTTAACTTAAGAATTTGATGTCTATATTGTCTCTCAAAAAAGGCCTTAAAGGACAAGAACATGTTAAAACTTCACTCTTGAGTTTTAATAAGTATACCCAAGTGTGTCTAGAAAAATCATCAATGAAAGCTAAGAATTACTTGCAACCAGAGAAAGAAACAACAATAAGTGGACCACATAAATCACTGTGCACAAGCTCCAAAGGGGCTGAAGTGTGCCAAGAGGCACGTTTGTCAAAACTATCCTGATTATGTTTTTCAAGTACACATCCAGAGGAAACACCATCTCGGCAAGATACCATAGGAAGATCCATCACCATATTTTCCTTACATAGAGTTTGAAGAGAGAGATAGTTTAAGTGACCAAATTTCTCATGCCAAATTTTTCTCACTTCATCATTATGAGCAACAAAAACAGAGGGAAGACATGATGACCCAAAGTTTTCAAAGTTATACAACCTTGTGGAATCATCAACAATTTCAGTAGCTAAAATATGTCTAGGATCTTTGAGGTCCTCGATTACAACATCATGAGGTGAGGATTCTACTATTTTCCCTTCACCTGAATTAGTTATCTGATAAACAGATAGAAGGTTGCATGACAAGGTAGGAACACATAGTACATCATTTAACTGACCATTATCTAGATTAATGGTTTCAGATCCTACAACACTAAGACATCTATCATCACCAACATAAATATGTTTGGTGCTACAATCATTTAAAGAAGAAAACATGGCTTTATTTTTTTTCCATGTGGTAAGAAGCTCCAGAATCAATGAGCCACTCATGAGAAGGAAAAGAGGAAGATACATTTAATGCATAACTAGATCTTGATGCTTGACAACCACAAGCCGAAAGTGCCATTCCTAAAGATGAAGGTGAAGAGTTCTCTACATTTATGTTGTGCTTCTTCATTGCTGCTTCTAAGGCTTCCATCTTCTCAAAACATTTGGACTCTATATGGCCATGATTCTTACAAAAGTTGCAATGTCTATATGTCTTCTTGGCTTTGTTTTTATTTTCCTTATCATTTTGGTGAGTTTCTTTTTCAATTTGTGGCTGAAATTGCTTAGGACCCTTGTTTGGTTTCAGACCATATTTTTTAGGATATTGCTTCTTGGGATTCTTTTGACATGACATGATTATTGTTTGGCTGCTAAGGCTATCTTAGAACTGTTTCCAAGACTGATAAGACCAAGGTGTGAGATTTTTCTTGTTCTCTTATCAAATAATCACAAAAGGAATCAAAAGAGGGATTCTTGTAGGTGGTTCTTGAATAAATGATGGCTTCTATAGTGAAATGGAAGGTGGAAAAAAATACAGAGTATGCAGGGCCAAGCTTAGCAGGAATGAAATAGATGAGGCTACCATTTTCCTTTTTGACCTTACAACCTTCTAAAGGAAGTCTAAGGGTCTTGAATTAGGACAAAAATTCTTCAATAGAGGAGAAATTATTAGGGTCCAAAGTAAGCAACTCATTTTCAAGCTGGTGGGCCCTGATTTGATTTTGAATACCAAAGACAGTATTTAGCTTGTCCAAGGCTTCATGAGGGGTGTCAATGTCAAGGATATGAAATCGAAGATCTTGAGAAATGGACATTCATATAAACCCTCATGCTTGATCTTGTTTATTTTCCCATTTAGCGACTTTATCATCATCGGAAGGTTTAGTTTCCTATCCTATGGCTATTCTATAAAGCCCTTTACTTCTAAGTATATCTACCATGTGAGGTAGCCATTGGAAATAATTGGTTATGTTAAGAATAATTGGGCATGCACTTTCCATTTTAAAAAACCTAAAGTTGAGAAAAGCTGAAACTAATTGCTCCAATGGAAAGAGCTCGAAAAATTAGGTCGATTAAAAAAAATGGCTCGAGAAATGGCTTCCAGATGAAAAAGTTATGCCTTTATGAAACAACAAGTCAAGAAGAGTGTTACTCTGTTGTGCTAACGCTCTGTTTTAGAGGATCCTCAACATTACTAACACATGAGTCAAGAGAAGAGAGTGCATTATAATGAACAAGTTAAAACCAGATAGTCATGTTAGTGTGCCTTTACTTACAACAATTTCGAACTAACGCGGGTCAAATTTCCAAACAAATGTTTAATAAAAAGGACTCTCTTTAATATGTTTTGTTGTCAACTGTTCTTCCGTGTGCGTGCTTTTTCCTACATACAAAACTGAGCAAAAAAATAAATGCGAGCCTTACGTTAGAATTTTAGGTTTTCAGTTAGCCTTACTGGCAACTATCTATTTTTTTACTATTTCTGATTTCCCGAGATCCCACAAAGACGTGGGGAAAGAGCATATGTAGTAAAAAAAAATTCCCTTCTTCCTGCTTCTGATTTCCTGAGATTGCATAGAGCGTAGAGAAAAAAGCATAGACAGAGAAAAGGGTATAGATCTAGAAAATAAATAAAACCTAAAAACCAAAATAAAAAAATGGAACTGAAATAAGCAGAACTATTAACAAATATAACTACAAAATAGATACTTTATGCCTCGAGATGTAAAATGAAATAACTTGGGCAACCAAAAACCTTTTCGCATGAAACGAAAGGTGTTCCTCACTGTAACAATTTCTCTGGACATAATAGAGTAGTAGTTCAAAAATAGTATATCTACAAAATGACAGTCGCATGCAGTAAAAACAGCTTCGGATTTGGATCAACAACGAATGCAGCCCTCAAAATAGCTCTGATACCATGTAGGAATTTACAGGATAAGTTCATTAGATAAAGAACTGAAGGTCACCACTCACAAATAGATTAAAAATGAGTACACCAGTATAATCACATTGTTAAAACCATCAAAGAGGGAAACAGTCCATGGCCTAAGCCAATAGGGCCACTTTAGGCAATTTATTAATATAAAAAGAAAAGCTACATATGTTTTTCTCATAAATGGTTGGCAGACAATTGACCCTCCATTCTCTTTAAATAAAGATCATGGACCAATCGGGTGGTAAGCCATGAATCAAGTGTCGTTAATATCGAGGAGAGAGATAACCATCGGATCACTACAAATTGTGACCATCAGATTATAAGCTAGAAATGTACATGGTAAAGGAGCACACATTACCTAACTCTACAGTATACTTAGTTATTCTTAACTATTTCCTATGTGTCGGAATATCCTAATATATATATATATATATAACTTAGTATAACTAATTCTAAAATCACAAAAACATGAAGAATCAATGGCAGAAACAAAAAGAATGAACGGTTTAGGGTAAAATGGATATTTTTTTTTTCCTGAAAATGAATAGTAATTTAAAAAATTTTACTTACTGCGTAAAAAATACTGCAAAAAATGTAAAAAAAAAAACATAAAATTTAATCATGAGATTGTTTCAAATTCTATGCTACAGGGTTTGAATCGCTAGAGGTTTGGAATTCTGATTGTCTGAATAGTTTTGTTCGAAAGTATTTTGCTGCTCCACAGTGCTCTCCTGCTCTCTTGCTCCAGGTATGTCTCATGCAAATCTCTGGCTAAATTTTTTTGCAAAAATAGTGAAATAATGAAAAGTGTTTAGTATTTAAAGAATTGTTTTATGAAATTAGATTTTCGAAAATATTTTGCTACCCATTTTTCAATTTACCATTTTTTTTTCACTATAAAAAAATAAAGTTGTGTTTTTTTATTTGCAGCTATTCATCACCGGTGCGTCAATTTATAACATCGCACTGGTGTGTCAGTTGGTCACATGGTACTAGTGCACTATAACTGAAATGCACCGATGCAGTGATCTGTATATTAGCACCAATAATAATAAGTCCATTTTTAAGGCACCAAAATTACTTTTAGGTATGTACACCAAAATATATTGTTCATTTTGATCAAATGTAGAGAGAAATAACATAATTTTATCGAATGGACAATTCTTCAAAATCTAGTTCGTTCCATAATATTTCTCAAATTCCATCACGAAGTTCTCCATGTCCATCTTGACATGTAATATTTACTTCATATTTTATTTATATTTTCAATATGTAATTGAATTTATGTTTTTTATCCATGCCAACCATCTTAATAAAATTTATAATGTATACAAATTTACAAGTTCATGTAGATTCGGAATGGAGTTTAGATGCACAAAATATTCAAATAGCTCCAAAACATTGGAAGCTCTTATGTGGAGTAGCATACAGCGAGGTGCATTTGGTAGATGAAAATGGACAGCCGCTTCACCCTACCAATTGTAACAATATTGCATCTTCTAGCCACAATACCAAGAGAATGATGGTAATAATAATTGTTTGGTATATTAATGTAATTATTTCAACGTTAAGCCAATTAATCATGCATTGTCAACGTTCTTACTAATTGATATCATAGATTTTTTAATAATCATGTTCAAATATATTTTTTGAAATTATTAGGATTCTTGTGATGATGAGTGACCTACCTACCATCTTCTGTTGCACCCCATGAAAATTTCCAATCGAGAGAAGTTTGAATTAAGAGAGAAAATCGAAGAGGAACAATACCAAGAATGGTTGAATCAACCATCGATTCAATTCCCACTACATCCAGATTCACCAATTAGGAATGACTATAGCAATAGTTGTTCTTCACAAGCTGGCAATGGAGGAAATAAAATAGAGTTTGTTATGGATGATTACTTAAGGGATACAACATCCATGGATACAATGTTGTTAGATGCATTCCAAAATGATGATTGGCTAGGGGATGATGCTCATATCGCTGACACCTTTTTCGAAAGCCTTAAATTTGCTTCCACCACCCCTCTTTTTTGACCTAGCGGTTAGTCAAAGTCTACCCAGTTGGGGACAACAATGCTAATGTACAACTTGAAAGCAATTTTTGGCTTCTCAAATGCATGTTTCTCAGAAATTTTGAGGTAAGTTACTATAAAGTCCTCCATTATATAATTTTGAGAAATATAATCACACAATGAACATTACAAATGGTCAATTTTATGAACATTAATAGTCATATCTACGTTAATGTAAATTTAATATTTTCCTTGATCGCCAACTACAGGTTATTCAAGGATAAGGTTCTTTCGAGTGATAATGTCGTTCCCGGTAGCTTGGAAGAGGCAAATAAATAGTTGAAAATGTTGGGTGTTGAGTACATATCAGATCATGCATGTCCAAATGATTGTATTCTATATAGAGGAGAATATGTAGATAAAGATATATGTCCAAAATTTGAGCATGACAGGTATGATAAATAAAAAAATAAGGGTAAATCATGTGGTCCTCCTTTTAAGATACTAAGGCACATGCCTATAATCCCAAGGTGTCACAGGCTCTTTCATTGCAAATAATTAGCTATGTTGCAGGGACGGGATGCCTCACACAAAAATGAGTTGGGATTTATGTGAATCCCAACAGATTCAATAGCCATGAAGCATATAGAGGATACATGGTCCGAAAAATTCAAGGATGAAGTATGAATTCTATGAATCAGCATAGCCATGGATGGCGTAAACCCATATTCCCTCCAGAACACCAACTATTCTGTTTGGCCTATAGTAGTGATCAATAACACTATTCCCCCATGGTTTTCCGTGAAGAATAAACATCTTATGTTGGCTCTCATAGTCCCTAGTAGAAGACAAGTGAAGAATATGGATGTCTATTTACAACCACTAGTAGATGAATATAAGGGATAAATGTATATGATGTATCAAGACCCATCACAGCAGAGAGGAGTTTTACATTGTATGGCATATATGCTTACACGACACATGATTATCCAGGCTTAGGAGTTTTCTCTAGTAAATTACATGTTTATTGATTTTTTTATATACGTAACAATATTCTTTCGCATATTAGTTATTTAATTCATTGTAATTGTTCTAATCTTCATGATATTCTTTAACCTACCATGCCTATAAATTGTATACAATAATCTCGCAGGTCTTGTAACAAAACGATATTTTGGATGTAAATGTTGTGGTCCTTCTCTAAAATCTAGATGGTCCAACGACCTACGAAAGTCAGTGTATGACTGCTCCAGGGTGTTCATCCCAAAAGAACACCCTTACAGAAGAGCATCATCCACTTTCAATGGTAAAGGAGAGAACCCAAAGGCCTCCAATAACAACACCAATGAATGGCTTAGAGCATATGAGAGAGAGAAGGAGAAGGAGTTCATAGAAATGTTTGATTCAAATTGGGATCATATGTTCGATGATCCAAAATTATTCGCCACCTATGTTGAGAAATTTCTCATTGGGATGAAAAGAAATCTATCTTTTATAACCTCCCATATTTGGAGCACCTTAATATTACCAATTATTAGATCCCATGCATATGTTTAAAAATATTTCATCTTCTTTGTGGAGGCACATATCATCGAAACAAAGTGACACATTGGTTTTTATGAAAGATCTTATTACTTCAAAAAATAAATTAAACATTGGCCAAGACGATTAGAAGTTACAGGATCAGTGGCAGGCGTTGGTCCCTCTAATTCATGGTACTTCAAAGAAGGTGATGTCCCATGCATTTTAAAAAAAATATTCTCTTTCTTTAGCAAAGTAAGTTATAATGGGTGTGAGGGTGCCATCTTCATATGGGTCTTCACTATGACACTGCTTTGCCATGGATGACCATTTTTTGGGGTTGAAATTGCATGACAATTTGAATCTTCTAAGAGTACGTATAATCTCAAAAGCATGATTTTATTATTTTCTATATTAATAAATTTTATCCCATGCAGGGATCATAAAACATAACTAATTTTTTATATTGTTGCACATGTTTATAACTTTGCAGTGTCATTATTCTCTGTTCGTGTGTGGGTGTGTGAAAAATGAATTCCCTCAATACCGAGGACGTGCCATATCTAAATTATCTGCAATTGTACGTTGGATCACATCAAAGGAGATTCATGCGGCTAGCATTCCACGGTGGCATCAAGAGATAGTTGAGATTGTTTGTATGTTTTAGAAGGAACTGTCAACAAGTTTCATGGACTTACAGGTTCATCTTCTAATCCACCTAGTGCATGAGGTTGAATTATTTGGGGTGGTTTCTTGTCATTAGATGTTCTTCTTAGAGAGGTACATGAAGAAATTGAAAGTTTTTGTTCGACAAAGGGAAAAACCCAAGGGTTCTATGGAAGAGGGATACATAACATATGATTCTTTCTATTATGATAGTGAGTACATCAAGCAGATCGAAAAAATACCAGGTGCGATGATTTGGGACAATGAAAGCGATGAAGACAAAAGAGAAAGGGAGCTGCTCCAAATGAATGGAAAAAAGCGCTTGATAAAGAGTAAGCGACTTATATTTTTTCAAATTTACACAAAGTAAATATTCATGTTGAACTTCGATATAATGCATATTTTGATCTCTATGTACTATATAATGTGGTTTTATTTCATTAACGAATGCATAAATTGAAGAAATCAATAAATTCGTTCTTTACAATTCCAAAGCGACAAAACCATGGGTCGCATTGTACGAACAAAAGAGGATGAAATGGGATAGTGATAGGAAAGAATTCAGATGGTTTAATGGTAGAAGTGTGCCTTATCTCAATCATTTAAAAGAAAATATGCCAAAAATATGCCCAAACATTTGGGTTGCTCAACAAGTCAGACAGAAATATGGTGCAATCAGTCATTACCCACGTGCTGAAGAGGATGTGCTTAACATAGGGATTGGGTGCACCAACTCGGTAATAATATATTTAATTTATATGTACATTTTTAACTTAATAATGCACCTTTCAAATGTAATTACATCTATATTTCATATTTTAATTGTTGGGTTATTATAAGACACATGACACTATGATTTTTTAACTTTTTTATAGGTGCATTTGTTCCCATCTATGTGGGCATATGGACACCGTTTGCGCACATAAAATTTCAATGATGGACACATGACATAAAGTTGTGGAGTGGAAGTCAAGCTCGATCAATCTAGTCGATCTAGCCACCATGATCAAAACCTAGTATGAGGGACATTAGGTTACATCGAAAAGATATAAGAGATCATTGAAGTGGATTTCTCTTCTTTCTAATGTGTTATTTTTAGGTGCAAGTGGTGGGACACCTTTGATAAAAATAATGTAAAGGAAGATCATGATAGTAGGTTGGTATGTATCAACTCTAGAAAGATGTGGGATGAAGCTAAGGAGCCCTATGTTTTCCCCAAACACTACAACCAGGTGTTTTTTTACCTATATGTGTTGGATAGAGATTAGTGGTTCGTATTGAGATATGACCCTAGATCAAAACATATTTTTGAGAACGATAGTGTTATCATGTCAAGTGAGCTAGAAGATAATGAGGGTGATCATGAGAACAAGGAGTGATATGGTAGATGTGTTATTTCATCATTTATACTTTTTAAGATGGGTTTTTATAAATAAGATGACTTAATTACCTTATAACTTATAAGACTCTTTTCTTCGAAACATTATAATATGTATTTTGAATTAACTAGTAATTTTCATTGTGTTAATGTTAAAATCAATCTTTCACTTGATAATTTGCAATTATGTTGATCTAAAAAATAATGACGTACAGTATAAAAATAATTTTTTGGTATGTAAGATCATAATAAAATAATGATAATTCTAAGGTACATGAATTTATTTCCATTATTTTCTAAACTTTACTATGTCACAAAAATTCATATTATTCTAGATTTATTATTTTACAATTATTTACAAATTTACAAATTTAAAATTTTTAATAAAATCATTTCACATTAATACAATTAAAATTTTACAAATATTTTACATACAATTACAATTAAAATTAAAATTACAATTACAATTACAATTACAATTATACAATTTCACATACAATTACAATTAAAATTACAATTTAGAATTACAAGTTTAGAATTTTACATACAATTTTACAGTTACAATAATTTCACATGAATACAATTAAAATTTTATAGATATTCTACATACAATTACAATTAAAATTAAAACTACAATTACAATTTTATAATTTTACATACAATTACAATTACAATGGCAATTTTACAATTTTACATACAATTAAAATTAAAATTTCAGTTATAATCACGACATAATATTTAATAAATATCATGATTTAATATTAAAAATAAACATCACGATCATGATAACCATCATACAAACATCATATTTGACTAAAAAAAACATTCAAATTTGCTAACATCATCTAATCATCGTGATCATGATCATCTAACAAAACACAAGCATTGTATAACATCATCACAACACAAACATCAAATATACATCTCATGTAAAACAGCTGCTATCATATACACATCTATCTGAAAGTTGCACATTAAATGAACATATATAACATGACTTAACAATATACAGATCATGATGATCACGAACATGTAAATTAAGTACAACTGCAACATGAACATAAAATACATGGACTATATATATATATATATATATATATATAACTGTATAATGTTAAAAATATACATTTGTAATATAAATTTCAAATATCAGCTGGCGGTACACAATCAATAGTAGTACTAGTCGAGGCTTGCTTAGTCAATGGTGCAGCCTCGACAAGCTTAGATAGATGTCAATCATCACATGCTTGCTCATCTGGTGGTGACTCATACTGATCAAGATCAACTGTGGGCTGCTCATGATGAATCGACATGGATGGTCCAGCCTTCTCATGATCATGAGTACTGATGGATGCTGCAGGCTGCTGATCATGATGACTCAACATGGATGGTTTAGCGTGCTCATGATTGTGAATGTTGGATGTTGCATGCTGAGAGGGTGGAATCAACATGGATGGTCCAACCTGCTCATGATCATGACTATTGGTCAATGTTGTAGGTTGCTCATTTGTGGTGCGAGGTGAACTATGATCACTCCCCTGATTGTGATCATCAGATGATGCATTGTTTCTCTATTTTCGACGTACTACGTCCCGACCATGCCTACATTGAAGGGCCCTCTTTAACTGCACCACTAAGCTAGTATCTCTTAGGAAATGCCACATCAGGGTCAACATGTCATGTGGCATGCCTCTCCACATCTCTATCAGCCTAGCATCAGCCTGTATCTCTCTCATAGTGGTTGGCTTGACTCCCCCCTCCACAAGCAGTCCACATACTTGGTCACCCAACTCCGTCGTTAATCTAGTGTTAGGCCTATGCCTTACACCAGTCAGTACCTGCGCAAGACGAGGACGAGGTCTATCTACATAGGCTTGATCCTTGACATCTTCCATCTCCTAATCATCATCAGGATCTACACCTAGATCATTTGGTGGAAATGGCATTTTGTCACCATCAAATGATATAATGTCTGCAAAATATATATAAGCAGAAAATAATAATTAGAAAATTTCATTAAACTGCTTAATAAAAACAAGTTGAAGAACATGTTAGAATATATTTAAAGAAAAATGTAATATGACCTCTATCATTCGGCATCTCATCATCTGTGAAGAGGATATTGGCACACCCTCGCCAATCCAAACTAGCAAATTGAAATGGGACCAAAACGAAGGGATGCTCATCAACACTGGCTAGAAACTCTAGTGCATCATGCGATATCCTCATGGAAAACTCTGGCTTGCCCCTCTTCGGCATCATTTATCCCACATCTCCATCCGTACATGCATCATCGGCCTACGAGGTTGCCAAAAAATGTAGGCCTTGTCTCTGGAAATAATCAAAATAGCTCTGAAGCAAAAGGGAAGTTCTCCCTCGCTTTTTCCTGAGAACGATATCTATCTAAAGTTGTATAGAAGTGCTGCAAAAAAATGGCAGACCACCTCACAAGTCATGGTGCCTGTAATAAAGAATCAACATAAAATAGAAGCATGAAACTAATGTCTTTCACGTCACTGGTATGGTGTGCAATGGTCGAAATCAGTAGTGAGAGGCACCTCACCTCCGCTCCACCAAATGAAGTAATACGTAACTGACCACCGGAGACCTAAAAAATCTAAAGGAGACAATATATGCGTGGTAATGTGTCTCTAGGAGTACACAAACTGACTCCCTCTTTCATATCCAATGGGGACCTCTGCGAACGAGGGAAAATCCACCCCTCTCCTTGATAGGCCAGTAATGAAATATATCTCCTCCTGAGTGGGTGCATACTACTGGTTACGACCAACCAGGAAAGCCTGTTAGTGGGAATTCCACCTATGGATAAGCTATCGTAATAACCCACCATGGCCCTTTAGGGATGTACCATCGTCATAGAACTTGAGGAGGCCTATCTCCCTTAGGAGCGCTTGGGTGGTTGTTGAAATAGGGCAAGGGTACATATCTCTCTCCCTCTCGCGTGCCTCCAATAGGCGAACCACGTTATACTGGTCCACCTGTTGTTGTTGTGGTTCCCTCTCTTCTCTCCTTTGATATCACTGAATGATTCACATATGAAATAATTTTTTTATATTAAATGAGACATGTATTTATATATACATACATATATATATATATATATATATATATATATATATATATATATATATATATATATATATATATATATATATATATATATATATATAAAGTCAGTGCACCACAAAAAATACGCATGCACCGGTAACAGTGCGTCTTTTTTTATCACGCACCAGAGGCGGTGCACCTAGAAATTTGTAGCACATCACAAATCATGACCTCACTTCTCTCAAGTGGTGCATTGACTAAACACACCACCAAATATCAGCTAGTGTTCAATGATTCAGTCATTTAACCGATTGCATCATTGACTATGAAGACATTCGGGAGGGTGATGCACTAACGAAACTACTCACCCCAAGGTGGATATTTTAGTCAGTGCACCTCCCTCCTAGCATCATTAGATGGTCAATGATGTGGTGGTATAACCTAATGCACCATTGACTATGTACCAGTATCAGGAGTGTGGTGCCCTGACCAGACTATATGCCCCAAGACATGAAGTTTAGGAAGAAAACCACCCTCCTGACATCACTACATAGTCAACAGTGCAGCCATTTACATGACCACACCGTCGACTATGTCCAATTTGGTAGGGAGGTGTGCTGAAAAAAATACCTGCCTCACGAATAATATTTCTGTCAACGCATTGCATTCTCGCACTTCGACATGGTCGACGGTGCAGCCGAGTAACGGACCACACCACAATTTTTTAAATTTTAAATATCACAGTGCACCATTTTGGTACCACCCCAGAACCAGTGCGGATATTATTAGCATTGGTCGTCATGCGGCTTGTGAAATTACAGGCAGCATCATGAACCCATGCGAGCCAAACAGCTCGAGCGCACTCCACAGGATTTTTTTTTTTTAATAAGGTGGATTTTAATTTATTTTAGAAAAAAAATTTGATAAAAGGTTTAATTATGGAAAAACAAGTAAATAACTTGTACATTTTGCCGCCGAGGAGGCATATTGGCTGTAGAATTTGCAAAACTAATTTTTCCCACTATTTTGCAAAATTTGAAATGGAGATGGTGGGCAATGGACATCAATAGTGCGTGCAATTGGAGCACCAATGGCAAGGTGCCTCACACAAGGTAAATTTTCACTGGTGCTTGAGAGCTCTAGAGCATTGAAAAGTGAAAAATGCATATTTTTTTCCGTAATTTTTTATTTATTTATCCTGTCCTGGTGCGTTATTTTTTTAGGCGTATCGGGAAGTTTATTGCAAATATACTGTGTTATTTCAGTTTTGGTGTGGGTTTTTAGGACGCACCGGTGTTGAATCTATGTAGAGCACTGGTGCGCTACAATATTGAGATGCATCAGGCTGGTTTCTACCAAGCGCATGGTGTCTCGGTGTGCCAATTTTTAGTACGCACTAATTCTTTCTCTAGTGGAATGCATCAATGCAGTTTAGGATGAGAAACACAACGGAAAAAAAGAAAAAAAAATATGCAAAAGCCTCCACTCACCAACCTCCTCTAGTAACCTCCTTATCCTTGATTTACATAATCTCGATGTCAATCTCAGTAAGCGTGGCAAGCCATCTAGCATTCCTAGCATTCAAATTTGGTTTTTAAAAAAAGTAACTCAGCCCACCATGTTCACTCATTAACCCACTATGATCACTCATTAACACAAACATCCTGCCAAGGAGATAGTTCTTCCACATCTTCAATGCATAAATGATACCTGCTAGCTCAAGATCGTGTGTCACATAATTTTTCTCATGCTCATTCATTTTCATTGATTCATATCATACCACCTATCCCTCTTGCATAATGACTCCACCAAGTCCTCTCTTGCAAGCATGTGTACACACCACAAACTCTTTGTCTAGATTTTCAACATTTAGAACTCAAGCATCTGTCAAAAATTTCTTCAACTTCTGAAAACCGGCTATACATTATTTTGTCTATTCAAATTTATTTTCTTTCCTCTGCAATGATGTAATAGAATAATTAGTTCATGAGAATTACCTTATTAACCTCCTATAGTAACCAGGTAATCCCATGAATCATTTGACCTCATCCACATTTTTAGGAGCTGACCATTCAATGGTAGCTTTGATCTTTTCTGAGTCCACTCCTATGCTTTCCTTGGAAACAACATGTGCCAAGTAATGTACCTTTATTTGAAAGAAAATTCATTTACTAATTTTGGGATACAATAGATGCTCTCTTACCAATCTTTTTATTGCTATTAATTGTTCAACATGCTCTTCTTCATTATTAAAATATATCAATATATCATCAACAAATACAATCAAAAATTTTTCCATATAAGGATGCAACACAATATTCATGAAACACATGAAAGTAGGTAGAGCTATAGTCAAACCAAAAGGAACCAAAAAATACTCATAATCCCCATATCTTCTCTAGAAATCAGTCTTGTAGATGTCCTCTTCTTTGATGTATACCTCAGGATAACCTAATCTAAAATCAATCTTTGAGAACATTGCTACTCCCTTCAACTAATAAAAAAATTCATCAATCCTTAGCAATGAATACCTATTCTTGATGGTAAACTTGTTCAAACACTTTTAATTAATACTTAGCCTAATATGACCATCCTTATTCTTCACAAAAAAATTTGGTGCGTCCCAAGGCAACACACTTGGCCTAATGTAGCCCTTGTCAAAATTTCCTTCAACTACAACTTCAATTCCACTTGCTATGGTATGTTCATCAAGTATGGTTCCTTTGATCTTGATGTTTCCCCTACTACCAACTCAATAGAAAATTCCACTTCCTTGTGAGGAAAATACTCTAAAATATCTGCAGGGCATACATCATGAAACTATTGTAAAACCATATACTCTTCAATACTTATTCATCCTCAACATCCTTACCTTTATCACTGGATATATGAACTGCAAATAATACACAACCTTTCATGTAACTATGATTTTCTTGCATAGTTGTAACCATTCTAACTAATTTAGCCTTCTTTTTACCGCACAAGATTTTATGTTTTCCATGTTCATCCAAGAACTCAATATTATTCTCATAAAAATCCACCTTATTCTTGTGAATATACAACCAATCCATACCCAAAAACATATTGTATGATCCCAATGGAAGCACATTCAGATACACTGATGTAGGCATACCATTCAAATCAAATGGATAAGATCTTACCCAAAGATAAACTCTTTTCTTATTACATGTAGCCAACTCCACTAACCAATTATCTCCATGCACTTATTTCCTTAAATAACACTTAACCACCATGTCAAGGTTAACATAAATATAATTATTTTTAGGGTCAATCGAAATAGAAATGATTTGATCATAAATGTTATCGTCCATCTCGATAATAGAGTCTTGGTGGTCGATTTACTAACCATCTAATGTTGCATAGATATGAGGAATTATTTTTCCAACATCCACAACTTTCTTCACCTCCTATACATTGTATATCTGAGGCCTACCACCCTGATATGATGGGAAATCCTTCTTCAGATGCGCCTTCCCACATATCCAACAGTGAAATTGTCCCCTACCGCCACCTCTATTTTGTTTCTCTCCAAGTTGCAACCCATGTCCCTTTTCAACTACATTAGAATTAGGAACCAAATTCTATTTCTCACCTGCATCCTAAAGTATGATTTGCTTCGGTGGCCATTTACCTTTAGCCTTGTCAATCCATTTCGAACCCTCCTTAGATAAAGTATTATGCTTTGATTTCTCATAACAATGCTTCAATATTAGGTCCCTATATTACTACTATAGTAACTTTTTGTTGTTACTGTAGCCCCCTTATTGTTAATCTTGTACCCCTGTAACCCCCATATTGTTATTATTGTGCCCTTACATTATTATTGTTAGGTCAGGAAGGATTATTTTGAGACCCCATGGACTCCTATATATAGAAGGAGGTTTTTTCATTTGTATCATCCAAGAATTTTTCATTTATGTAATGTGAAGGAGGTTTCCCCCTCATGGTGGCTTATTTCTAAGGCATTGATCTCTCTTTTCTTCTATTTTTGGAGTTGGTTTCATAATATTTGGTATCAGAGCTTTGGATTCTAGGTTTTTTCTCCTCCAAACAAGTCATCATGGATTTTTCATTATACCTTTTTTCCTATGAAGGTTCAGAAGCTGAAATTTTTATCACGCGAAGCTGAAATCCTAAGGAACAACGTATAAAAAATTCAGATCTTGGTTCACAACATTTTCGGAGATATGATCTATGGAAGTTAGGGTTTTTGTAGGCTCTCGAATTTCATCTAAAAGAGGTGACCTTGGGAAAATCGCCATAACTCTATCTCTAAGTATTGGGTTGGAATTCTGTAAAAAGTGGCCAAAATCACACGGACTTTAGTTTTCTGTGGATCAATTTTAAAGTTGAAGAAGGAAACAGTGACACGTGGCATGTCATACAAGTTCGTTATACTAAACCAGTCCATAATTAGGTCATTGTGGGAGATTGGGAACAACTTCGTCTTGAAGTATCAAAATTAGGTCAGACCTGTGGCATTTGAAAGAAGATTTGGAGGAATAATACAAGACCTAATTTCATATATTGAAGATCCTAAATCACATAGATAACTCAGTTTCAATATTGAGCTCCTTAAAAGCAAGAAAAAGGTTTGTATTTTGTTTTTCAAATTTCATAAGTCTTGTTTGAAAAAATAAATGTGAAGTGATTCCAAGGGCATATTGAAGAATAGATATCAGTATTGGGTTTTAAAATGCCCCATAAAAGTAATTCAACACCCATTAAGCCCTCATAATACTTTAATATGACTCATGAAGATGAAGAAGTTTAGCATGATATATCAAAATTACAAGACCAACTGCACCAAATTTCGCTCTCGCAAAGAGCAACAAAAAATGAAATGGATGTTTTGAAGAAAGGCATGGAAGCTAAGATGGATGGTTTGAAGAAGGGCATGGAAGCTAATATGGATTGTTTGAGGAAATGTGTGGAAGCTAATATGGATGGTTTGAAGAAAGGCATGGAAGCTAAGATGGATGGTTTGAAGAATGACATGGAAGACATGGAAGAAAAAATGGAAAACATGAAGAATGATATAAAAGCAGACATGGAAGGCTGACAAATTTTATACAAGAAATAATTCCTAGTCGTGAAAAAATAGTAGAAGAAACTCAAGATGAGAACAAAATAAATGTTAATCATGATTTCATAAACTTGAATTTTGGATGGAAGACCCACCATATTCCAAAGATCGATATGTGGAATTTTGATGGCAAGGATCCCCTAAAATGGAGATAGAGCAATATTTTAATATCAATAATGTGTAAAACACAAAAAAAGTTACACATTGCAACTTTATATTTAGAACAGAATACATTTTTATGGTGTCGATGGCTCTGCTCCCTTAAAAAAATTGTCACTTGGTCAATTTTTATGGAGGAAATGATAGCACATTATGAGGATACAAACCGAAACACCTTCTTTAGCCTATTGATAAATCTCAAACAAAAGGGTTCAGTGGTGGAGTGCATTAAGGACTTCCAAAAATTGAATATAAGGGTAAATGATATTGTGGAGGAACACGGGATTGATGTCTTCATGAGGACTTTAAAGGATAACATCCAACATGAGGTTCACCTTTGGGAACTTAATTAATTGGAGAAGGCATTTAGGTTGGCAGGAAAAAATGAATGTAAAATTATGGTGACAAGGAAGCCTACCATGCACATCAATAAATATGTAAGTATTTCTAATCCTAGACTTCCAAAACCTACAAGGTTGACACCGCAACAATTGGAAGAAAAAAGAGAAAAAGGGTTTTTCTATAGTTGTGATAGAAAATACACTAAAGGTCATAAGTGTGCTGAGAAGAAATTATTTTACATATATTGTGAAGAGGAGGAAGAAAATAAATAAGAAACTTCAATAGAAGAGGATATACACCAGGAATCAATGCTAGTGAAAGAAGAAATGAGTCTAAACATATCGTTTAATGCATTGGCATGAATTACCACTCATCAAATTCTCAAGATAGAAGGAGATATCAAGAAGAAAAAGGTTATAGTGTTGATTGATTCATGTAGTAACCATAATTTTATTCATTTTAAGGTAGCCAAGGAATTGAATTTCTTCCTATACCCAGCACCATAATGTCAAGTGATGGTTGCAAATGAAGGAACTATAAATTTCTCTAGAAAATGCCATAACATCAAGCTAACGATGGGGGAATATGTATTGAATAGTCCAATGCTTTCCATTCCAATGGGAGATGTTGATGTTGTACTAGGAGTACAATGGTTACAATATTTGGGAACCGTAGATTTTAATTTTCAAGAACTTTTCTTGAATTTTTTTCGGAAGGAAAGGAATTCGAATTACGGGGCGTCACAGGGAAGCCTGGAAAGATAATAAGTTGTAATGTTATGACAAAGCTTCTGAAGAAATAACAACAAGGCATAAGTGCACAATTATGGTCACTATAAGTTCCAACCTCAAAATCATATATTTCTCCATATCTCTAAAAAGTATTGGACAATCATTCCAAGGTGTTTGAAACTCCCAAATGACTCCCACCTATTCGTGATCATGACCATGATATTCATTTGATTCCAGCAAGTGTTTCTCCAAACATTAGGCCTTACATATATCCTTATGTCCAAAAGAGCGGAATTAATTGTATGATTACATAAATGTTAGAGGTTGGTATGATTCTACTTAGTCAAAGTTCTTTTTGTGCTCTAGTGGTATTGGTGCACAAGAAAGATGGATCATGCCACATGTTTCTGGACTATAGGGAACTCAATAAGATCACTATTAAAGACAAATTTCCCATTCATGTGATTGATGAGTTATTGGATGAATTACATGGAGAAATTTATTTTACCAAGTTGGATCTTTGTTCAGGATATCATAAAATTAGAATGAAGACTGAAGATATTTCGAAAACACCATTTCGAGCTCATGAGAGTCATTATGAATTTTTGGTCATTCCTTTTGGCCTTACCAATGCACCTTCTACATTTCAAGGGTTGATGAATTCCATTTTCAAACCCTTCCTTAGAAAATGTGTGCTATTATTTTTTGATGATATATTAATCTACAATAGGTCTTGGAAGGATCATGTTCAACATGTTGACAGGGTGCTCAAACTATTGGAGGAGAAACAATTATATGAAAAAACCTCCAAATGTTTCTTTGGAGTACGAGAGCTGGAATATTTGGTTCATATTGTATCTCATGAGGGTGTTAAGGTATACCCTAACACAACTAAATCCATTAAGGAGTGGAAAGTCCCCACCACCATAAAGCAGTTGCAAGGATTTCTATGATTAATAGGTTATTATCGCAAGTTTTTAAGGATCTATGGGAGAATAGAAGCACCTCTAACAAAATTATTGAAGAAAGATGCATTTTCATGGACTCTTAAAGTAGCTAAGGTCTTTGAACATCTTAAAGAGGCAATGTTCCTAGCACTGGTCTTAGCTATGCCAGACTTCACAAAACCTTTATTTTGGAATGTGACACCTCAAGAAATGGAATTGGTGTTGTTTTAATGCATGAACAAAGACCCATTGATTTTGAAATTCCTCAAATCAAGGGAAAGTATTTACATAAATCTATCTATGAGAAGGAAATGTTGGCAATACTACACACACTAAATAAATGGATACCTTACCTAATGGGAGGATACTTCAAGGTAAAAACTGATCATGATAGTCTTAAACACTTTTTGGAACAAAGGCTATCTTCAAAACAAAAACAAAAAATGGGTCACAAAGATGTTGGGTTACGACTTTGAAATCATCTACAAAAAAGAGAAGCTAATTTTTTTTGATGATGTACTCTCAAGAAAGGATGAAGAGGTGGAAGCATTGCTTTGTGCCATTTCTATTATCCAACCATATTGGATAACCAAAGCAAGGGATGAATTGAAGAAGGACGAAGAAGTGTGGATGCTCATTCAAAATTTGCAACAAGATCCTAGCACATCTTATACATTTAGTTGGAAAAATGATTCCTTATGGTACAAATATTGCCTATATATTTGTAAGAATTATCAACTAAAAAAATATTCTTTTGGAATTGCACACTTATCCTTTAGGAGGACACTAAGGACTTTTAAAAAATTACCACAGGGTGAAGAAAGATTTTTTTTGGGATGGCCTTAAATCTAATATTCAAAATTTTGTGGCGGAATGTTTTGTTTTATAGAAAAACAAAGTTGAGACAACTAAGACCCCGGGTCTTCTACAACCTTTATCCATTCTAAGTCAATGTTGGGAGGATATTTCAATGGATTTTATCACAGGTTTACCTAAGGTCAAAGAAAAGAGTGTCATCAAGGTGGTAGTTGATAGACTTGAAAAAATATGCTACTTCATTTATGGAAACAATTCGAAAGCTACATGGAAACCCAAAGATTATGGTAAGCGACAGAGATCCCATTTTTACTGGAGAATTTTGGAGGGAATTATTTTCTTGTTTGGGTACTCAACTAGCTCATAGCTCATCTTATCATCCTCAATTGGATGGTCAAACTGAGATAGTGAAAAAATGTTTGGAAGGATATATTTGTTGTTCTGTATTTGATAAACAAACACAATGGATCAAGTTGTTACCTCTAGCCGAATGGTGGCATGAAAATTCCTTCCAAAAAGCAACAAAAATGACCCCATTCATGGCACTTTATGGATATCATCCATCGTCCATCACATCATCTTTAAGAGAAAATTCTAAGGTTCAAGTAGTGGAATATCACATCGAGCATCAACAACAAGTTCTCCAACTCTTAAAGGATAACCTAAATTTGGCACAAAATTTAATGAAATAATAGGTAGATCAACATTCCAGAGAGAGAAGTTTTGATCTAGGAGACTAGGTATTTTATGGCTACAAATATACAAATAAATGTCCCTCAAGCAAGCTAAGAAGGAAAATAAACTATCACCAAAGTACTATGGTCCTTACAAGGTGTTGTAAAATATTGGTACTATGGCATACAAATTGCAGATTCCTACTTCTTCGCGAGTGCATCGAGTTTTCCATGTTTCATGATTAAAGAAGGTTATAGGTGACAAAATTCCTGTTCAAACAATATTTCCAAAATTGGATGAGCAAGGAAAAATCATAATGGAACCTGAAGCAGTCATGGAAACAAGAACTCGACAGCTATGAAATCGATCAATTTCATAGTATCTCATCAAGCAGAATAACTTACCCACTAAAGATTCTACATGGGAGGATGAGAATTTTATACTGAAGCATCCAGAGCTACTCAAGCATTGAGGACAACACTTTTTTGAAGGAGAGGGGCATGTTAGGTCCCTATATTAGTAGTGTAGTACCTTATAGTTGTTAGTGTACCCCCCTTATTCTTATTGTTGTAACCCTGTGTTGGGCCTTAGTTTTGGTCTTATTTTGCTCAAAGAAACTTATTTATCCATCTATTTTCCATCCATTTTCCATTCATTTATTCCATTTTGACATATATTTGATATCTATTCAGGTATTTAATTTTAATTTTTCAAATTCTAAAGTTTTTATGAAAATTTGATTTTTAGTGCAAAATTGGCTGATTCAGAAATTCCCGTAATAGCTATATGGTTGATATGGTTGCAGGACACTTGGGCACGAGTTGAATGCATGGATGGACAGCTTGGAAACTAGGACTAAGCCACCTATGCTTAGTTCGAACAGAACAAGCTTTATTAGGCCCATTTAGTTCTAGTCAATCATGACTAGTCATTCAGATATCCCATAGAAATAGGGCAGTTTTGAGATTCTATGGGATTGACCATATTTCTTGGGATAAGAATAATGAATTCGACTTAGATAGGTGGATGAGAAGTAGATGGGTTTGTTTGAGTAAAAATAGATCAGTTTGTTCATGAGACTTCTTATTTAAAGCCAAAGCTTTGATGGCTTATGTATTAGGATTATTATTGACTTATATACTTTTATATTGTGACAATTTTTGATTGAGAAGTTAATTTGAAGACTTGTGCTGTTATCAATTTGCTGTTCAATGTTATGGATGTGTGACTGAAGTTAAGCTTCTGAGATCATTTATCAAGTGTGCAAGGCAAGGGTGGAAGGGCCCCCATTCCAAGCTACGTACACTTTCTTGTTAACTAGTTTTATTTCCTTGTAATTTGATGATTGTAGAACTGGTTTTCAAAGCTTTATTTCAGATTTTTTAATAATTCATGCATAGTGATTGATGTCATTAGTTTATAACTTATTCATCACTTTATCAAGTTGGAAAAACAGATGTATCAAGTTGAGCATCCCTTCTATGAAAATGATGAATTAAAGTTGGTTTCTTTTGTTTGTGTGCAAGCAGTTTCTTGTTGAGATTTTTGATATTAAGATGAATGAATTATAATGGAACACTTTACATGTCTCTTAAGTTAAGAGCTTCTTTCATTCATAATTTATCCATCTTAAGTTCTTGGTTTTAATCTCGGATTCATTAAGTGGTAATTGAGGTGAAAATGAATTTCTTGAGTCAAGAACCATTTCAATATTATTCCTCTTTTTAAACTAATTGAGTTAGAGTTGTAGAATGTATTACTTTCAGCATATCTTTCAAGGTTGATTATATCTGATCTTCACATATAGTGATCTTGCCTCAAAGCACAAACAACCCGGATTGATAATAAATAATTGTGTTAGTTTAGGTACATAAATTAGCTCAACATTTTGGCGCCGTTGCCGGGGAGGCAAATATCGGCATAGTCAATAGAGAGAAAAAATAATAAAAAAACACAAAAACAGTAGTTACACTTTTTAGTTATGTTTCTTTATGCCTAGACATAGAGATCCTCATTGTAGATTTATTAAAAACCCCCCACAAATAGAGATAGGATCATCAAACACCCCAGTTACTGGTAATCCAATCATTGAGGAATTGGCAGAAAAACAAAGAAGTGGACAAAGATTGACTTTGATTGAGAGACAAACTTTGTTAGCTTGGGAAGCAAAGCAAAAACAATCTTCAACTTCTGGAAAACAAAAAGAAATTATCAAAGGAAAACAATCTTTATTTCCATCCATAAATCCTCCTATCTTTGACCAACCTGAAACTCCACTTAAAATTGAGACAAATCAACCAATGGCAGAAGAAGGACATGGATCTGTTATTCTCACTCCTGAACAACAAGCTCAATATGAAAGACAACAAGCAGAATGGAGAAGAAAGAGAGAGGAAGATGCAAAACAAGAAAATGATAGAAAAATAAAAAATTATCAGAAAAGACAAGAAGATGAGACTACCTTTGGCTTTCCAATAATTGACACAAGTGCAATATTAGGAGAAGAAGTGAAAATGAAAAATATTCCACCTTCTGTATTGCCAAATTTTTATGGAATGTCAACAGAAGATCCTGATTCATTTATGTTTTAATTTGATATTCTATGTAGAACATATGGATATACTGATGACATCCATAAACTTCGTCTTTTCCCTGCAACATTAAAAGCAGCAGCCTTGAAATGGTTTATGGGTTTAGGAGAACATACAATAGCTTCTTGGGATGATATGAGATCAGTCTTCCTTAAAAAATATCAAGCTTATTGCAGATCTAGAGATTCAAAGGAAGATATTTTTAGAATGACACAACAACAAGATGAAAGTCTAGAAGAATATTTGGAAAGATTTTTGTATAATCTACAGAAATCTAAACAACATTCTCTAAATCAAGAAACCATTCGAACAATCTTTCTCAAGGGTATAATGGATGAATACCTTGACATTTTGAATGTGATGGGTAAAGGAGATATCTCAAACCTACCATTCGAAGAAATTGTTGACTTATGTCAAAAATATTCTAGAGGAAGAGCAAAAACAGGAAGAAGAGAAGTAAGTTCAAAAGCAGCAAAGTCAGCTGTAGGAGGGATAACACGAGCTGAAATAGGAAGTTTATTGGAAAATTTCAAAACAGATCTTTTAAGTACATTAGGGACACAAGTAGATGTGCTAAAGGCAAATAAGAGGAAAGAAGAACAAGACCAAGCTTTAGCAATCTTTTGTCCCAAATGTAGAAACAAACATCCATTAAGAGAATGTCCTTTGGATAGTGTTAAGAGTATTCAGGTTTGTGGTCTTTGTACAGAAAAGCATTCCACATAAAATTGTCTAAAATTGAAAGAATTACAAATGAATTCAATGGAAGAAGTGCCAGGAATGGAAGGTTTTTATTATGTAGCACCACGAAGACCATGGCAACCTAGGATGCCTCAACAAAATCAGCAACAATTCCCTCAACAAAATTACCTTTATCCACCTCAAAATCCTTGGACACCTCCAATGCCATGGCAAGCTTGGCCTCCACAACAATATCCACAACAACCTGCACAAGATTGGAGAGGATATGGATATGGAAACCAGCAACCTCAACAATACCAGCAACAATATCAACAGCCATTTACATATCCGCAATATCCTCAATCCATACCATTTCAACAACAACATTCTTCATATCCACAATCCATGCCATATCCGCAGCAGAATCCTCCACCGTTGTTGACCCAACCACAACAGTTGCAGCTACCCAAAAATCAACCCAGACCAACTCAATTACCAGCACAACCAATTGCAAATCCGAATAATAAGGTGGAAAAAGCTGCATATACTGTAGAGGAAGCAACATGTTTTCCCACATATTCAATTCTTCCTCTTAATGAAGTCCATCTAAGGCCTGGAAAAGTGCTTAAAAAGGATTCTCCTCCAATTATAGAAGAACCAACCGAACAAGGAGAATCACCTGAAACATCACAAACTAAGATACAAATTCAGAAAGGAACAAACATTACAACTCAAACACCACCTTATCCTGAAAGGTTAGTGGAACAACAAAAAGAAATAACCCTTCCT
Organism: Pinus albicaulis; assembly: GCA_034641835.2. Lineage (NCBI taxonomy): Eukaryota > Viridiplantae > Streptophyta > Pinopsida > Pinales > Pinaceae > Pinus > Pinus albicaulis. Next base: position 1,159,325,526 of record CM076570.1, on the reverse strand, counting down.
GAATTTGATATTTTAGATGAGTTAAAAAACGCTTATGTAAAAATTCCTTTGTTAAAGGAAATTAAAGAAATACCAATATATGCTAAAACAATAAAGGAATTGTGCATTAAGAAAACTCAGAGAAAGAAGAAGGATCCTACTACAATCCAAGTCATTGGTAAACTAGCATGTCTCATGTCTACAGAAACCAAAATAGAAAAATATATTGATCCTGGTATCCCTATGGTTACTATATCAATAAATAATTTCTCAGTACCAAACACATTAATAGACTTGGGAGCAGCTATAAATGTAATGACAATGGAGACCATGAAAACTTTGCATTTGAACAACATTAGATCAACCTCTACAATCTTAGAATTGGCAGACAGATCTAAAGTTGTTCCTGAAGGAATATTGGAAGATATAATAGTCTCTTTGGATTCATGGGAGTATCCCGTTGACTTCCTTATTCTGCAACCAAAATCAAATTTGGGAGGACATCCTCTAATTTTAGGCAGACCATGGTTAGCTACCGCTGATGCCTTTATAGGATGCAGATCAGGAAGCATGATTATTTCACATGGAGAAGAAAGGAAACATATTGCTCTTTATTCACCTACACAATCAACTTCTTTAGAATCAGTACTTGAAGCTCAAGAAAAACAGCAAACTAAATCAGTTTTAAGTATAAATAAATTCTTTGATTTAAGAGAAGAAGAAGAGAATGAAGACTTAATGGATCTTTTCATTTCAGAACCAAGTATTTCAGAGAAGCTTAGAGAAGTGCAATATGAAGCTGCAAATAATCTTTTGAATCAATGTTTTCAGGAAACCTGTACTATTCAAACTTTGCGAAATTCTTTTATAGACATCTTTCCTGTAAACACAATCTCCAATCCAACAATAAAAACAATTGAGGTAAGTCCTGGAAAACATTTAAACATTGGAAATGAGTTGCAATCAGAACAAGAACAAGAGGTAATTGCATTATTACATAAATATTCAAAAGCTTTTGCCTGGGATTATACTGACATGCAAGGAATACATCCTAACACATGTGTCCACCACATCTATACAGATGAACAAATTAAACCTGTAAGACAACCTCAAAGACGAATGAATCCTATGATGAAAGAAATAGTGAAAGATGAACTGCAAAAATTGTTAAATGTTGGATTCATCTATCCTATTTCAGATAGTCAATGGGTTTCTCCACTGGTTATTGTTCCAAAGAAAAATGGAAAGTGGAGGGTATGTGTGGATTATCGAGAACTAAATAAAGCTACACTTAAAGATCATTTTCCTCTACCATTTATTGATCAAGTGTTAGAATCATTGGCTGGAAAGAAATTCTTCTCTTTCTTAGATGGGTTTAGCGGGTACAACCAGATTAGAATAGCAACAGAAGACCAAGAAAAGACAACATTCACTTGCCCATGGGGAACCTATGCATATAATGTTTTGCCATTCGGTTTATGTAATGCACCTGCAACTTTTCAACGAGCAGTGCTTGCAATTTTTGCTGATCTAATCCATGAATGTGTAGAGGTTTATATGGATGACTTTACAGTTTATGGAAACACATATAATGATTGCTTAAATAATCTTGAGAAAGTGCTGAAGCGATGCATTGAAACAAATTTGTCATTAAGCAATGAGAAATGCTATATAATGTTGACAGAAGGAATAGTTCTGGGACACCATATTTCTGCTTCAAGAATTAAAGTGGATCCAGCAAAAATCCAAGTCCTAGTAACCTTAATGCCTCCTACAACACAGAAAGAGGTAAGAAGTTTCTTAGGCTATGCAGGCTATTATAGACGATTCATAGAGAACTTCAGTAAAATAGCCCAACCTATGTTTAAATTATTAGCAAAAGATATTGAATTTCAATGGACAAATGACTGTCAAAATGCATTTCAAAATTTAAAAGAAAAATTATCAGTTGCACCCATTCTCCGTGGACCAAATTGGTCTTTGCCATTTCATATATCAACTGATGCATCTGATACCGCAATAGGTGCCTCCCTTGGACAGAAAGAGAACTTGTTCAATTATGCAATTTACTTTATAAGCAAGAATCTAACACCTGCAGAATTGAACTATACAGTCACCGAGAAAGAAATGTTAGCCATTATACATGCAGTAAACAAATTCAGACATTATATAACAGGATATCAAGTTTTCATTCATAAAGATCATTCAGCAATCAAATACTTGATGAATAAACCTATAACCAATGGAAGAATAACAAGATGGTTACTGTTACTGCAAGAATTTAATATCACAATACAAGACCGGCCAGGCAAGGAAAATCAAGTGGCTGACTTTCTGTCCCGCATACATTCACCTAATGATCCAAATCCAGTTGCAGATAACTTTCCCGATGAACATCTGTTTGCTATCACAGTAAAAACACCATGGTTTGCAGACATGGCAAACTATTTATCTTCTCGAAAGTTACCAAACCAATTCACTAAAAATCAAAGACACAAAATTATTAAAGAAAGTTCTAGGTATAGTTGGGTAAATGGTGATTTATTTTATACTGGTCCAGATTTGATAATTAGAAAATGTGTGCGAGAAGATGAAATATTAGATATTCTAAAGGCATGTCATGATGAACCATGTGGTGGCCATTTTGCAGATAAACGAACAACATATAAGGTGCTGCAACTGGGATACTACTGGCCATCCATCTTCAAAGACTCTAAGAAATATGTCAGGCAATGTGACAGTTGCCAAAGAACAGGGAGACCAATCACAAGAGATGAGATGCCGCTGAAGCCACAAGTCCTCATAGAACCATTTGAGCAATGGGCGCTTGACTTTGTTGGACCCATCAATCCATCATCAAATGGAAAGAAGTACATCTTAGTATGTACCGATTATGTAACCAAGTGGGCAGAGGCTAAAGCAGTGAATAGAGCAACAGAAGATATAGTGGTCAACTTTCTTTTTAAAGAAATCTTTGTCAGATATGGACTACCTAGACAAATTGTAACAGATCAAGGAACACAATTTACATCAAAACTGGTACGAGATCTAACAGAGAAGTACAAGATCAAACACAGAACATCTACACCATATCATCCTCACGCAAATGGGCAGGTTGAATCAACAAATAAAGTCCTAGAGAATATCATGACAAAAACAGTACAGCTGAACAGAAAAGATTGGTCTGAAAAATTACAAGATGCACTATGGGCCTATAGAATTACATGGAAGAATACAACTGGTTTTAGTCCATACCAGTTAGTATATGGAAAATAGGCCTTATTGCCTATAGAGTTTCAAATACAAACATACAGACTAGCAGCTGAATTAGGACTAGACCTGACAGAAGCACAACAGCAGCGGATCATGGAACTGAATCAGTTTGATGAGCATCGTCAACAAGCCATAGAACATACTACATTGGTGCAACAACAAAGAATGAAGTGGCACGACAGATATATCAAAACAAAGACATTTCGCAAGGGAGATTGGGCATTACTTTTTGACTCCAAGTTCAAAGATTTCAAAGCAAAGTTCACAACACACTAGCTAGGCCCATATGAAATTGATGAAATCTTCGACAATGGAGCAGTAAAAATCAAGACAATTGACCAGGATTCCACCTCCTTTATAGTGAATGGACATAGGCTCAAAGTTTATAATAGGCCTATCAGTAAAGAAGCATTTATGAAACAACTGAAAGAAGATACAGAACTGGAAGTCATGGCACACCAAGTACAGCCATCTTCCAGTCCTGTAGTTGAATAAAAATGAAAAAAAAAAAAAAAAAAAAATAAAATAAAAATAAAAATAAAAAAAAAAAAAAACATAAAAAAAATATATAAAAAAAACATAAAAAATAATAATTTGTTTGCTAGTGAAAACCAGGCAACTGGCACTATGCAAACACGAATTCATAGGGGAAAATCAAGGGAACTTGGACTCTATGAATTCCTTTTCTTGTTCTACTGTTCTCACATAATTTCAATACAGGTACTCTCCATCAACAATTGACTTGAGGACAAGTCATATCTTAAACAAGGGGGAGACTTGTATTAGATCTTTAGCTGGAAAGCTGAAGTATAGAAGGAACTTGTATTTGTCAGCAGAGGGACCTGAAAAAAGAAATCAATGCAGAGGGACCTGAGAGACCTGCCAATGTCAAAACAACATGTGCATATTATGTAAGCAGTGCAGAGGGACCTGAAACAAAGAATCATTACAAAGGGACCTGATTTTCAATTCAAGAACCAGAGCATGAAGAACAAGGAGCAGCAATAAAATTCACTTTTTGATTCATCTACAACATCTGACTTCATTCCACCTGTACAAACATCATCCAGGGAAGTATATGTATAGTCATTTTGTGCTTGAAATTCAAATTTTTCGTAGGAATTTTTAGTTTTTGTTAAGTTAAAATTAGTACCTGAGGATATTCAATATTCCCTATACATATCCTATCTTCATAATACCCCTATACATATTCCATTTCATTCATATACATTCCTTATACATATTCCCTATAATCCTAAGTATTTTTCTTTTTGAGCAAAAAGACCAAGCTAGGACAACTTTCTCCACCTGCATACACAAATCAAGCATTAGTATGGTGATGATTTTAAACATGACCTAAGATGGTCATTTTAAAATCATAAAGATATGCATAAAAGGCAAAACAAATAATGCGATATACAAAAACTATATACCATAAGTGTAAACAAGGAATGCGTTAAAAACCATCTATATAAGAATTGAGCGCAAAGGATATAAGGTTAATACGCATAAGAGATAAGGTTAATGGCATATAATTAACGTGCATATGGTATAAACATAAGCAAAGGTATATGGCGCATAAAAAATGAAGAACGAGCATGATGGTTATGATCTGGTTGACATGCTTGACAGGGTATGGTATAATGATTATTGCATAGCAGGAGTATCATTACACGTATGAACGCACGGCGGAGGTAATAAGTTCATGCAGAAGGTGGCAATGATACGGGTATATCATTCAAAGTGAAATGCGTTGATGGTAATGAAACGTGCATATCATAGCACACGACAATGGAAATCAACGTGCACGGTGGTGACAATACAGGCATATAATTTAAACATAGCGTGCACGGTGGTGTGATAACACAGCCATGTCATTCAAACATAACGTGCGCAGGTGGTGGTGTACGTGTATATAATTTAAACATAACACAAGGCGGTGGTATCCTCATGACACAGTCGGTCGACTGGTCAAAGAGGACAGCCATACCAACCTCACATCATAACGCCAATAGGCATGGTACAACCATAAACTCGGTCAATTCATGACCGTTTCAACCTCATTCCTCATTGCCAGAGCTCAGAAGGAAGGCGTTCTGAAACAAAACATCAATCCGGAGAGAAGAGAAGGCGTTTTGAAGCAGCGGAATAGTGAAAATCGCTCCGGGTTCGACGATCAGAGATCACAGATTTCCAGGATTGAGTCAGGTAACAGTGAAGTTCATTAACACTCAGCGATTATGGAATATTGTTTGACATTAACTTTTGGATCCTGTGTTTTGAGACCAGCTCAGTTAACCGAAACAATAGGGATTTTGAGCGCCCGGTTACACTCCACGCGCTCGTTGACAGTCAGGTAACTACAAACCCGTGATTATCTCCAGATCGACAGCACTTAAGGATTTTTGATAGATCTTGATGCGCAGCATTTTGAGGGAAACTCATTGCATGAGTAACACGTTTTAACGGAATGCTGTGATTGAAGTAGCATGGCGGGGGTTGTGGAATTGCGCACTAAGCCGTGTTCCTCTGAGTGAACTATGCGCACCAATATTTTCACAAACAGTTAGCGTGTAAACGAAAAAACGCCATAAAATATTTGCTGCCACTGCGTTTTGTTTTGACAGGGATCGAATGCCTAATGGTCACATTGAATTATGGTTGAAAAAGAGAGTCGGGTTCGCTGAAGCCGTGTTGAGGCCGAGAGCTTGTTGCATAGTTGCATTTTTATGATGAGTCTGCACGCAATTTTTTTTTGCAAACACCTTTGCTTAAGTCGAAAACAGTGCGAAAATTTCGATTAGGCCGAGAGCACTCTTTAATTTTTTATTTTTATATATACACAAGTAAATCATGTTTGTGTGATTTGTGATACTTTGTGTGTATTTAATTTAAAAAAACAGAGACCAGTGTATTAACAGAGGTATACAGGTGTTGCTTGTATTCAACAGGGAATTCAGAGAGTGCTATTGCAAGGGAATATATCAGAGGTTAAAAGTGCAGAGTTGAGTTGAGTCAGAAGAGGAAGGTAAACTTCTCTGCTTACTGAATTTCATTTAAAAAAAATAGTCATAATTTTTATTAAAATGAAGTTAGTAACAGCAGAAGCCTACGTTGATTGGTTTACAGAAATAATGGCAAATAGGGTAGAGCCAAAATTTCAAATAGAAAGCTGGGGAAAAGAGACCATAGAAAAACTCTATCAGGCAGGAATGATAGGCTTCCTACAGAAATTTAATGGCCATTCTGAGGAGATAACCAAATATTTTATAAAGAATTTCAATCAAGACCAAACTCGAGTAGGAGAAATCATTGTTCCAGTAACCCAAGAATACTTGTCCAAAGCCTTAGATTTGCTAATGTTAGGAGAGAAGTATTATAAAGGGCTACACTTCAAGGAGAAAGCATGGACTTTCTTCCTTGAGAAAAACCGGAAGGGAACATTTGATAGGACAAAAGGTATACCCAGGGAATGGTTTAATGAGCCATGGAGAGAATTGGTCTTGATTATTCAAAAGTTTTTGACTTGTGACCGAGGATATAGTGTTGCCCATTTATATCATGTTAAACTTCTACATCACATTAAGGGGGAAGATAGGATTAATTTACCTTATTTCTTATATAAAAGCCTCTTAAGAATGATTGAAACAGCAAGACATGAAAACAGGCTTAAGGCAGGACAGATGTATCATCAAGGATTGATTAAAATCCTAGTTGAGTATCAAGTGAGATTGCAGGGCATAGTGTGGAGAGAATTCATGGTTAAAAATCATTTTACTGAACAGATTATAGAGGTGCAAGAGAAAACAGAGCAGGAAAGTAAAGGAGTGATGAATTCACCCTTATATCCTAGAACAAGAGCCAAACATCAAAATAACATGGCCATGGATTATGAAATATCTGTGATGTCTATTCCCAAAAGATTTACAAATAAAAGTCCCATCAATTTAGACAGGGAAGAAGAAACATATTTTCCAAGACCACAAGAAGAAAATAACATTCCACAAGAAGAATTTGATAGGGATTCTTCCTATGATGATGAAGCAGCTGCATCATTAATGAAAACAACTCAGGATTTTGAAAAAGAAATTAATGATGGGAAAATCAGGGATTTAACTGATCAATTAGAAATTAGTAAAATTGTGGAAAAACAGTTAAAAGAGGAGAACAAAGCAAACAGGAAAGAAAATGCTAAATTGATCAAAAGAATTGAAAAATTGAAAGAAGAGTTGGGGAGATTGAAAAGGAAGAATGATCTAATTTCTAAACAAGCATTTAAATGGTTGAAGGAAAAGAACATGTGGCAGGCCAAGTATGAAAAGCAGAAGGTTAAAGCAGCTTTGTTTAAAGAACGACATGATACAGGTTTAGATTGTTTGGCAAGGGCAGCACAACAGGAAGCATCAACAGGTACAACATCTACTTCAGAAAGAAGAAGGTCAAAGAGGAACAGGCAAGCATGGGGACATGCTTGATGATAAGCAAGGGAGAGATGTTGGGCCTTAGTTTTGGTCTTATTTTGCTCAAAGAAACTTATTTATCCATCTATTTTCCATCCATTTTCCATTCATTTATTCCATTTTGACATATATTTGATATCTATTTAGGTATTTAATTTTAATTTTTCAAATTCTAAAGTTTTTATGAAAGTTTGGTTTTTGGTGCAAAATTGGCAGATTCAGAAATTCCCGTAATAGCTCTATGGTTGATGTGGTTGCAGGACACTTGGGCACGAATTGAATGCATGGATGGACAGCTTGGAAACTAGGATTAAGCCACCTATGCTTAGTTCGAACAGAACAAGCTTTATTAGGCCCATTTGGTGCTAGTCAATCATGACTAGTCATTCAGAAATCCCATAGAAATAGGGCAGTTTTGAGATTCTATGGGATTGGCCATATTTCTTGGGATAAGAATAATGAATTCGACTTAGATAGGTGGATGAGAAGTAGATGGGTTTTTTTGAGTAAAAATAGATCAGTTTGTTCACGAGACTTCTTATTTAAAGCCAAAGCTTTGATGGCTTATGTATTAGGATTATTATTGACTTATATACTTTTATATTGTGACAATTTTGGATTGAGAAGTTAATTTGAAGACTTGTGCTGTTATCAATTTGCTGTTCAATGTTATGGATGTGTGACTGAATTTAAGCTTCTGAGATCATTTATCAAGTGTGCAAGGCAAGGGTGGAAGGGCCCCCATTCCAAGCTAAGTACACTTTCTTGTTAACTAGTTTTATTTCCTTGTAATTTGATGATTGTAGAACTGGTTTTCAAAGCTTTATTTCAGATTGTTTAATAATTCATGCATAGTGATTGATGTCATTATTTTATAACTTATTCATCACTTTATCAAGTTGGAAAAACAGATGTATCAAGTTGAGCATCCCTTCTATGAAAATGATGAATTAAAGTTGGTTTCTTTTGTTTGTGTGCAAGCAGTTTCTTGTTGAGATTTTGATATTAAGATGAATGAATTATAATGGAACACTTTACATGTCTCTTAAGTTAAGAGCTTCTTTCATTCATAATTTATCCATCTTAAGTTCTTGGTTTTAATCTCTAAATTCATTAAGTGGTAATTGAGGTGAAAATGAATTTCTTGAGTCAAGAACCATTTCAATATTATTCCTCTTTTTAAACTAATTGAGTTAGAGTTGTAGAATGTATTACTTTCAGCATATCTTTCAAGGTTGATTATATCTGATCTTCACATATAGTGATCTTGCCTCAAAGCATAAACAACCCGGATTGATAATAAATAATTGTGTTAGTTTAGGTACATAAATTAGCTCAACACCCTGTAACCCCCATATTTTTATTATTATGACCTTACAGTATTATTGTTAGGTCGTCTAGGATTATATTGTGATCCCATGCAATCCTATATATATTAGGAGTTTTTCTCATTTGTATCATCCAAGAATTGTTCATTTTGTAATGTAAAGGAGGTTTCCCCCTCGAAGTGGCATATTTCTAAGGCATTGATATCTATTTTCTTCTATTTTTGGAGCAGTTTTCATAAAATTTGTTGGCTCGAGGGGTCCTGACCGAGGTTCGGAGGTTAAGGTTTGCCAACAAACCCCTATGCTACTAGCTCTTTCAGCTGTGACCTGCTTGCACAGGTCAAAGTCTCACCCGAAGCAGTGTGGGAGGGTGTTGAAACTAGGTTTCCACACCCTGGGAGATGGTAGGTATGTCAAGTTGAGCTACGTTCGACTTGGCAATTACCATATCAAATATCCCTTCACATCCACGTGCGCAGTAGTAATTATAATCACAGTAATTAACGGACCCTAAATTCACAAAACGATAACGCAAGTAACATAGATACTCTTGCATAAAGTATATAGAATGATCCAGATCAGATGTCAATGCAGCATAATCAGATAAAAAAATTACTTTCAAAGCTTAACACAGAATCATACATAACATATATGATATAATAGAGCAGAGTCAAATATTTCGACAACCTTCCACTTTCATTAATTAGTAAGATCACTTTACAATACCCAAAGCCCAACCTGTGCACACAGCAGCAGGGTCTGCACAAAGCAGGAGTAAGGATCTCCGTGCACACAGCCAGCAAGAGTCCTTCCCCAATAACCCAACCACATCAACTAATTCAAAATTCGCATCAATCATAATGCCTACCTATTGACTCAAAATTTCCTTCTATTTATAACAATCTAGCCTAATATTTCCTGTGGTTTGTGAACTCTAGGTCTACCCTTTGACCCATTACAATTATTTTTGGGCTTTGACCCACCCCAAAACCCCTGCACTAGACTGAAATATGCAAAAACTATACAAAAATATCCAAAATTGTCCCAATTCACACCCTTTGGAGGACCCTATTCCAACAGTCCCCCAACACAATCTTATGACTCGTCTAGAGTCACTGTGGTGGTGGGGTCTCCACCTATGACTGTACGGCTACTCCGGTCATATAGTAATTTTATTAGATACGGTTTGAGCCGACTACCATTGATATAGTCTGGTAGCATATCACTGCACAGGGCAGCTAGCCTAACATCTTCACCATCTGTGATCTCCTTAACTATGTAGGGACCAAGCCAATGCTATTGGAACTTCCCGGGATGCTTTGCAAACTGGCTATCATAAAAGAGGACCAGTTCACCCTCCGCGAATGTCTTTTGATGAATATGTCGATCATGCCAAGATTTATTGTGGGCCTTATGGACTTGCTCATCGAAATTCACAAGAAACCAATCTTCCTCCAAAGTCATAAGTTGCACTAATCGCTCCTCCATGATGTGAGGTTCTTCCATATTCATAAACGCTGCGAAAAGTAGACTAGGAATAATATATTCCATGGGCATGATGACTTATTTACTATAAACCATCCTGAACGGGGTTTTTCCTGTTAAATTCTTGCAGGTTGTTCGATAGGCCCAGAGGACTGATGGGATGCGCACCTCCCAATCACTGTGATCAGCATTGCATACCTTCGTCAGCACATGCTCCGAGATTTTATTAAAATCTTCAACTACGCCACTGGCCTGTGAGTGATATGGTGTGATTTTATCATGATGGATCTAGAACTCCTCAGTCAAAGCTTGGATTGTTTCATTAACAAAGTGCGTACCTCTATCACTCATAAGGATCTTCGGGCATCCAAATATGGTCAGGATGTGTTCAAATATGAAATGCGCAGCAGTATTTGCAGTACAATATTTAACAGCTTGTGCTTTAGCCCACCCGGTAACACAATCAGGGGAAATAATAATGTAGCGCACACCCGTCTTCTTCCCTGGTGGGTTGATCGGCCGAATCAAATCAATAGCCCACTTACCAAATGATTGTAGAGCCATTTGTGGCTGAAGGGGAATTTCATATTTTCACAACGACTTCCCTATTCATTGGCACCTATCGCATGCTTTACAATAATCATGTGCATCAGTATGCAGAGTTGGCCACCATAACCCAGCTCTCAAGATCTTTTGCACTGTTGCTTTCCCTGCATAGTGACCTCCTGCTACTCCATCATGAGCTTCTGTCAAGATAGTGTGCCTTTCATGCTCCAAAACATATTTCCGTAGTACTTCATCTGCTCCCATATTATACAAATGACCTGCGATGATAGTAAAATCTGTTGCCCGGGTGACTAGATCTTTCTTCTATTGTAAAAATTACTCTAGAGGTGTCGTCCCAGTAGTCAAGAACTGAATGATATCAGCTAAGTGTGCATCTACTACCTTGGTAGTGAATATTTGCGCATCAGGAAATTCAGCTTCTAGGTTAGTTGGCTCCTCACCACTCTTTATTTAGGACAGGTGATCTGGCCCAGCATTCAACTTTCCCGGCTTGATGATGATTTTAAAGTCATATTCCTGAAATAGCAGTAGCCATAGGCATATTTTTCCCCCCAACAAAGGCTTATTTACCAAGTACTTTAAAGTTGAATGGTCTGTGAACATTTTGAAGTGTCCTCCTAGCAAGTAATGCCAATATTTCTGCAAAGCGTAGACCATGGCCAATCCATCCCACTCTATTGTGGAGTAGTTGCGCTCCACACCAGAGAGTTTCCTACTTTCAAAGGCAATCGGATGGTCAATATCTCCTTCTCCCGGTTGCGTAAGGACAGCCCCGAGGGCAATGCCCGATGCATCCACATGAACATGGAATACCTTTTCCCAATCACGAAATATGACAATAGGTGCTGAGACCATCTTTTCCTTGAGTAATTCGAAGCTCTTTTGGCATTCGTCATTCTAAAATAATGATACATCCTTCTTGAGAAATTGTTCCATGGGGGCAGTAATTAGTGCATAGCCTTGAATGAATTTCCTGCAGTAGCCTCTGTGTCCAAGGATCAAGCGCAATTATTTCTCCATGGTTGGTACTGCCAAGATTACGGAATCTGTGATTTTGGCAAGATCTACCATCAGTCCCTGCCAACAGAATATGTGGCTGAGAAAAATTCTGAAAGGTACATAGAAGATACACTTCTTGATATTTAGGGAAATCTGGTGTTTTCAGCAGGCATCCAACATCATGCACAGGTTTGATACATGTGCCTTTACTAGGCCGAAGACAGTCCAATCATCAAAATACACCTCAAGGAACTTGTGGATGAGTTCCTTGAATACTGCGATAACAACCCTTGAGAAGATGATCCAGGTGGATGTTGGTGGCCACCCGCCTATTCCACTTGGGGCCCCACCATTGTCTCTTTCAGTTTTTTTAACAACTTACTATTTTTAGCATTTTTTCGGGTCCTGAACATCCAGATCCATTTTGAAGCCCCAAACAGAGATAGTATGCCGAAGTTACGTCCCTGGGAAATTGAAACACCAATTTACCCAAATGGGGCCCATAGTTTTGGTGCTTCATCTCCTAGGGTTAGGTTTTTTGACGTTTAGAATTTTCCATTGTTTCTCTCTAATAAATATGCCCTTGAGCCTCATTATAATACAGTTCAGAGGTCTGTAGTCGCCAGATCTCTACTCAGAGATTCGCTACCAGCACCCTAGCTATTTTATTTCCATCATGTTTGTAAGCATATTTCTGTGATTTGATATTAATGAAATGAAGACTTATTTCCACTGTATTTCTATGTTTATGGTTATTTTTGTATTTTGTTGTGTTCCTGCATAAATCTGGATCAGTGGTATCAGAGTGGTCTACTTTTTCTCGATCCTTCTTTGCATGTCCCCAACGAGGTTGGGGTATAAGGAGTTAGGGCTTGATCTGGTGGAACCTTTGCAAGATCAACCTCCTTGATGGACGCCCATGGGGGATGAAAAGAAAGATTAGGGAGCAGGAGATCCTATCAAAATATTGCTCGATGAGGCCCTCAAAAAACAAAGGAATGAGATGATGGATAACTTTTCCCAGATCGTTCAACGACTGCCCACCAGTGGCGCATCTGCATCCAGCAACTACTTTGGAGGCGCGACTCGCTCTAAGGTACATGTAAACCTTGAAATTCCCATATTTGAGGGTCAAATAGATGCAGATGCTGTATATAGATGGTTGAATTTATTAGAAGTATATTTCTCGGTTCATGATTTGTCTGACCAGGAGAAGATTATTTTTGCATTCCTCAAAGCTACCCCCCATGTCAAGGACTGGTGGGAAACCTACTGTGAGAAAACAGACGAGACATAACACTCTATGTTCTCAGCTATACCCACTTGGAATTCTTTCCGAGATGCCATCAAGGAACAATACTATCCTGTGGGGAGCTATGAGGACAAGTACATACAATGGAACACGCTGTGGCAACAAAGGGATCAAGATGTGCATGAGCTGATGAATTTGTTCCATACTCTGCACACAAAATTTGGTATCAAAGATTCAGAGAAACATTTGTTGCTAAAGTATCGTGCTTTTATACACATATACATTCAGGAGGAAATGGAGTTCCTCGACAACTCCTCACTTGGTACAACATACTAGTATGCTGCCAAGATTGAGTAGAAATTCAAACAGAAGAAGTGAGACTTTGGATATATGAATAAAAAGAAAGGGAAAGGTGCCCCCAAACCGCAGAACAAAGGACAAAGCCAAGACGTGGCAGCCTAGGACCACCTGCCAAAAACACAAGCAAAGAACAACACCATGAAGCCAAAGAAGGACACAGGAAAGTGGTGTGAGTTCCATAAGAGCTCCACTCACAACACAAGTGAGTGTCGGGCCAAGCAGTCGATTGTGGCTGAGATGAGGGCTTCTAAATCAGATGCATGCTCCGACTTTGAATCAGAACCTGACAAGGTGAATGAAAAATGGAAGCAGATTATTGATGCAGAGCCCAATGCCACTGTTGCCACTATGAAGATCCAAAAGGAGGAACCAGAAGATCCAGAGGAGGCAGAGCATCTCTTCCACTCCTAGATGTGGGTAAAGTGTTCCCCGCTACAATTCATTGTCGATAATGGGAGCCAAAAGAACCTCATTTCAGAAGATGTCGTGAAGTGGTTGGGCTTTCCGACCACAGCACACCCACAACCATACACCATCAGGTGGCTTCACCAACGACGGGATCTCCGCATCAGCCAGTAGTGTCGCCTTCCCTATAGCATCAAGCCCTTCACGGATGAGGTCTTGTGTGACATTTCTCCTATTGATGTTTCTGATGTATTATTATGCCAACCATACTTGTGGAAGTGACATGCTGTGTATGAATCCTGGCCTCATGCTGTTATTATTACTTTGGGAAATAAATTGTACAGGATACCAGAGGTACCACCACCTCCCACTATCTCTTTGGTTAGTACAAAAAAATGTAGTAAGGTCATTTCCCAAACCATGAAATTTTTTTTCTTGATGATCCGCCCCCAGGGCAAGAAGAAGAATATGGCCACGACCTCTAAACATGGCTCCTCTGCATGACAAAAACAAATGGAAAAGGTTGTGGAGGAGTACGGGGACATATTCACCTCACCCACAGGGGTGCCTCTACACTGTTAGGTCAAGCACCCCATTGACCTAACGCCAGGTGCGCCGCTACCCAATGGACCGATCTATAGGTGCTCTATTCTGGATAATGATGAAATCAAGAGGCAGATTCAGGAGCTACTATGGAAAGGTCATATCAGGCAAAGTTCATCTCCCTGTGGGAGCCCAATCGTGTTGGTACAGAAGAAGGATGGGACTTGGAGACTCTGGATTGATTATCGGGCGCTGAACAAGATCACTGTCTGGAATAGGTACCTGATCGCATAGATTGATGACCTTCTAGACCAACTCAAAGGGGAAAAATATTTATATAAGATCAACTTGAATTCTAGGTATCACCAAGTACCAATCGAACCCTCTGATGTGTGGAAGACTGCCTTCAAAGCCAAGGAGGGCCTTTTCGAATGGCTCGTCATGCCTTTCAGATTGACAAATTATCCCGCGACTTTCATGAGGTTGATGGATGACATCTTGTGTCTATTCACCAACTCATTTCTAGTGGTATACTTGGATGACAGTCTTATCTTCACCCAGACGTGGGAAGAGAACCTCCACCACATCTGAGAAGTCCTCCAAACACTATGGCAACACAAGCTGTGTGCCAATTTGGAGAAGTGCACTTTTGGCATGACCCAGTTTCAATATCTGGGATACATTATTGATGAAAGGGAGGTGCATGTGCATCCAGCCAAGATCTAAGTCATTCGGGATTGCCCAGCCCCAACCACCCTAACAGAGCTTTGCAGCTTTTTGGGTCTTGCTAATTTCTATCGCAAGTTCGTGTTGGGATTCTCTCATATCACTTGGCCCTTGAGTCAAGTCACCAAGGGAGGAGCGAAAGAAAAATTCTATTGGTAGGAATCTCAATAGAAGGCGTTCATAGAATTGAAACATTGCCTCTATTCTGCCCCAGTGCTCACATTACCAGACTTGCAACAACCATTTGAGATCGAGACAGATGCCTCTGACTATGCTATTGGGGTAGTTCTTACTCAACAGGGGCATCCGGTGGCATATCACAATGAGACATTGTCCGACACAGTTCGAAAGTATCCCACTTATGACAAAGAAATGTATTCCATTATGCAGGCTTGTTGACAATGGAAGCATTACATTTTGGGGAAGGAGACAATCATCCACACAAACCACCGACCCCTGTAGTTTATACAAACACAAGGGAAGTTGTGGAATGATCGCCATCATAAGTGGTCCACATATCTGCAACAATTTCATTTGAACATCAAGTACAAGAAGGGTAGCACCAATAATGTTGCAGATTGCCTCAGTCGGCCACCGATCATGGCCATAACCACTGTTCTCAACTCTTGTGGGCATGAGACTTATGATTGGCTTCTTCTCTATAGGAGCGATCCAGAATTCAGCTACACATACAAGGCACTCTTGCGGGGTATGCAAGTTCCAAATTTTCACCTCCAAGATGCACTATTATGTCACCTGGGACACATTTTGTTCCTTCAAGCGAGCGTGCCAAGATGATATGGGAAGCGCACTATAATCCAGTCGCTGGGCTTTTTGGGGTTGAGAAAATAGTGGCAATACTATAGAAGTATTTCTATTGGTCGAACCTTCGACAGGATGTCAGGAAGTACATCAGATCCTACACTACTTGCACCATCACCAAACTGACCATCAAGAATCAAGGGCTCTATACTCCGCTACCTACCCCTAGTCGACCTTGGGAATCCATCTCCATGGATTATATGTCAAGCCTTCCTTCTACTAAGCATGGAAATGACTGTGTTTTCATGGTCGTCGACAGATTCTCAAAGATGGCCATTATGGCAGGCTGCAAGAAGAATATCACAGTAGAAGCCACTACTAAAATCTTCTTTGAATGAGTGTGGGTGCACTTTGGGATCCCACAGTCTATCATATCAGATTGCGATAGTAGGTTCCTTAGCACATTTTGGTCCAGCCTCTGGTCAATTTTGGACACCAAGCTCACCAAGTCCACAACTTTCCATCCCCAAACTGATGGCCAGACAGAGGTCGTCAACAGGATGATTGTAAACATTCTATGCATGTACAATTAAAAGCATCCACGCACATGGGATGAGAGCCTCCCCTGTTTACAATACAGTTATAACCTGGCTCTCCACAGCTCAACTGGCCGCAGCCCCTTTTAGGTGGGCTTGGGATTCCAGCCATGATGTCCCATTGACGTAGCCATGCCATTTGCAGCTACTCAGGCCAATTCGGCTCATGTCCAGTCTAAAGCTGACAAAGAAAAAAACTTCATCAAGCGCATTTAGCACATCTGCCACTAGGTTCATGACATATTGGACAGAGCCAATGCTAAGTACAGGCAACAATATGATCAACATCGGGTGCCACACAACTTCTAGGTGGGAAAAAAAGTGTGGCTCCATTTGTAGAAGGATTTCCTCACTGGACATCACCGTAAGATTTTCCTGCTCTGATATGGGTCGTACACCATCACCAAGGCTGTAGGGAACAATGCCTTCGAGCTCAGTATTCCACCATTCCTTGGTTTTCACCCAGTATTCAATGTAGACTGCCTTCATCCCTACTTCCCACCTCTATTGGACACCTCTGACATTGCAGAAGAACGCACACCAAAAGAGTGAAACCCAGACTGCATGGAACATGCCACCACAGACTGTATCATGGACATGCAAATCAAGAACACTCGCCGACAGAAGATCCAACTGTATCGGGTTGTCAAAGTTGGCCAAATCCTGTATCAAGGAAAGTGGTTCACCAGGGACCAAGTTCAACAGAATTTTCCTCATCTCATGGAGGAACTCAATGCAATGGGGACCATTGCTTCCTAAGGAGGAAGGAATGATCTAGGTGGATATTGGTGGCCACCCGCCTATTCCACTTGGGGCCCCACCATTGTCTCTTCCAGTTTTTTTCACAACTTACTATTTTTAGTAGTTTTTCAGGTCCTGAACTTTCGAAGTCATTTTGAAGCCCCAAACGGAGATAGTATGCCGAAGTTACGTCCCTGGTAAGTTCAAACACCAATTTACCCAAATGGGGCCCATATTTTTGGCGCTTCATCTCCTAGGGTTAGGTTTTTGGACGTTTAGAATTCTCCATTGTTTCTCCATAACAAATAGGCCCTCAAGCCTCATTGTAATACATTTCAGAGGTCTGTAGTCGCCACATCTCTTCTCAGAGATTCGCTACCAGCACCCTAGCTATTTTATTTCCGTCATGTTTGTAAGCATATTTCTGTGATTTCATATTAATGAAATGAAGCCTTATTTCCATTTTATTTCTATGTTTATGGTTATTTTTATATTCTGTTGTGTTACTGCATAGATTTGGATCAGAAGATAGCAAGGGAATTTTTTAGTCCAAACGGCATGACACTATACTGAAAAGATCCCCACTCAATGGTGAACATGGTTTTGCTGCAGTCCTCAGGTGCAATTTTGATCTGATGGTATCCTGAGAACCCATCCGTGAAGGAGTATGCTTCCTACCCTCCCACGCTGTCTAGAATTTCATCTAGGAATGGTGTCGGGAATGGATCATGAACGCAGGCATCATTCAGCTTGCGGAGGTCCACACAGATCCAAATCTCCCCTTTAGTTTTCTTCTCCTGAACCACCATTAGACTGACCTAGTTCGATTGTTCAATAGGTTCAATGACACCCACAGCAAGCATTTTATCGAGTTCATCCTTGAACTTCTTCTTGTACTTGGGGTTCAACCTATACGGTCGTTTTTTTATGGGTCGCACATCAGTTTTGAGAGTGATACTCATGATCCCCAAGTCCCTCATGCTCCCCTTCAGCTCTGAGAACTTTTTCGGGAACAAGTCCTATTATTCTGTAAGTAATTTAGCTACTTTTCCTACTGTTTCCTCATCCCAATAGTCCCCAATCTTAGCCATTTTAGGGTGTTCTTTCATTCCAATGTTTACCTCACGTAGCTTGAGAATCTTAGTGACATAAAATTATTATAGTGGAGGTCCTTCAACGGCACGCTCCCCTTATGACTCCAGGTTAGCGAAAAATCATAGATCATCTTTACCGTCCTCCCTTGCCAACCTGCGACAGTTGATAACATCCTGCATCTACGCTTGCCATGTCGGCGCTCCGGATGCTGCATAGGAGCTGGATTTTCCAAACACAAATGTATCTATGTCCTGCAGAGCTTCATAAAGTGCCTCGGAGCCCCCTATCAGTCTGAATGTTCCTATGAAGTCACTCATCAAAGTTTCACAATGGCAGGTCTACTAATGGAGCTCTGCATCCAGGTACCATGCAGTAGGGATTGGACCTAGCACATGAATGAATAAATGAACCCCCTTTTCTATAGTTTGGTCGCCCCATGCCTTTATCCTTGTAGCCATGTGTTCACGCAGAACTCCTGGGCCAAGGAATATCTTGACCCATACTTTCGTCGGAGTCTCAAATCGCAAGAGAATCATGTCCCGACAATCCTCCCACTCCTGGAACACTCCCTTATGCGTATCCCACCATCATGCAGGGGTAGCACGGATAACCAGGTTAAGGCCCCATAACCTTCATTCTCTGGGAACCTCTTCTTCAAATGCTCGCAAAAAGTCCCTAACATTACCAGAACCATCAGAATAGGGTAGATCTCTTACCTCCGAGGAAATGTAGTTGAAGTTCTTTGTGACTCGAAGGAATCATAGCTCAGAGACCTTATGCAACTGATTGTGCTAGTTATCCATCTCTTCATTGGAGTCGGAGAAGAATTCACTATCCCTTTCCCAACAAAGTATTCCCTCCGCCGTGGGGTTGATCCAATCTTCATCCCACGTAGTCAACTTATAGATGTAATCTGCCTCCTCCTCGTCATGCACTAGCTCTGTGTATTTCCTTCTATAGGGTCTAATGGTACTATCACCCTTGTACCATTATTCTCAACACCATGCTTCTATTATTCAAATTAATGATACCTCCCATATCTATGGCCCAATCTAACCCGAGAAGAATAGGGTAGGGGTCTGCATCTTCTACGACCTGAATGACTTCAAAATCAGCTCAAACCTTGACCCCTGTGATATCTACCACGATCTTTGATAGTCTCCCTAAGGGTATGATATTATACTGATTGGCCAAACGTAGCTAGATAGTGGACCATTCCAACTTAGGTTCCCCCATTCGTTGCCAAGTCTATTAAGGTAATAAATTCACATCTGACCCGAGGTCCAAAATAACCTGATCCATCTTGTAATCGCCAATCTGCCTAGTCAACAGCATCTCCCTACTAGTGCATTTCTTATATCGATATATTTTGTGTACATCCTTCATTTTAGGAGGGGGGCTAGGTCGTTCTTCACAACTATCTATTAATGCATGGAGATTTTCCACAGCATTTGGGTTGCGCAATAGCTTCATACATGTCTGTAAAAAGGGCTTGACTTCCTCACCTTCCTTGAGGCCTCCTAGCAACTGCGAAGTGGATGCCTCTGCCTCAGTATATTTTGTGCAAGTGATGACCAATGTTTCAATTTCCTTTCTTAGATCCAAACCATCCTACTTCATAACTGCTTGTCAGATCATAGGTTCAATCGTAGTCTTCTCCATGGGCCCTGCGGTGGCCATCCCACTGCGTGTGACCACATTCACGCTTAGATACTTGTCTCACAGTTCAGCGTTAACACTCTGCAAATTCTGAATAGGTGTCGGTTGCTTCTCTTGTATATTTTCTATCAATATCAGATAATCTTCAATTGCATGGTCCAGCTGTCTGCAATACCGACAGGACTACCTTGTAGGATTGGGACATTCCATGGAAAAGTGTCCTACTTCCCCACAATTATAAAAAATTAGTTTCCCTCATCCTCGACCTATGCTTCCACCTCTCCCACCTCCCCTGCCCCTGGCTGGGGAGCCAACTGTGCTCGAGAGGGATCTTGGCGAAGATGGATCCAAATGTACCCTATAGAGGTTCCCTCTATCGATCATCAAATCATACATCCGACAGTTATGTTCATCATGTCCTACCGACCTGCAGAACCTGAACCATTTCTCCTTTACCTCTTGGACATACGCAGCAAGCCGATGACAGCGGTTCATATCGTGCAGTCCTGCAACACGACAATCATCACACCATAACGCTGGCCCACTTGATCCTACAACTTCTCTAGGGCGTAGTGGACTAGGTCCCCTAGCCGGCATATAGTCTTCTAATAGAGGGCAGTTATTTTTGGTGTGACCATTTGTCCTGCATCATATGCACCATCGTTCGGGGCTAGCTTTTTCTCCTCGCTCCTTTCGCAGGTTCTAGATCTCCATGTGCATCACCTCCAATTGTCCTTCGATCTACTGGATGTCCAACTGGGCATCATCTCTAAGCACAGCTTCTAATTTCATAGAGACCTCCAAAGCTTTTACCTATGATTCAAAAGTTTGATGACCCATAGGTATGCCCAGGTGAGGTAGAAAAATAGTGATGAACCATTATGTGTGATGTTTTTCCTCATATTGGAACCCTCCTTCTCTGATGACCTTCTTTAGTTGTTGATCAGCCTCCTACATAGACTCAGAGGGCCCCTGCTTGAAGTCTTTCAGATCAACTACTATTTGAGAGTAGGCATTAGGCTTCCTGAATTGTTGCTTCAAGGTGTTCTTACTCTCTTCAATTTTCGTGTTTTCATGCTCGCTGATCTATCCCATGTACCAGTAAAAAGCTCTTCCTTCGAAGGCAATGGATAGTTGTGCTTTCTTCACTGTATCACTAGCTACATTTTGCGCAATCCAGATTGATCCTGCGACAAACCAAAACTGGTCCATGTATGCATCCCCCACACCCTTAGAGGTACACAACTTCATGTGCGCAACCATGTCATATTTTGGTGGTGGAGGAGGTGTAGGTGAGTTCTTACCCCTCTGATGGTTGGAATGTGGTGTGGCTGGAGGACTCTGCACAGTTTCTTCTCTTACCAGATTATAGAAAGACCTATCTCCTTCTTGGTTGGTCCAATAGTATTTTCCACTTCGTGTCATACTCCCATCTATATCATAGGTCATCCATTTGGTGTGGCTACAAATAATACTATTTTCAAACAATAATATCTTAATCAGTAGTGGTAATGTCTTGAGAAACTTACACCAGAAACCCTTGAGGAATCTTCGCTTTGCTTCTGAGTAGCATATGAACTGGTCGATGGAAAATTTTGTTACGAACCCTCCTAGTACACTATCTACCTAGTGGTCCACCATACGAGTGACGGTGTTATCAATATTTTCTAATTGTTGGATCAATTCAGGGGTCCACTACATAACCCGCTCGTCCTTCCAACACTTCTGAAATTCAACCAACCTTGCGAGCCACTCCTGGAGCTCGATCACAATTGTTACAAAGAAGATCTCATATATTTCCATGAAAATATGCTTGTTCTTCCACTCTTCGATGGTTAGCGTCTTACTATGGTTTTCTTTCACTACAAATTCTTGAACTTGCTGCTCAAACCATTCATCAATTTCTTTTCCTTCAGGTTTCCAATACAGCCTTGGCATTACCTGATCCCTCTCTCAAAATGCTCCCAGTCCCGACAATGGAACCATTTTTTGGCTCGAGGGGTCCTGACCCAGGTTTGGAGGTTAAGGTTTGCCAACAAACCCCTATACTACTAGACCTTTCGGTAGTGACCTGTTTGCACAGGTCAAAGTCTCACCCGAAATAGTATGGGAGGGTGCTGGAACTAGGTTTCTGCACCCTGGGAGAGGGTAGGTAAGTCAAGTTGAGCTACATTTGACTTCACAATTACCATATCAGATATCCCTTCACATCCATGCGTGCAATACTAATTATAATCACAGTAATTAACAAACCATAAATTCACATAACAATAATGCAACTAACATAGATACTCTTGCATAAAGTATACAAAAGAATCCATATCAGATGTCGATGCAGCATAAGAAGATAACATAAGTAATTTTACAACTTAACACAGAATCATGCAGAACATAGATGATATAATAGAGAAAATTTAGATATTTCAACAACCTTCCACTTTCATTAATTCGTTAGATCCCTTTACAATACCTAAAACCCAACCTGCGCACACAGTAGCATGGTTTGCACACAGAAGGACTAAGGATCTTCATGCACACAGCCAGCAGGATTCCTTCCCCAATAACCCAACCACATCAACTAATTCACAATTTGCATCAATCTTAATGCCTACCTATTGACTCAAAATGTCCTTCTATTTATAAAAATCTAGCCTAATATTTCCTGTGGTCCACAAACCGTGGTTTGTGACTCTAGGTCTACCCTTTTACCCATTACAATGCTTTGCATTGACCCACCCCAAAACCCCTGCACCAGACTGACATATGCAAAAATCATACAAAAACATCCAAAATTTTCCCAATCCGCAGCCTTTGGAGGACCCTGTTCCAACAAAATTCAATTTCCCAATGACTACTTCCAACAATTGAGGCTTATCATACTCCATCCAATCCTTAAATTCTAATGGTAATCCATTCAAAAATTTCTCAACTTTGTCTTTCTCATCCTTAATATATGAAACATACCTAAAAAATTCCAAGAACTTAGTCGTTTACTCATCATCTGTCATCGATCCCATATTTAGCTCATATAACTCATTTTCCTTACTTTCATAGTGCCCCTGTCACGTGTACATCTTTCAAAAAATTCTATTGAATTCATGCCAACTCAACTCCTATGTCCTAATGCCTCTGACCTGCTTCACATCTTCCCACCAAATGTATTCTTTCCCTTTGAGACTAAAAATAGTTATCCCAGTGTTCATGTTCTCTATGTAATCATGTAGCTTAAATAATTTCTTCATCCAAAGCAACCATTCCTCTGCATATTTCGGCTTCTTCACCTCTCCATTAAATGTACATGGCTTGGATTTCTTGAACTCATATGAAAATATCCCCTGTTTTTCCTCCTATAGGGATGGTAATCATGATGACCATGATACATGTCTGAACTAAAAATAGAGTAAAACCCATGTCCACTTCCTCTCTTATTAGGCGTATCTAGGAACCTGGCATCTCTAACTATTTCATCCCTATCCGACTTGTGACCACCATGAGACCTACTACCATATGCCACATTAGTCATATCCTCTTTTCCATAACTTATCCATGGTTTTCCATGTGTCTACAAATCCAACAAGCTCTCAAGGATGACTGAATTTAACTCTTCTTATTTATCTGATTCCCTTACAAAGATCTCTTGTGAGTGAATGATCCTATCATGATTTTATTTACAACTTCTTATCTCTTACTTTAAACTCCTCAAAGTTTCTGCTATGTACAAAGAGTACCCATCACCATTTTTCCCATCTAACCTGTAGTGATAATCTCATGAATTTTAGTCCACCATTATGCTAGTCATCTTGATATTCTTCTTCCTGCAAGTACACCATGTCACCTAAACCAAAATATAAACATAATAAACATACCTTAGTGAAGCTCAAGGGAGGCTATCTCATATGAAAAATGATTCTATATTAACACGATACATGTATAATCACAATCACATAAATATATCAACCTCATGCATGACAATACAAAACCATGAAGTCATGCAAAAAAAAAACATAACTATGAAAATGCACTCAAAAGAACCAATGCACTTTTCTCATCCAGACCAAGTATTGAACACTGCTCTAATACCAATATATAACCACCCCTCCCACATTTACCCACCTTCACTAGCTTGTCGGGGTAAAATTGAGTTGAGGGCTTCAATGACATGAATCAAATCCCTAAGTACAGTTAAGGAAGTGGAATCAACAAGCCAAAACATTACTGACTTTCCTCAGGTGATACAGGACTGCCAAGAGCTAAACAACCACTCTAGGTGCCAAAACCATGAGTTAACATTCCTTTTTAGTGATATGGATCCCCAGTCACTCCCGTGGCAAGGAAATATAGCGACTGTAAGCCTCCAGTCGCTCTGAAAACCCTGTCTCCTAGTGACTACAATCTAGATTTCTTAGTTTTTTGCATGTTACCCTAGAATCTGACCCACTTTTCTAGGGCTACGATCCATACCTATGCCCAAAAATTGATATAAATTGATATAATGAAGAATGAAAGTAGGAGAAATCCATAATCACAAAACTTAAACAAGCACTTACCTAACAAGGACTAACCATGGCAGACATTTAATCAAACACTTATCGAACATATAATCTAT
This sequence comes from Pinus albicaulis, assembly GCA_034641835.2. Taxonomy (NCBI): domain Eukaryota; kingdom Viridiplantae; phylum Streptophyta; class Pinopsida; order Pinales; family Pinaceae; genus Pinus; species Pinus albicaulis. Next base: position 1,159,300,690 of record CM076570.1, on the reverse strand, counting down.
AGGTCGTAAATGCATATATAAGCATAGGGATCTAAAAATTATCTGAGAATCATTAATAAAGTCTATTTACCTCTCATAATATATTAAATAACATCTATTATTTCATGCATTCAATATTCATTCATTTAATAATCAAAACATAATAAGTGCAATAACTTGAATCTATCATAAAACCATGCCTATAACCAACATATAACCAAAATAATAATAATGATAGAACAATCATCAAAGCCACATAATAACAAGTATAAATACTCATGAAATATAAGAGGAAAGGTCTCTTACTAACATATGAAAATCTAATTATTCAGGGACTTCCATGTACCACTCAACCATAGATTGGGCTGAAAAAAGGTTTTATTTCATCCAATCACCCCCGTGACATATTCCAAGCATGAATATGTGACTCACAACAAAAAACTAGGTCTTCCTCAAGCTTTAACACAATCTTTTCAAAACCAGTCAGGGGACTCCTAGGCCCAAAAAACTCAACTATACAACCAGGATTTATCGTAATCTCATCGTTACTTGTCATGGGATTCCTACTAAACCCAAACAAAAAAATACGCTACCAGAATTTATCACAATCATACCAAAACTGGTTAAGGGATTACTAGGCCCTAAACAAGTTTTATTCCTCCATATTTATAACCAATAACTAGAGGAATTTTCTCATCTATACCCTCAGGATTTACCACAATCCCTCCATTACTATTCAAGCGATTCCTAAACCCATAGGAATTTTCTTGATACCACCTCACCCGGTTCTAAAACCATCCGGCAATCCAAAGCCTAACCAAGTAAAATAACCTAATCACACCATGGTTGTATGGAAATCAAAAGGAAAATCTTAAACCACTGTCACACCTAGGAAAACCCACACCAATGACAGCAAGAGAACAAAATATAAACATGCATGTCCAAACTAGCAACGTAATCATACATGCAACTTCTTACCTACAAGTAATCCTAATGTACCCACTTGATCCAAATTTTCCTTGCCTGATCCTTTCTTTCTATTACTTTCTTTTCATTCCTTTACATTCCTTTCTCCAATGCTACAGTTCTCCAAGAATTCTCTAAGTGTGCAAGAGTATGCAAGAGTATAGAGAATAAAGATAACTTCAAAATTGAATTGAAGAAGATTGTGAAATGATCCACAAAAGCCTTTTTATCATTGAGACATCCATTTTCTTCAATTTCCTTTATTTTTACTTCATTTGACTTCTCAAATGAAACCTATTGCATTTAACCTTCCTTTTCTCCTATTTTCTATTGTTTTCATTGATGGCATTCTTGTGTTTCCATTGTTGTCAACAATGTCATGGTCATGGTGTTACTTGTCATGTGTGATGGATGTTAACTTTGTGTCCTATTAGTTCACATTGAAGTATTGACATTGAGATGGATGTGCTAGAATTAATGCCAACTCTTGAGGTCATGCACTTATGTAAACCTCAGGAGGATGTAGATTCATGGACCATTGTGTGTGTGCCAGTATGTATTGGCATTGATGTTGGTTTTCTTGAAGGAACACTCATATGATGGAATAGATTTATCCTTGATTATAGCATGACCATCCTAGAGGATTGGGCATGTGAATTTATGGACATGTCATGATTATTATGGTGCTTATATAGGTATAGGATGATGCTACATTTTTATCATGCAAGTCTACATGTGATGGAGATGCTTCATGGCACACTAGTTGAGTTGTCAACTAGGTCTTCATTAGGTATTCATGTCTATTCATATGAGGAGACATGTTTAGTGATATGATGGCCTCATGATGGTAATATATAGGTTTCATGTATGACAGAGTTTTTGCAACTTGTGGTGAAGTCTGATGGAGAGTGGAGGACATGTTGACATAATTGCCAACCTTATTTGTTGGCCCTTCTAGGTCAAATTTCCACTGAAACTTGGGAGGCATGTCTGATCCACTTTCAGAGGTGTGTGAGGCCATATCACACATCTAGGGGCTAGTACATATGTATGGGAATGTAATCAAAGAGGTGGCAGAGGTCCTCAACTTAAGGATTGATGGTTTCCCTCTGTTCTAGCCATAGTCCCTAGAACATAAGCCTATTGGAGTGGCTAGATTCATATATTCATTGGAAGAGAAATATTACAGGAGTTCTTATGGCTTGAGGGTGAAAAAATCATATGCAGATAATGTTAAGGGAGAGGTTATGGAAGTTTACAATATTTTCTCTACATTCCTTGCGTTTTTCGGAAGTTAATTAGCTTGGAAATAACAAGAGGCTTCTAAAATTAGTGAAAAAAGTCGAAAATTATTTGAAAAGGTCCTCTCCTGATATGAATGCATTTGAAGTACTAGTAGTGACCTTAGTGTCTTTATTTGGTCCAATTTATGCACCTTTGATCCTATCCCCAAGCTCAATTTCACTCTACATGTTTTATATTCATGCATAGTGACCTTTGTTGTTATTGATTGTGTTAGATGTTGATGGTATGTGTGAAGAGAAGGAATAATAATGAGACTATGCTTAAGATCTTGAGTAGAGCCTATATTCTTCATTCCATGAGTGTTTATTACTGAATAAAGTTCACATCTGAAGCATCTTTCAGAATAGATCATAATTGGATCTACTTGTGTAGAGATTGGTTGGAGAGTTTGGTTTGTTATTGGAGTATATGCTAATGATCCTATCACACTTTTTTTACAATATATTTTGATGCACATAGCACATAGGCATGTGTACTATGATTTTATATGTAATACACAACGTCATATTGTTTTTAGAGTTTGATATTCAGATTTGTGTCGAAAAAGTTTACTATTGGAGAGGACATAATTTATGCATTAATTTTATATTTATTTGATGATGAGATCTTGTTGCTGAGAGCATGTCTGAAAATATGATTTATGGTTGAAAATAGTGTGTTGGGATCTAGTTTGAAAATATATGAAATGAGGTCTACATGGTGGCAAGGAGAAGTGACTTCATGGAGGTGGAGTAGTGATAACAAAGCTTTAGTGAAAGGAAGTAGTTTCTCAATATATTGGTGGTTGGATAGTCCAATGGTATTTGAGTGAGGTTCGACTGGTCGTGGCGGCCATAAATGGATGTTATTCCATTGAAATTGATATAGAATAGAGCATTATGAGTTGATCCAGTAGTATCAAATCTCCTATCCAATGGTGGTTGGCATGTTGTATATGAGGTTGAGTCTCAACGTTGATGGAAGTCAACACACTATGTAATAGATCAATTCCTTGAATAATGCAATATCATAGTAGAGAAACAACAATAAGGGTTATTTTTTTCTCGGTGAAGGGTTTTCCACCATAAATTTGTCTCATGTGTGATTTCTTTTATGGTTGTCTTTGATGGATTTTTCCCTCATGCTTATCATGTTCCAGCTCCTTATATGTTTATATTCATGGATAATCTAATGATTTGTTTGTGCATGTATGTGTGATTCAATAAGTGAAGTAATAAAGAGAAAATTTTGGTAATAATTCACACTACTAATTGACACCCCCACCCCTTGCCTCGCCCAAACCCCATCCCCCCCGCTCCCCCCCCCCCCCCCCCTCCCCCCCGCCGCTTACTAATAGTGCTCAAAGGTTTCCAACAATTGGTATGACAACAAGTTTTGATTGCAACTTTTTTGTTGGAGAGAAGATATGTTGTTTGTTGGAAAAATCTGAATTTTTTTTCATAATCCGGAAGAGAAAGAAGAATCAAGTTCAAAATAAAGAATCAAAACCAGAGTAATCTCATCTTCTTATTGCAAGCGAAGCAACAAAACTGATAGGTTGTTGACTTTAGTTGTAAGAATACATAAGATTTATTTTGTAATAATAATTTATTAATAAAAATGTATAAGTGATGATAAATGTTACAATGAGGCCCTATTTATATACCTAGGAAGGTGGTCTTTCTTTCACTTAACTTAATGACTATTTAATATAATCAATATTTTATTATTTATTATTTACATTATTTATATTCATTTGGTATGTCATGAATTATATTCATAACATTTCCTTCCTCTCAGAAAAGATTTTTCCTCAAATATTTATTGTTGAAACTTTCCTTGAGGTTACAAGTCATTTTAGCATGTAACTCGATGTCATAGGTATCTTTAGCTTGTATGGGAACTAGTTTTTTTTTTTAATGAGTTGAATATATATATATATATATATATATATATATATATATATATATATATATATATATATATATATATTAATGAGTTGAAAGTATATGTTATAATTATATAGTTTTATTTTATTTTACAATTATATAATTAAACTTTATATAGTTATGTTTTATATGTATATATTATATTAACTAAAGTCACAACTTTCAGGAATGATGATGGCTAGAATCATGTTGACATGCATTTCACATTTCACCTTCACTGTTGTTTGTTAGGTTTCTCTTGTATATATTTTGTTGCATCCACTGGTCTTCACAACAGTACATGTTCATTTTGGTTTTGGTACCACCGAGATAAACTCGATGTTGGTGTCTTGGTTGAAATATCAGAACAAGTTGTAGGTTATTCATATTGTTGCTGAAAATTACATCACAATAGGAGTGGAATGAATTTATCGTTGTGACATGGAAAAAAATGTATTTCTCTGACAATGACAATGACGATGAGAAGGATCTTATGGATGAGCATGACAACAGTGATGACGTGGGAGGGGGAATGCAACATTTTCAAAATCTTATGTGTGTGGAGTTCCTCCTTTGCTATTATGACAGTTATCTGGAGAAGGGTATGGTTGGGGGAATAATAGAGGGATAATGGATGTAACATCGAGGGTTCGTTAAGCGACAGTAGAAGTTCAAATGAGGGGGAATCATGATATGCACAAAACATTTCCGGTGGAATATATCCATGCAGTGTGTCTGTATCATCCAGTATTTTTTCATGGTTGATTTGACTTAATAAACTTCCTACTGAATTCGAATCTTGTATCGAACCACCATTGTATATATTGAGCCACTTACACCACCTGGTGTATCGAAACCCACATGATGCAATAACCACATTGGTCAACCTTTTTCCCGAGGAGACGCCACTTGACAATAGAATATGACACTTTTCTATAAAAAAACCTTCTGTGTGTTGACTTCCTCATTGTTGTATGAATAGTAGCATGATATTTGGACTTCCTCATTGTTTTTGAAACAATGGCATGATTTACGGCCTTTCTGCTTTGGCTTCAAGGATTTTTCCCTTGCTAAGACCTGTGCTCTCTTTTGGTCTATCAATTACTTTACCGATGCAGATATTTATAGCACTAACCAACACTTTTGGGTGAATTGGATGATCCATAGACGATGTTATGATCCAGATTTTTTATAGAATATAAATGGTGTATTACAATTCTTCACTATTTATATCCTTGGAAATAATTTTAGAAAATCTATCTGTAGAAATGTAACGACCCACGACTAAAACAATATCTTCACTTAATTATTTTTCAAATATTTTCTCATCCTGGACATTCATCTCATAAAAAATGTCAAAACAATTCGCAACATAAGGGGATCTATTTTCACATAACCTTCATCATTCATATAAATTTCGCCTATGATTCTCATATCGCATGCAACCACGGCATATTTGTAATATTCCCAAATGGGGAAAGCGAAAATATAGTGCATAAAATGTAAGCAACAACAAGTTTTTAACACATGAAACCATGATACCAATATATATCCATATTATTCATCACATATGCAGCAAATAAGTACAAAAAAATGAGGCACAATTCATAGAATGTGATTACACAAGCCTCCAATACATAAACACTCTCGAAAGTGAGATGTTGATGCTATACAAAATATCAGAGAGCTACTACAGCTCAGTCATATTAAGTATAAATATATATGGAGATGATGAAATGATATAAAAATACTGATATAGGCCCTAATATCATCTAAAAATACAGATCTGGGCACTAGATCGGCTTTCCAAGTCAACCCAAGAGGGTTGCTGGAAAATGCACACAATGTGCCAATGTAAGTTGCAGCCCTAGGGTTGAAGATATGATGCAAAAAATGAAATGAGAAGATATGGCTAAAGCTGATGTAGAAACCTACAGCTCTTCTCCAAAATATCCTACGGATGAAAGAATGTCTCCTCCACTGAAGAAATCACCTCCCAAAACAACCATTGCAACTACCCCTGCAACTCCTCCCTAAAATAACACAGATATGGGCTAAAATTGCGTTGTAGGGGATAAATTATCCTTTTCCTACTACTAAATGTGTCAATCAATCTCAATGGGATTCTTTAGGGGTGTTACAATGGATGGAAACCTTCCTCCACTGCAAAAATAGCTCTGAAGACATCCAATCTAATTCTCCACTGTTGCACCCTGCAACAAAGCACAATATCCTGTAGAAAATGCATTTATGAAGAAATATGTAGCTTGGTCTGAAACTTAAATGTGGAAATGAAATTCAATTCTCTTCCAAGAGGCCTCTAAAGGAAAGAGGTGGGATTCTCGCTCGGAAACACCCGGTGCTAAACAACACAACAATCTCAACTAAACATCAAAAGAATGCAAGAAGTATAAACAGAACACATACAAAATAATAATCCAAAACATAACCACATATGGTTTCCATCATCTTCCCTATATATATTATGAGCTTCATTTCCCTTGGCCCCACTCAATTAGGTCATTTCCTCCATGCAATCAATCTCCCTCCAAAACTGCATTATTCCTCATTTAATGTCCACTCCTCTATAACAACGATGTTGACTTGGTCAAATTTGACCTGTTCAACATGAAATAGCCCCTGTTTATACTCAAAGGTGCTTTATTTAGCTACTTAGAATGTCTCCTTTCACACTTGAAGTGTTTTTATTGCTGCTAAGGAGATTTATGGGCCTCCCCACCCATTTATTCACCTATCTAGTAACAAAACAATCTATAGTATTCCATTTATATAAAAGATAAATTTTAGGAATATTATAGTCCTCCCCTCCAAAATGTTCCTTGTCCTCAAGCAAGTGTAAAGGTGGAGCAAAATTATCCCCTCCTCCTCTTGTGGCCTCCTCATCAAGTAGTCTCCACCATTGCTTCAAATATTCTACAACAATTCTACCTCCTAATGGTTCCTCCCATGTGTGAAAGTTGGCCTTTGGTGGATAAACCAAATGTATCTCATCATGAGAAAATGGAAGTTCTATATGGAATCCTTCTTGCTGTCCAATGGCCTCATCAAGGTAGGAGTGATGACAATCATAGGGGATCTCATTCCCAGTGAGAGACTCCCATCTCCATTATATCACCCAAATGAAATGAATCACCTTCTAGCATGGTAATTCATAGCAAAGTTCCTCCCAATTGTTCACGAGAGGCATATCCCAAGTGCTCCAAACAATTATATGGCCCACCTCATAAAGAAGTAAGTGATATATTGTAGTGGCAATACAATCTCCCATGCTTCCTCCAATCATTACCATAAAAAGGATAAGTACATCATCAATGTATGGGATCAAAACTAAGCTCATGAAAACAAAAATATGTATAAATGGAGGTGGATCATAGTCCCACATGTGGAACCAACATAGTAATTCTCCTGACTACATCAGATAATGATATGGTAAGTGGTTTCCCCGCCACTTTCTTGTTGCCCAAGTTTTCTCACAAATTATGAAAAGGTGAGAAATGTTTGGTGCTTTTGGAGTGCACCCAGAGTGGTAAATAATTTCCCTATATCCTCCTAGGGAGTGGCCATGCTCAACATAGTTTATGGCCCAAAGTTGGCCATGAAGTTTGTAAGGAATAATGCTCCTTCTTGGAGCAATGGCTTGCACATATATGGTTAAGGAATGCACATATTCATTATATAAATAATTATGCAACCAAACATGATCCTTACCATATGCTTTTCTCATATAGATGGAGTGGCTCATAGATAAATCCCCTCTTATTCCCAAAGAGGCAAGGGATGGCTGTGATCACTCCCACAAAGATTTATGTATCTCCTCAATCTCCACATGATCCATGGATCTGCTAAAATGTTGTTACATATCCTCTTCAAATCCTTCCCAAGTGTACCCCTCCATGATGGTGTGGTATTCTCTCATAGAATAAGTGTGGCTGAATAGAAAACCATTATGAGCTGCTTGCAGTAACCTCTCCTTAATCTTGGAAGCTCTAGATAAGAATATTCTACCACCATAGTAGATGACCTCATCTCTAACTTAATATCCCTCTTCATGTAGCTGGTCATAAAGTATCATACAAGTAAAAATATCCTTAGACTAATCCACCAACAGCTGGGATTTACAATATGGATCTATCCTCCATACTGACAGAACTGATGATCTGTCATAGAAAGTATATGTCATGTATTTTTTCTCCTCTTTGACATCTCCCATGCCAAAGTGACATATTGGAAGGTTGCTATACTCCCTCTACTACTCCTTTCTCAACGTAATATCTGAGATGAGAGTGGGTAATGATGAAGTTGGGAGAATGTCTCCCTCTTCCTTGAGTCTACCCAAGACTCTCAGCGCTGTGTCAAGTCCTCCCAAGGTCCTCACCCCTTCGGGATAAATGAGTGGTGCAACCAAATGGGAAGCATATCTCATCATCTCCTGATCTGGTGGTCTCCTAGGTGGAATGCCTCCATGCAATGATACATCAATATCAAGAGTAGACTGCATATATGAATGGACAACTTTGTCCTTGCCCTCACTACGCAAATCAGTCTGCCTCTTCTATGCATAAATCTTATGAAATAGAAAGGGGTGTGTGATCTCAATAATATTATATTTATCATCCTCCCCATCTACTCCTTTTATCTTCAGAATCTCACCATCTATCAATGGTGGCACATGCTGCTCATGGAATGTGCCCTGATCCCTACATGTGAGATTCTTGGGAACTCCTTGTGAACATACAAGAATTCCTCTTATTGGAGCAAGTGCTCCATATCCCTCTTCATGAGGTGCTAGATATGCTCTTGATATGACAACGTTTTTACTTTCTCTCTACCCTTCCTCCTCATCAATATTCGAAATTACCTCATCAACAATGAGAGACCCTAGATCTTGGTCTTCCCTTGGAGGAGGAGTCTCCATGCCTTCTTTTTGAGAAGAAAGCTCATCCTGCAATGGGGATATTGGCCTTGGAAAGGTATCATACAAGTATCTATCCCCCTTCATAGATATATGAAGTGGATTTGGTGTAGTGGATCTCTCAAAATCATGCGAAACTTTTGAGTCTTTAGATTTTTCTAACTCAATCAAAAATGTTTTAGATTGTTTTCCACCAAATATTTTCACTAATATCTTAGTGAATCCTGCATAAGTAGCTATATTTTCATGATTAAATGAATAAGATTCATAAAAACACAAAGTATAAGCCTTACCTTCAAGATGCAACGATGCTATCCTAAGGGCTTCCTTTTCTGAGACTTAATGTAGCTACAAGTATGAGTCTAGTTGTTCTATCCAATCCTTGGATGTGCAAGTGGATGACCCATCAAAATTTGGCAGAAAGAATCTACCTTTTCTTTATCTGTTGTGATTTCTGGGTCTTATTTCCTCCTTGAGTTGGCAAAAATCTTGGAGTTTCAAGTCCTCCTTGAATCCACAAGATTGAGATTCATGTTCCTGAAGATAGTCACTCAAAGTCTCCTCCTTTGGTGCATCTTCTTCCTCCATCTGTTTTGCAGTAAATATGGGCATAATATTGCGTTGTAGATCATATTGTGTGGCTGAATGCTCACACCAATCATGTAAAAATCTAGGGCTTTCTTCATATTCAAATCCCCCTGGAGATTCCCTACACATCTCCTTTCTCATCTTCTTGATATCTCCCTTGATGCTCTGCATAGTTTGAAAAATAAGCTTTGAGAGCCCCTCTTCCTCCTTTCCTCCAAACAATGTAGTCTTGTCTTTGCTTTTATGTACATCTCCTCTTCTTGTGAGAAGCTTCTCCTTATGGTGACATATTGGCTGAATGCATAGGCTAAGCCAAGATTATGATCTGATACCACTGTAATATTCTGAAATGGGGAAAGCGGAAATATAGTGCATAAAATGTAAGCAACATTAATTATTTAACACATGAAACCAAGAGACCAATATATAGACATATTATTTATCATATATGTAGAAAAAAAGTACAAAAAAATGAGGCACAGTTCATAAAATGCGATTACACAAGCCTCCAATACATAAACACTCTCAAAACTGAGATGTTGCTGCTATACAAAATGTCGGAGAGTTGCTACAACATAGTCATATTAAGTATAATTACATCTGGAGATGATACAATGATATAAAAATACTTATATAGGCCCCAATAGAATCTAAACATACTAATTCGAGCATTAGATCAACTTTCCAACTCAACCCAAGAGGGTTCCCAGAAAATGCACACAACGTGCCAATGTAATTTGTGACCCTAGGATTGAAGATATGCTACAAAAACTAAAATGAGAATATATGACTAAAGATGATGTATAAACATACATCTCTTCTCCAAAATATCCTTTGGATGAAATAATGGCTCCTCCACTAAAGAAATCACCTCCCAAAACAACCACTGCAACTACCCCTGCAACTCCTCCCTAAAATAACACAGATATGGGCTAAAAATACGTTGTAGGGGATAAATGATCCTTTTCCTACTAATAAATGTGTAAATAAATCTCAAGGGGATTATTTATAGGCCTTCCGATGGATGGAAACCTTCCTCCACTGCAAAACTAGCTCTGAAGACACTTGATCTAATTCTCCATTGTTGCACCCTACAACATAGCACAATATCCTGCAGAAAATGCGTTGATGAATAAATTTGTAGCTTGGTCTAAAACCTAAATATGGAAATGAAATGCAATGCTCTTCCAAGAGGCCTCTCAAGGAAAGAGGTGGGATTCTCGCTTGGAAACACCCGGTGCTAAACAACACAACAATCTCAACTAAACAATAGAAGAATGCAAAAGTATAAATAGAACACATACAAAATAATAATCCAAAGCATAACCCCATATGGTTGCCATCCTCTTCCCTATATAAACTATGAGCTTTCTTTCCCTTGGCCCCACTCAATTAGGTCATTTCCTCCATGCAATCAATCTCCCTCCAAAACTGCGTTATTCCTCATTTAATGTCCACTCCTCCATAACAACGTTGTTGACTTGGTCAAAGTTGACCTATTCAACATGAACTAACGCATGCTTATACTAAAAGGTGCTTTATTTAGCTACTTAGAATGTCTCCTTTCACACTTGAAGTGTTTTTATTACTACTAAGGAGATTTATGGGCCTCTCAACCCATTTATTCACCTACCTAGTGACACAACAATCTATAATATTTCATTTAGCTAAAAGCTAAATTTTAGGAATATTACAATATTCAATAAATTTTGGATCAGGATCTCTTTCTAAATTATGGATTTCCAATGGTTTCATGCCTACCTTGCAATTTATTTAGTTTCTTGTTCTGTTGTATTCCTCTGCAAAAGCAACGTCATTTGAATAATGGTTTTGTTTAAATATTTTATGTCTTTTAAAGATTTTAACTTTTCCTTGTTCTTATAATCAAATTGACAATACAAGCGCAGTAGGTTTATTTTTTTTCTGTATAGTCAAACACTCGTTTGGGCTTGTCTCCCTTTTTGACAGAGCTTTACCCAATTTATCAAAAAATTGCTTCATCTCTCTCTTTGTTTCTTTAGGCTTGGATTTCTTGGATTTCTGCAAGCTATTTTCTATAAAAATATCGAATTGCTTTTGTTTATTCACATCCTTTAAGGGGACAGGCATGTCATTAATTTCACGTTCATCATCTTTTCAGCTACTTCAACAAATTCCTGGCTAGCAGCCTCATCCTTTTTTTTAAGATCACTCTCATCATAATCTGAAATTTTCATAACTTGATCCTATGCAGAATGTAGTAATTCTCCATGATTATCTTCAAAAATATCTTCTTCTCCTACTTCACCCTGTTTTTTTTCTTCACTGTCGCTATCACCTTCCTTATTATCGATTCCTTTATAAATGCTTTAAATTCTGCATATGTTTTTTCCCACTGCTGAAGTTTTTCTTGAAATTTTATAATATACTCAATGAATTCCGGGAAAAAAGTTAACAACATATTGTGTGGTGAACTACGTTCAAAGGCTCGTAAGATTATATTATGCGGCATGGCTTTGATACCAATGAAGCAACAAAAATGATAGCTTGTTGAATTTAATCGTAAAAATACGTAATAGGTGTTTTTTTATAATAATTTATTAATAAAAATGTATAAGTGATGATAAATGGTACAATGAGGCCCTACTTAGATAGCCAGGAAGGTGGCCTTTCATCATTGGGCATGTCTTTTAGACATGCCCTTTCACTTAACTTAATGACTATTTAACATAATCAATATCTGATTATTTATTATTTATGTTATTTATATTCATTTAATATGTTATGAATTATATTCATAACAACAAGCAGCTCAATAAATAAAGTGAAAACAATAAAAGATCAAGAACCAAAGCTATTGCAAAAAAATGAAGCCAAATGCATATATGTAAATGATTTTATTTTGAATTACAATATTGAGGGTTCAAATTTTGATCAAGTTGCATTGCCTAGTGAATATGAGAATGTTATTAAAAGTATTATATTTTATGTTATGTAGAATTGTGATCTATGAATAAACCAAATTCCCTAAGTGTGGTGCTAGTGACTTAGAACAACAGAGGAAAGAATTACTATCACTTTCTCTAAAACAAGAAGATATATAGAATGGTAAAGGAGCCTACTTGTGATTCAATCACTCCTCCTTCTCCTTCTATTTTTGTTTCCATCGCTCTCAATCCTGTTGGCAATAGGTTTCTTATGTTCTATAATATTAAATTGATTGTCCTTGATGGCAACTCATTGGCAAAGGACGAAGAAACTATCTATATGAAGAATCTCAGCAGTCTCTCAGAAGTTCTATGCAATAGATTGGTTACTTTTAATATGTCACAATGTATACGCAGGTTTGTAAAGGCCAAGTCACGTATGCACGTGGATAAGTACATCCCAATTGTGTATTCATGTTTGTGCTCCAAAATTATAATACCAGGGGGCTTTACCATGGTATTAACCCATAGTATTGAGCATTGTATTATCTATTTGATTCTTTCCAGGATTACCATCAGCAGTTGAGTGGTTTTGACTCATGGTATCAGTAAAAGATAAATCTATATAAGGAGAAGAATATCATGATGCAAGGTGTGCATGAGTAAGGGTTGTTGATGAAAAAAAAAAAATTTGTTTTTTGAGGAATATCTACATGGATGAACTCTATTTTAATTGATAGATCTAAATCTATTATGCACCCATGGATAGAATGATAGTTCAAGATCTCTATATCTGAAGATGATGAATCTCTAGTATGATCTACTAAATAAATCATGAAGAAATGGCGCAAGTCTGTTGAAGAAAATGAATAAATCTGGGTAAGTTTTATAGATCTAGTATGTTGTGTAAAATTTACATTTACAAATCTATACGCAAGTTGGTTTGAGTAAAAGTGCATATATACGCGGGTTCTCTTCATGAAAAGCGCGTATGGCAGTTAGGGTTTTCTTAAGAATAGTATACACAGATGTATACGCAGGTTGGTGCGTAGGAAAGCACGTATTTATGTGGCTTCAGTGAAGAAAAGTAGCATATGCTATTTGAATTAATGACTATTCAGGGTTGAGTTTGTATCTGAATATCTATTCTGAAGTTTGGGTTATTTCTAAAGTTCTAGTTACAGTGTTTTCACTATTGTAATTAAAGTATTGGGAAAATTTTATGATTGATCATAAAGGGTTGTGTTGATGCTGTTTGATCCAGTATGAAAATTGATGAAACAAGGTCTGCAGTGGGTCTAAGGGTTGAAGCCTTTAGTATGGAAGTAGAAGATTCATACCAGTAGAAGCTGGCATTATGTTCAGGGGAGTTGAAGCTCCCTTCCAAGAGTGATTGCTAAACGAGAAGAAAGGGGGTTGGGGCTCCCTTCTAGTAGCAGCTGGAAAATGAGTGAAGGTTGCAGCCTTCTACAGGTAGAAGCCTGTGTACTGATATCAATATGCATCATTACAATGTTTTAAACAGTTTTCCATATAATAAATATTGAATTCAGAGATGACAAAAGCGGTGGTTTTCTCTCAAATTGTTGGGTGTGGAGCCTGATTATCTTGTTTATTTTGTATCACAGCGTTGAACCCTTGTACCTTAATGGGGCGGCAATGCCACCCATAATTAAATGCTACCTAGGGGGTCCAGGGGGGGTGGCTACGAATTTATGGAGCCCCCCCCTTGGTGGGGGGTTTCAGGGGTAGCGCCCCTGAAGCTAAGAACAGATTTAAAATTGCCTTGTAAAAGTATAGTAATTTCTAGTCAATCTGGGCCGTTCATTAGGCGGATGATCTGACAGTAGAAGTTATGTTTAGTTTAGGGTTTTTTGCCCTAGAAGGCAACCCCTCGCTTTTATGAGGGTATTGTATTATGACTGTGGATTGTATGTGTATTCACGGAGCAAGAAACAGATAGGGAGACTGTGAGAGAGAACAAAAGATATTACAGTTGATTTTCTATAGGTTGTGTCTTTTCATTTTGTTGAATAATGGAAAGGAAGGACTGGTTATTCGGGGTGGACGTAGCCCAAACAGGGTGAACCACATATATCTGTTTCTCTCTGGTTTTATGTGTTTTGTGTGCTTGTGTTTTCCGCATATTTTATGTGTTGCATTGCTCTGTAATATTTAATTTTCTGACACGAATTGGGTTCCCACCTTAAATATTGGTTTTCATGTGTGTTCCACTTTTGTGATGTTTTATACTACTGTTACTGCACATATTTACTGATTACCTAACCTGATGCATTACTGGTAAATCTAATTTAAAGACTGTTTCTGAAAGGCTTTCTAAATTAGAAACTTATATCAGTATATGCTAGTTTATTTCAACATATCCACGTGTATACCCTATTTCAGTTCATAAAATCCGCGTATGCAATTCTACAAAAGAAAAGGTTAAATTTATAGTTATGATCTCTAAATACTGATTCACCCCCGCTCTCAGTATTTTTCCAACAATTGGTACCAGAGCAGGTCCTTCTGAAGAAGCTTAACTACTAGAAGGAAGATCATCCAAGATGATCAATCAAGATGGGACATCATCTATCAAGCCTCCACTCTTCAACAGAAACAATTTAATCTTTTAGAAAACATGGAAAAGATCCTATCTTCAGTCCCTTAGAGAAGATGTATGGGCTATTTTTGAAGGAGGTTATCAATATCCAGCCTCAGTTCCAATAGATGCAATGACAAGAAAGAACTATGAAACAAATGCAAAGGCAGACAATGCACTATTGGGGAGTCTGACTGAATCAGAATTTGTCAAGGTCATGCAGTTTAATACAACAAAGAAAATATGGGACAAAATCATTCTAAGCTATGAAGGTGATACAAAGGTAAAAAGTGCTAAACTCCAAACTTTTAGAATTCAATACGAAAATCTAAGGATTCATAATGAGGAGAGCATTTCCAGTTTATTTTTACGTCTAGATGATATTGTAAATCGTATGAGAAACTTGGGTGAAACCATAACTGACACTACTTTGGTTTAAAAAGTTTTAAGATCTCTAACTTCAAAATTTGAGTCAAAAGTGTCTACTATTGAAGAGAAACAGGATATTCAAAGTCTTACTATTGTCCAACTTCATGGGATTCTAATTGCATGTGAAATGAGAAAAGGAGGATCTTCTGAAGTCAAAGAAGGCATCTTTAGAGCCTCTACAAAAGGAAAATAATTATAAGAAATAGAAGGATTAAGGTATATTTCAGAAGAATATGAGGTAAATTTTGTAAAGAAGCTCCAACTTGGCACTGGAAGGTTCAGAGGTAAGCTTCCTTTCAATTTTTTTTGCTTGTGGAAGAGTTGGTCATTATGCTGCTAAGCGTCCTCATAAAGAAACACATGAAAAAGGAAAAGAAGTAGCAAGAAGAAATAAGAATCGAATTAGCACTAGAAAAATTTATTATACTCATGAAGATAGTGATGGGTTATCAGATAGTGAGGAAGAATTTGATCAAGATCTTAGACTTATCATGGCATTTGAAAAAGAGTCTAGAGAAGAAAAGGATACTTTTATGGATGCTCTAGAAGACAATGATTTTCTTGAAGAAATCAATCAGCTTAAAATATGTTTGGAAGAAAACAAAATATCCATAGAAACTCTTAAAAATCAGCTTGAAGAAAAGGAGACACACAATAAGAAGTTAGAATGTGAATTAGTAAGTCTAAGAAAAGAAATTGAGAAAGTAAAGACTTTGAATCTTAGATTTCCTAAAGGATTTGAAACCTTAGATGAAATTATCAAGGTACAACATTCTCCTCTTATAAAGACAGGTCTTGGATATGTTGGAGAATCTTCTCAGTCTTCAGCATCATACTACCTAAAAGCAGCTACAGCCAGCCTATAGCATTTTGCCACTCAGCAAGGAAACAAGGAAAATTTACAGGTAAAGCATGACCACCTCAATACAAAGAACACTGACAGGAATACCTTTCAGAGAAATATCAACCAACAAGTAAACACAAATAGAAGGTTCCATGATCGCAGAAATTTCTTCTTCAATGGACAATGTTTCTCATGTCATAATTTTGGTCATAAAGCTATTCAATGTGTTGCATACAAAACCATCATGACTAGAGAAGCAAGAAATAAAATAATTGATACTGGTATAAATAAGAATACATATAACAATTTTTATCCTCTTCAAGATGAAATTGAATGTGCTTATTGCAATAACTTTGGTCATGAAGAATCTGAATGTAGGAGAAAACTTCAGCCAAAAGTGAATATACCTTCAACTTCCAAAGTATGGAAAAAGAAGGAATTACAGGTTGAGAATTGTGGCATAGATTTATTTGAGGAAGGAGAAGAAAATCAATGGTACATTGATAGTGGTTTCTCAAAACACATGACAGGTGGCAGAAATAAACTTCTTGCATACAATGCTCTAGAAAGAGAAAAGAATATTACTTTTGGAAATGATACTCATGTTGTCATTAAGGGAAAAGGTTCGGTTTTTATAAAAGAAAAGGTGAAATCTAACAATGTTATGTATGTGCATGGATTAAAGCATAAACTGTTAAGCGTAATTCAAATGTGCAATCAAGGAATTGGAGTTTTCTTTAGCTCAAAAGCATGTGTGGTACGTGATCTTGATATAAGAGAAACAATCATAAAAGGAAATAGAACACCAATCAATTTGTATGTATTGAAAATTTGTAAAGAACAATGTTACTTGGGTAAATATTTAGAAAATTGGCTATGGCATAGAAGACTGGGGCATTTGAGCTTCTCCCAAATCAACAAATCTAGTAGACTCAAATTTGTTTGTGATATTCCCAATATTACTCTGCTTGAGGGTACTATATGCAAATCTTACCAATTCGGTAAGAAAACCATAGTGCAATTTAAAGCCAAAGAAGGATCAGCAAGTAAGCCTCTTGAAATCATTCATACTGATATATGTGGACCCATGAGAAAAAGGTCACCCCATGGAGAACAATACTATATTGTGTTTATTGATGATTTCTTTAGAATTTGTTGGATTGGGTTGCTAAAGCACAAATATGAAGCATTCAAAAAATGTTATATCTTCAAAGCATTGGTTGAAAATGAATTAGATCTAAAAATCAAGTGTCTTAGATATGATTGTGGAGGTGAATATATACCAGATGAATTCTTTGATTTTTGTGAACAACATGGCATAAAAGGACAGTTTTATATAGTTGGTACCCCACAACAAAATGACGTAGCATAAATAATGAATAGAACAGTTCAACAGATGGCTCAGGCTATGCTTGATGATTCAGGAACACCTGACACATTTTGGGGAGAAGCAACACATAATGCTGTAAACATTCTTTACAAAGCACATGTTCATGTAAATAGTGATAAAACTACATACGAGCTTTGGTATGGTAATCTTCCCACTGTAAATAATTTTAAAGTTTTTGGATCAAATGTTTTATCAAGAACAATGATGAAAAACTTGGCAAGTTTGAACCTAGAGCAGATGAAGGTATATTTGTTGGCTACTCTTCTAGAAGTAAAGCATATAAATGCTACAATAAGACTTTGGATGATTGTTGAATGCATTGACGTATTAATTGATGAATATCTCTTAGCTCCTAATGGGGAAATACAAACAAAAAATGAGGATGATGATGATGAATATATTCCTGCATCTAATAGAGATAATATAGAAGTTGAACCCAATGAAGCAGTAGAAGAAGATCTATCTGAAAAGGCTCCTTCCAGGTATGTTCAAAAGAATCATTCAGAATCCCAATTTTTTGGAGAAAAGGGATCAGGTGTCAAAAAAAGAAGAACTCTTGTAGGGTCTACTAGCTATCTAGCATTTTTATCCACCATTGAACCATAGAATGTCAATCAAGCTAGAAAAGATGAATGTTGGATTCAAGCCATGAATGAAGAACTTGATCAAATTGAAAAGACTCATACTCGGGAACTACTTCCAAGACCTCATGATAAAAATGTTATTGGAATAAAATGGATATTCAAAAACAATTTAAATGAAATTGGAGATGTTATTAGAAACAAGGCTAGACTTGTTTGTAAAGGGTATGCTCAACAAGAAGGTATATACTTTGAAGAAAAATTTTCTCCTATAGCTAGACTTGAAGCCATCATAATGTTTCTTGCTTTTTCAAGCTTTCAACAAATCGAAGTTTATCAAATGGATGTTAAATCTGCTTTCCTCAATGGTGACCTAGAAGAAGAAGTTTATATAGAAAAACCAGAAGGATTCATTTTGGGTAACGATGAAAAACTTGTGTGTAAACTTAAAAAGGCTTTATATGGTCTCAAACAATCTCCAAGGGCATGGTATTATCGTCTTGACAAATATATTCATCAAAAAAGATTTTCAAAGGGATCTGCTGATAGCAA
Organism: Pinus albicaulis; assembly: GCA_034641835.2. Taxonomy (NCBI): domain Eukaryota; kingdom Viridiplantae; phylum Streptophyta; class Pinopsida; order Pinales; family Pinaceae; genus Pinus; species Pinus albicaulis. The sequence continues at coordinate 1,159,281,708 of CM076570.1, read as the reverse complement.
CTTATACACAAAAACTGAAAAGGATAAACTACTGATTGTGGTTGTATATGTTGATGACATTATTTTTGGAATTAATGAAGAGTCCATGAGTCGGAAATTTTCTTCTGTTATGCAGCAAGAATTTGAAATGTCTTTACTGGGGGAACTAACATTCTTTCTTGGCTTACAAGTGCAACAAGCAACAGATGGCATATTCTTATTACAAGGAAAATATCTTAAGCAAATTCTGAAGAATTATGGGATGGAAGATTGCAAACCTATAAGTACACCAATGATGACCGGGTGTAACATCAGTTCTCATGATGATTCTTCCATGGTGAATCAACCAGAATATAGATCGATGATTGGAAGTCTACTTTATCTCATAGGAACAAAACCAAACATCATGCATGTTGTTGGGATTTTTTGACGATTCCAAGCTAATCCAAAAGAATCTCACCTTCAGGCTGTAAAAAGAATATTCAAATATCTTCAAGGAACTCAACACTTTGGACTATGGTATCCAAAGAATGTTGATCTCACTCTTGATGCTTACACAGATGTAGATTGGGCTGGAAATGTTGATGATCAGAAGAGCACTAGTGGTGGTACATTCTATATGGGGCCCTGATTGGTATCTTGGTTCAGCAAGAAGAAAAGCTCTATTGCCTTATCTACAACAGAAGAAAAATATGCGGCTGTCGCATCATGTTGCACACAACTTTTATGGATGATGCAGACTTTACAAGACATTCAATTCAAATTTTCACCTCTCATATCCATTATGTGTGATAATACAAGTGCCATTAGTATCTCAAAGAATCCTGTTATGCATTCCAAGACCAAACACATTCCTATCAAGTATCACTTCTTACATGAACAAGTGCTTGAACAAAAGGTGAAATTGGAGTATGTTCCCTCCAAAGAACAAGTTGCTGATATATTTACTAAACCTCTTCCCAGGGAAGCATTCGAATATCTCAGACAAAAGCTGGGATTTGTCTTTGCCACTCAAAAGATTAGATCTTCTTAAATTCAGAAGATTAAATTGGATACGTGGATTTCATGAAGGACATTTGCATATATATGCAAGTTTATATACCTAAAACTGCGTATGGGTTTTTGCTAGCACAATTTTTTGGGTCAGAATTTTCATAACAGTTGCGGTGTTGTTGGGTATCTCTGGTGATGTTCCATTTCTCACATTTTTGTTTCTTTCTCTAATATTTTTCTGAAGATTCCTTGATGATTTTCTGTTAAAACTGTTTAGGATGCATAAGCTAAGGGGGACCACTTGTCCTGTGATAAAGGATGCATTGTTGGCATTCTAAATGTTTGTTGTGGTCTGATCTCATGATTTAGATTCACTAGTATTTCCTATAAAAGTCATTTGATGAAAAGGACATATTAAGATCTAGAATGTAAATTGTTATATTCAGTCATGTAGGGACTTGTTCCAATTTGTAAACGCACTTGGTTGGGTAGTTCAGTCAAAATTTTTACACCTACTTGGTTGGGTATTTGAGTCAAATATGTATATCCACTTAGTTGGATCATTGATGCAAGTATGAGTAATTAGTGATAGGAAAGGTCATACTCGGTTGAAAAGTCATGTACTTCATTGAAAAATATGTCTGAATATTCAAGCATGAACTCAGGGGGAGCATGGTAATTTTTGTACAAGGGATGTTGATTTTCCCTTTGCCCTTGATGTCAAAGGGGGAGAATTCTGAGGATGGTTGAATACATATGCCTCATGTTTTAATGATTATGGTTGCCATCAAGTCCAAAGGGGGAGATTTTTGGTAATATGTTTCTTGTGTTCTATAATATTAAATTGATTGTCCTTGATGGAAAATCACTGGAAAAGGATGAAGTAACTACCTGTATCAAGAATCTCAGTAGTCTCTCAGAATTTTTGTGTAGTAGATTGGTTACTTTTAATATGTCACAATGTATACGGGGGTTTGTAAAGGCCAAGTCGCGTATGCACGTGGATAAGTATGTCCCAAGTTGTATATGCATGTTTGTGCTCCAAAATTATAATACCAGGGGGCTTTACCATGGTATTAACCCATAGTGTTGAGAAATGTATTATCTATTTGATTCCATCTAGGATTACCATCAGCAATTGAGTGGTTTTAACTCATGGTATTGGTAAAAGATAAATATATATAAGGAGAAGAAGATCATGATGCAAGGTGTGCATGAGTAAGGTTTGTTGATGAATTTTTTTTTTTTGGAGGAATATCTACATGGATGAACTCTGTTTTAATTGATAGATCTAAATCTATGATGCACCCATGGATAGAATGATAGTTCAAGATCTCTAGATCTGAAGATGATGAATCTCTAGTATGATCTATTAAAGAAATGATGAAGAACTAGCACAAGTCTGCTGAAGAAAATGAAGAAATCTGGGTAAGTGTTATAGATCTAGTCTTTTCTGCAAAATTTACATTTACAAATCTATATGAAAGTTGGTTTCAGTAAAAGCGCGTATATACACAGGTTCGCTCCACGAAAATCATGTATGGAAATTCAGGTTTTCTGAAGAATAGTATACATAGAAGTATACGCAGGTTGGTGTGCAGAAAAGCACGTAAGTACATGGCTTCAGTGAAGAAAAGTAGGGTATGCTATTTTAATTAATGACTGTTAAGGGTTGAGTTTGTATCTGAATATTTATTCTGAAGTCTGGGCTATTTCTGAATTTCTGGTTGCAGTGTTTTCACTGTTCTAATTAAAGTATTGGGCAAAATTTATGATTGATGATAAAGGGTTGTGTTGATGCTATTTGATCCAGTATGAAAATTGATGAAACATGCTCTACAGTGGGTCTGAGGGTTGAAGCCTTGAGTATGGAAGTATGATATTCCTACAAGTAGAAGCTAGTGTTATGCTCAGGGGGGTTGAAGCTCCCTTCCAGGAGTGGCTGGTAAATGAGAAGAAAGGGGGTTGGAGCTCCCTTCCAGTAGCAGCTGGAAAACAAGTGAAGGTTGCAACCTTCTGCAGGTAGAAGCCTGCGTACTGATATGATTCTGCATCAGTACAATGTTGTAAACAGTTTTCCATATAATAAATATTGAAGACAGAGATGACAACAGTGGTGGTTTTCTCGCGAATTGGATTTCCACTTTAAATATTGGTGTTCATGTCTGCTACACTTGTGTGATGTTTTATACTATTGTTACTGCACATATTTACTGATTATCTAACCTGATGCATAACTGGTAAATCTAATTTAAAGACTGTTTCTGAGAAGCTTTCTAAATTAGAAACTTATATCAGTATATGCTAGTTTATTTCAACATATCCGCGTGTATACATGAGTTCAGTTCATAAAAGATGTGTATGCAATTCTGCAAAAGAAAAGGTTAAATTTATAGTTATGATCTCTAAATATTGATTCACCCCCCCCTCTCAGTATTTTTCCAACAAATCCAACCCAAATTTCCAAATTGATTCGTGTAAACACAAGCAGAGAACACCAAACAATGTTCAATATACAGATATATACTTATATTACTCAATCAAATCGATTAGATATGAAATATATATATCATTCAAGAATCCATTTCACAAGAGATAGAGACATATATATGGGAAAGTAAACAACAATGTTTATTAAAGAGTAGAAGGGGGAGGTTATAGCCAATGGTCGATTTGTTACCAACCAGCTCCAGCTTCATTCCAGCCTCATCACATCCAACATCATACCAGCAACATATCAGTACTTTCACTCTCTCAAATGAGAATCCAACAACATAACTTTACAAAATTTCTTCCTCTTCTAGCACTAGGATGAATGCTTAATTTATAAGGAAACTGATGGTAGTTTCTCAATGATTGACTTTCTAGTAATCAAAGAGACATGTTTCCAAGTCCATAGGTGTTAGATGGACACTTGGATTTGATGTTTGAAACATATGGACTCTTTTTGAAGGCACTGACCATGTGGAGATTCCTGGAACAATGAGAATTCTTCTCCCAGGTGACCAACGCACTCTAGAATGTCAGGGAGTGCACTGCAACACACCCTTGAATGGAGTATGTTGCATTGCAATGAAGTTAGTCCTTTTAGAGGCTTCATTGGTGAGTCAATAAGTGATATCAAATATACTTAAAGCTTGGAAATCTCACAATCGAAGCCATGAATGAATTTTATTCTCTTAGGGCATATAGAAACTAAAATATAAGGGGATGATAGACCCTATTTCATTGGTCCTGGGGATGATGTCTAGTTTTACCAGGTCATGGGGGATGATGCCCAAATTCATCTATAATAGCTACCCCTTAAAGCATGAAGTCAAAATAAGAATAGTATTTGGATGAGATGCCTTACGATGTGATGAACTGGAACTAAAGTGGGCGGTGACCTACATCAATCTACAATACATTACATCATGCTATTTTCATCTTGAGCACAAATTGATGAGGGAGGCATTCCTATGCTCAACACATAAAATATCTAATAACATGTACATAGTTCAGAAATTCATCTACATTGGAATGTTTCCCAATACATACATGGGTACAAATATAGGCCCATGCTCATATCATGATCTATATGTAAAGTCATCGTACAAATGATGTGTACAAAAATCCTGATATTGCAGCTCGAATGGATTAAACTAGATTTGAGTTCTTCTTATCTCATTCCCTCGATCGTTCATGTACAGGTCTAGCCATGCAAACATATCATTTATATTCAAACATGGGAAGACATCGTTTGATTACTAGCCAATGATGTGAACTGTTAACGAATGTGAGAGAACCACCATTGATGTTAATGGCTCTCAAGGTACTACAGTAAAATTTTCAAGATTTGAATAGATGATTTGATGTCAAACGACAAAAAAATTCTTTTGGTCAAAGGTCCGGAAGCGAGTAACTTGTCGATGATGTAACAAGCCTCATGGTATTCGGAGATGATGTTTCTAAGTAAACTTCCTACATGATGAGCTTATGTTGACATGGAGCCACTTTATCGTGAAATGGGAGTTACTAATTTCGGAGAAAAAATATGACTTGATATAGAAATGTTGAGGGATGACTGTCATGAAAATGAAGGTTTATGAGTATTGCAGAAGGATGAGTATTCACTAGATGACTTCTCTTGACCATATCGGTGACACTGAGATGAGTTGGTAGCATTGACCCAAAACTAAAGTGAGGGTATGATGAACCATAGGTATGAATGAACCGTTAAGAATATTACCCAACGCAAAAATTCACGATGATGGAGTGAAAGTGTCATGTTCAAGAGTGACCTGCTACCATAAAGCGTTTTGTTCTCTTTCCAAAATTTTCACTAGTCATTTTTCGACCAGTACCTCTTTATTTTTTAACAAGATTGACGATGATAACATATGCTTGATCTATAATTCAACCCTTTGGGCGAATGCATCACTTTTTAATTATTTAACGAGTCTAGCGATAAATGAAACTTGATTCTTTCCATGATCGATAAGCCTGCTGCTATGATAGCCCAGGCCGTTTTCATATTTAGAGAGTTTGAAAAATAGGACAAAAGAAAACTCCATGAGTCCTTTCTCGTAAATTTGTTGCTTAGATCCAAAAAAGTGTAAAATGATACCTAAGAGAAACTCCTACCCATGTTCAACTAAGGTTTTCCTTTTTCATACATAATCTATCTCAGTCCGGAAAAGGGTTAAACTTATATTGAGTAGATGTCATTTCATTTACTTTTACGAGTTCGAAAAGGCAAGTGCTCGACAATATTTTCACATTATTGGAGTTTTAAAAGAGCTAAAAGAAGACTCCAGAGGTTCCTTTTTCACTGTTATCGAAGCTCGAAAAAGAGATAAAAGTTTGCTTGAAGTCCTTTTTCCTTTTTATCAAAGCTTGGAAAAGAAGAATAAAATTACACTTTGGACAACTTTCAATTTAATTTATGAGCATGAAAATATGGAAATAATTCTACATTTTCATGTGTTTTCCAAGCATGAAAAAATAGCAAAAGCATCTCGCGGTTTTCATGAGTTTAATGACTCTTGAAAATGATAACCAAAATGGACTCGAGATGGTTTTGAATGCCCCCTGCAAGAGCACATGTATATGTAATGTTCCCAACTAAGGAATATCTACACTATTGGGAAAAATCTGAGTTATTACCAATGTGGAGCTTTAGAAAACCATGAGCATGGAAATTTAGATTAGCTCATTAGATTTTAAATAACATCATACCAGTATATGAAATAACCTTATCAAGAGTTAGGCCTATATTCTCTTTCCTGGGTGGGGAAATGCAGCAATACAGGGCATAAAATTGGAAATCTGAAAATGATAAGCTATATAACGGTCCTGTTATAATGAATAAGATTAAAATATATATAATAAAAACATATAAATCATTCCTAGCTACATCAGAAACTTTCACTTTGTTTCATGATCCGGAAAGTGGGGAAAAACGGAATTTTATGCCCTAAAAAGGTTGTTCTCAGAAATTAGCATAAACATAAGTAGGGTAAATGGTTGGAGATGATACATTAGGTAATGAGGGACCTATTATCTGAATTTCAGCTCAAAAAAATGCTTCTAGCTATGGTAAACAGCTCCGCATTTCCTGACTAGGCTAGAAAACATTGATTTCCCATGACTTTGCTAAACAAAAATTTCTGAATACTATGAGAGCATAATTTTCATGAGGGCTTCTAAAGAAAATGAAGGAATAAGTATTATAATAATTTTATATTAGTAATAGAGAAAATAAATGGAGGTTTAATCACTTATACAGTAAAAATAAGACACCGGGCAAGGTTTCCGGCAAAATGCATGTACAAAGTAGCACTACAGAAAATAACACAGTTCACTACAAAACTGTATTAAACATAATTTAATATGACATATAAATGCTGAATAATACAGAGAATGGCCTTAGGCCTTCTTATTGGAGCTCCTGGAGGGAAAAAAGCACCTCCTCCTCAAAGATTAGCATACAATCAATGGATGTAGCTCTACTGATGATGCTCCTACATAAAAGATGTCGTTTACTGAAGGAGACTGCGTTGTGGCTGAATTTGGATGAATTTTCTTAAGCCAAATACATAAATGAAGCTCTAATCCTTCCCTCTTGATCCCTTAAGAAAGCTGATCTAAAGAGAGGATGGAATTCGCGCATGGGAATTCTTTGCACTAAGGAGTGCACCAACTCCGGCTAAATAGCTGAAGCTTGCAATTAGTCACAAGACTAAGAAAAATGAATACATGAATAAATCCCTTTGATGCTATGCCTTCCTTTTATCTTTGGTGAGCCTCCTCACCCCGAACCCCACACAATGTTGAGGTGACTTCTTCATGAAGCTTCCTCTTTCAAAATTGAACTGCCCTAGCTTGCTTCCCTCCTCTTGTGGTTGTGTTGTTGACTTGGTCAACTAATCCACCTCGAATGCCTCTTTCACACTAAGGATATTCAATATATTTCTCATATATGTGTTTAGGCTGATCCTTGCTCACATTGAGCTAGTTTACTTGAGTGTTTTCTTCCTCCTCAAGAATGCATGTTGACTTAGTCAAACTTGGCTATGTCCTCATCTAGTTTGTCCTTTTTCACACTTGGAAGTGTAAAACCAGCTCCTAAGATTATTTCCTTCCTTAATAAGGTGGAATTTATTCATAATTTTATTATTCATGGGCCTTCTTATCCATTTATTCCTATTCTAAGTGAAAGTAACAAAATCTAATGTTCCAAATTGCTATGTGAAAATTTGGGAACAGTACAGTCCTCCCCTCCCAAATGTTTCTTGTCCTCAAGCAACTGCAAGGATAAGACTGAAGAGTATCCTCTCCTCCCATGTAGAAACCTCATATGATGCAATCCTCCAAGGATCCAGGTGATGTATCATCAATATATCTCCAATTTTCTCCTCCCAAGTGTGTAAGATATCTAAATAGCTGACATTATGTGGTAGTGGAACATCTATGGAAGCAAAAATGGGTTGTTTGAAGGTTCTCTTGAAACATGAGGGATGATATGAAGTGGGATTCATCATCCCCCTTTGAATATCTTCCCCCTAAGTTATCAAACAAAATGATTCACTCTCCAAATCGACAACTCTTGAAGGATCTCTTCCACCTTGAGGTCATGCAGAATAGGTGGGCTGAAAATATGAATATGGTAGACAAGAGAGCCTACCCCGCATTGCATTCCTCTCCACTTAAGATAAGTGTAGAGAATTTGCTGATTTTGGGCTGCAATAATGTTGCCCTCCAATGGCAAGAATGAAGCTAGACCTCCAAAGGTCCCTCTCCCAGCGCTGTGAATCAGGCTGGCCCAAACCATCTCATACATAATGGATAAGAAATCATCATCATAAATCATCTCATCCATATCATGGCCCTCCTCATTAAGATTCAAATATGTTGCTGTATAGGCCATGTCCTTTCCCATGATCCACTTAGAGCATGCAATGCATAAAGTTTGGGGTTTCTCCTCCCCCAAGAACACATCCACTCCATGTGTTCCTCCTCCAATCATGCTCCTCATATAGGTAGAAATAATATCAGCAAGTAGGATCATGATCAGCATCATAATGAGAGAAAGACTAAAGGCTTCATATGGCGCTAGAAGGTACCAACAGTCTCCCAAGTGGTCATAGCACAGTCTTCCCCACTGCAACTTCAAACAATAGCATGGCAATTTTCCTCTTGATAGATGGCTAGTTGTGTAAGTCACCACATCTACCAGCAAGTGGTAAATGGTTGAGTGCATCAACTGAGCATACAAGGAGTAACTAAACACTTTCCCCAAATAATATAGTAGATGGTTTTCTCCATCATAATAGCTGGCCAAGAACGGTCCATGGAGCCTAAAAGGAAACTTGCCCCTTTGAAGAGTAATGCACTGCAAAGAAATGGTAAGAGCATGGAAATATTCTGTGGTACAATCAATAAATGAAAAAATAGAATTCTTACCATGTAATGCAAACAATATGGTGATAAGATCCATAGATGAATCCTCCATAGTGGCATGACATACCCATATGAAGAGAAATGAAGCACATGCTGCATGAAAATCCTCCTTCTCATGTCTACAAATACAATTCAAGGAGAACACACCACAATAACCCATGAGTCCACCCACCAATCTACCAATCTCACCTCTTCTATGCCCATCAAGTGCATCAAACATGAAGTGATCCTGGGAACACTCCATCAACAAGCTCATGCTCCAAGGTGACAGCGCTGTTGGCCTATACAAATAGGCTCCTGCCAACTCATGAATCCATTCTCTGACATGTCCAATTTCAAAGACCTCTCCCATAATGTTTCCATCTCCTCCCATTGCAACATCATGCCAAATTTGAGAGCAACTCAGTCCTTGCTCTCTCTCTGTCCTCGAGAGCAACAAATGTCTTTGTTGCCCCATCATACCTCCATCATGCAACTCATGTGGTGAAAACATAATGATCATGTCACCATCATGCATCCACACTCCTTGCTATCTCATGATGCAAGTACCTTTCCAAGTACTCTCCTCCCACATACCCTTGGAAAAAGGATATGTCTCATGGTGGCCAAACTCTCTCAAGAGTAGCCAATGCAGTTTTGCCTCCTGCTGCCTAGTATCATAGAGTTGCAAGTAACTCTCTAACTTCTTGCTCTCTATCCATTTGTGCACCAATGAATGCCTTCTATCTTCCTCCATCTTGGTATTCCTCCAAAAGGGACTATCATCCTCCCATATCAGATCTTCCTTCTTGCATTTCATAAGAGGCTGAAATGCAACTCCTTGGATATCTTCAAGAAAATATCTCTCACCAATGATTATCTTGGACCCATAAGGATCCAAAGGGGCTGAAAGAAAATCCTCCTTGCTGCGACCTCTTGATAGTGTTGTAACCCTCCTCCAGGGTGTTTTGGCTATCTCATGTGTCAACTCCCGGATGAACATGTGGTTCTGCATGAATTTTCTTAGAGCAAAATTCACTCCAACCTCTAAGAATTCACACTCCAACCTCAAGGGTTGTGTGTAACGCATTAGTGATACATGAGGTTGAGAGTTCAAATCTCCCTTGAACCCTTCAAGCTTGCACAATGAAGTGAAATCCTGGTGCTTTATCTTAGCAATATGATTTGATCATGCACCATATGCAAACAAATCTCCAACCCTTTCCATAAATTTTCTGAAATGTTAAGACATGGAAACTTAGGCATACCTTTGTGAGCCCTTGGGACATCTTTTGTGCCTGTAAGACATCCTCTCTTCAATGTGTTGGCTGATCCAACTGCTGGCGTCGGAGGTTGCTCTCTCAAGGCCATGGCAGCGTTGGTACTTCCTCCCTCCCATGGTGGTGTGGGTCTATTCTCCTCTGATATTCCTCCATCGAAGGTTCTGATCAGATCTCGAGTAAACTCAAAAAAAGAGTTCACCCTTGTGTGGCTCAAGTTTCTGCACCACCAATCATTGGCTTCACCCTCCAGGTGCAACGCTCCAACTTCTTCTGCCTCCTCCTCTACCACTAGATGAAGTAGGAAGAATTCCTCAAGATTCCTTGCCCAAGTTCTTGTTGTAGTTGACCCATAAAAATTAGACAATAGGAACCTATTGCCTTTGATCTCTCCTTTTCTATAGGGTATTCTCTCTTCTCTCAATTGAGTAAACTGAGGAAAATCTAGGGTTTCTTTGATGGCCCTAGGTTGGCACTTGTATTATGCCAAATATCCACTTAGGATTTCATTCTCTAAGTGGTCTCCTTGCTCTTCACCTCCTCTACAAAAACAAGAAGTGCATGCATCTGTTTCTGCTTCTTGAAACCTTCTAGAAGTCTCACTGCAATTCTCTCCTCCTTGAAACCCTTATGGAGTTTCAATACATTTCTCTTCTGCTTTCCTCTTAGATATGAAAATGGATGAGAATAAGCTCATCCTTTCCATCATTTTCTTCTCCTAACCTTCTTATCTTCTGATTGGATCTAAAATCCATAGGCTGAGCCAAGATGGAAGCTCTGATACCACTGCTAAGCCAAGATGGAAGCTCTGATACCACTGTAATGTTCCCAACTAAGGAACAACTACACCATTGGGAATAAACTGAGTTATTACCAATGTGGAGCTTCAGAAAACTATGAGCATGGAAATTTATAGAATCTCATTAGATTTTAAATAACATCATACCAGTAGATAAAAGAACCTTAGCAAGAGTTAGGTCTATATTCTCCTTCCCAGGTGGGGAAATGCAGCAATACAGGGCATAAAATTGGAACTCTGCAAATGATAAGATGTATAACAGTCCTGTTATAATGAATAATATTAAAATATGTATAATAAACACATATAAATAATTTCGAGCTACATCAGAAACTTGCACTTTGTTTCATGATCTGGAAAGTGGGGAAAAGGGGGATTTTATGCCCTAAAAAGGTTGTTTTCAGAAATGAGCGTAAACATAAGCAAGGGAAACAGCTGGATATGATATATTAGGTCATGGGGGACATATTATCTAAATTTCAGCTCAAAATAATGCTTCTAGCTATGGTAAACAACTCCTCCTTTCCCGACTAGGCTAGAAAACATTGATTTCCCATGACTTTGCTAAACAGAAATTTCTGAATATTGTGAGAACATAATTTTCATGAGGGATTCTACATAAAATTAAGGAATAAGTCTTATCAGAAGTTTATATTAGTAATAAAACAAATAAATGGAGGTTTAATCACTTATACAGTAAAAACAAGACACCCAGCAAGGTTTCCGGAAAAATGCGTGTACAAAGAAGCATTGTAGAAAATAACACATTTTTCTGTAAAATTTTAGTAAAAATAACTTAATATGACATATAAATGCTGAATAATACAGATAATGGCCTTAGGCCTTTTTATTAGAGCTCCTTGAGGGAAATAAGCACCTCCTCCTCAAATATTAGCATACAATCAAAGGATGCAGCTCTACTGCTGCTGCTCCTACATAAAAGATGCAGTTTACTGAAGGAGACTGCATTGTGGCTGAATGTGGATGAATGGAATTAAGCCAAATACATAAATTAAGCTCTAATCCTTCCCTCTTGATCCATTAAGAAAGCTGATCTAAAGAGAGGATGGAATTCCTGCATGGGAATTCTTTGCACTAAGCAGTGTAGCAACTCCGACTAAACTATTGAAGCTTGAAATTAGTCACAAGACTAAGAAATATGAATATATGAATGAATCCCTTTGATGATATGACTTCCTTTTATCTTTGGTGAGCTTCCTCACCTCAGACCCCACACAATGTTGAGGTGACTTCTTCATGAAGCTTCCTCTTTCAAAACTGCGTTGCCCTAGCCTACTTCCCTCCTCTTGTGGATGCGTTGTTGACTTGGTCAACTAATCCACCTCCAATGCCTCTTTTGCACTAATTATCTTCAATATAGTTCTCATATATGTGTTTAGGCTGATCCTTGTTCACATTGAGCTAGTTTACTTGAGTGTTTTCTTCCTCCTCATGAATGCATGTTGACTTAGTCAAACTTGGCTATGTCCTCATCCAATTTGTCCTTGTTCACACTTGGAAGTGTAAAACCAGCTCCTAAGATGATTTCCTTCCTTAATAAGCTGGAATTTATTCATAATTTTATTATTCATGGGCCTCCTTACCCATTAATTCCTCTTCTAAGTGAAAGTAGAAAAATCTAATGTTCCAAATTGCTATGTGCAAATTTGGGAACATTATAGTATAATTCTCCATACAATAGCACATGTCCTGCAATATTCATTTCATTTATCTGAGTGCAGTACTGATTACTAATAGCTAGATGGAATGAAGGTTCATTACTAAGATCATATGGAAAACTCCTCTTGATTATGAGAGTATTTGTTTCATTTTTTAATGAGCTTGACACAGGAAAAGAGCTTTTCTCATGATCTGTTTCATTTTTTAATGAGGTTGACATAGTAAACAAACTATCCTCATGACCTGATTCATTTTTTAATGAGGTTGACACAGTAAAAGAACTATCCTCATGGCCTGTTTCATTTTTTAATGAGATCGAAACAGTAAAATAACTATCCTCAAGGGAAGATGTTTAATTTATAGAGGTTGACACAGGAAAAGAACTATCCTAATCACCTGATTCATTTTTTAAAGAGGTTGACACAACAAAATAACCATCCTCATTGTGCAGTCGGATGAGCGTGCACTGGAAAAGACGCAGTCTAACGGAGTCATCATTTAAGGAGTTCGATGAGCACCACAAATGATAAGTTATAACATGTGTTGGCAGGTATTCTCCAGGGTTTTAATTGAATTTTGGAATGCCATAGGGTAATTTCAGTGGAATCATCAGCCACTAAGGAAAATAATTGATGGGACCAGCTTGATATTCCATTGAAGATGTGAATAAAGGATCAAGTCATTCAGTACTCATAAGGGAGGAACCAAATAATATTCCAAATGATGACATGGGTGAAGTTAATGGAAAAAACATCAAATATGAAGAAAAAATAGATGCTATCATAGCTGAAATAGATGGTTTAGTCTGGATGTCATCTCAGCCATGGTCAAATGACCCAGTGTATACCATATAGGATCTACGAGAACTCGAATTGACATAAGATAAAATAAAGTAGTGTGGGGTGTTTGAGGAAAAGTTTAGTAAAGATAAAGGTATGATCCAAAATGGGTTGGAGTCCAAGTTGTTTTTTTTTGTGGTATTTATTCAATCGAAATAAAACCAGGTGGAAGGATTTCACCATCAGGCCTGAAGTATATTTCAGGTGGTTGAATGTATTATAAGGGAGACTCAATGGCTACAATAGATTTTGGGGTGACCAATACAGGAATAACTTTCAGTTTTGCGACTTAGGGATTCATATGTTCTGGTAAAAGAATGATAGGATCTGGATCAACTTCCAGTTGAACAACGTCGAGTTCGGGAGGTATGGTCTCACTGGTTGGATGGATCACAAACACAGGTAGCTATGAGGACTCTGTCTCAACAATAGTAAATGAAACAGGATTTGTAGAAAAAACTTGATATGACTTTGGTATATGTGACGATGATGTCACACTAGAGGTACTGATAATACTTGTTTCGATAGAAGTATGTTGCCTTCGCCGACCAGAAATGGCTTCCAGTGGTAAAGGTGGTTTAAGTGATATTCTACGCAAACGATGGGGAAAGGGATTTTATTCCTGCAGGATGACTGATTAAATTTATGACGAAAAAGAAATGAAAAAAATAAAAGGGTAATTCTTGGAAAAACATTTACCAAGTAATTGTGAATTGCAAAATACCTCCTAGAAAACCAAGAATTACGGGCAGAAAATCTCCCCAAATGTTGTGTTCGGTGTATCACAAGTTACAAGGTGCCCGAATTAGTCACCTATGGATGGATAGCAACCTAAATTCCCCCCCCCCCCAAAATATACCCAAACGTACCTTCAGACCCAAGTCTGTATTAACATTTTCTAATGTGAAACCGCACATTGATAGCACCCCCTTATACTTTTCATACTAGAACAACGCCCTATATACCTGGAGGTACATGGACTAGCTCGGATATACTTACGTACATGGAGTGAGGTATCACATTAGGAATGTATCGCAGACAAGTTAGTGATAGCTTCTATGTTTAAAGACACTGGAACATGTCTCTAGCCTAAACCTTCTAAATTTTATTGTTAATGTTCCAATTCTTTCGTAGGTAAATTGATGTAAATTTTAAGTTGATCTTGTTTAAAATTTTGTCTTTGAGGTTCACTGCGTGATGTGATTGAAATTCCTAAAAATTCAAATAAATGATCAACAAAATTTTCAATTTAGTTTTTCAATGAAAATCCTAGCTAATGAGGGAAAGAGCAATAAGTTTTTGAGAAAAAAACAAAGAGCACAAACTAAAATGAAACTTTCCTAACTTGTTCCTATGAAACACACAAAATTCACTATATGCACTTGCATTTTTTTATTTTCAGCTCCCTTAATGTGAATGAAAGAAAGGAAACTATATGCATAAATCAATAAAATAAGTGTTTTGTTATTTGAGAAATGAGGAATGAAAAAAAAAATTCTCTTTGAGGAAAAATGAAGAATGGAACTACAAAATTTTCTACAGGAAACAAGGAATGAAACAACAATTTCCTTTACGAAAACAAATTAATCTAATGCAGAAATTAAATACTTTGAATTTGATTTGCAAATGTTAAAGAAAAGCCCTAAAGAGACATTGAAAAAATTTACTTTCCAAAGGAGGAAAAATCAGGAAATTTTAGTTGCCTCTAAGAGGTATCAAACATTTGAGAATACAACAAACAAGTGGCTAAGAATGATAGGAATGAAAAAATTATATGGAATTTGGATGGCTAATGGGGCAACACAGTCTCTAAGGGGAAATAGTGAGTTGTAGAGCATCCCTGAGTGGGAGACAATGCACTGTGGTGCACTGTTCCTTGACCGAAATTGTGTTGGGAACAAAGGGATTAAAAAATCAAGTAGTATAACACACTTCTAATGTAATATTCCTAAATTAGCATACAACTAATTGGAATATTAATTTTTCTCTTGTCATTTAGTTAGATGAATAAATGGGTAGGGAGACCCATAAATATCTTTAGTAGGAATAAAATCCCTCTTAATAAGAAAAGGGATCACCTTCATAGTTGGATAATGCACCCTCATGTGTGAACAAGGGATAATGCATGTGGACAAGGTCAAGTTTGAAAAACTCGACAACGCTGGTATGGAGGGAGTGGATAATCAATGAGAGACAACACAAAGTGAATGGGAGGAAGTCTCCATGATATTAGAAATGCTAATGAGTGGGACCTAAGGTGAGAAGGCTCACATTGTTTATAAGGAGGGAAAGGTAGCCATAGAAGATTATGTTATTGATTATTGATTTTTTGGTCTATATGACTTCTTGCACTCTCAGACTATTTAGCAGAGATTGTGTGCTATTTAGCACCAGGTGTTCTCAAGCGGGGATCCCACCTCTTCCCTTAAGGTAGCCTCTAGGAAGAATATTGTACTATCATTTACATATTTCGGTATTCTGGCCAAGTAGCAGTCTTCAGTTATAGTGCTGTAATTGTTCAGATTTGTGTTTTGTTGCAGGGTGTTGTAGTGGAGGGTTGAGAAACCCACTTTCTGAGCTAGTTTCTCAGGGGAGGAATCATTCTTCTCATTGGGAGATCATCAAGGGAGGTTCTTGAGATTTCATTCACATATTCTCACCAGGCCAACCTATTCCCATCATCTACATCACAGATTCCCTCTTTGACTGCATTATTTTAGTAAGTATTTGCAGTGGAGGTTTCAGTGCTTGTTTTGGAGGGTGAGATCATTAGTGTTGGGATCAGTGTTTCACATGAAGGATCTATTGGAGGAGATATATTAATTTAGATATAATTTTCGGCTATATACATCTAGTTATTCAGTTGTAGCTGAAATTCATCCATACGAATGCATTCCGTAATTTTGTACTTTTTGGTATTTTCGGGAACCCGTCCTGGTTTGACTTGGAAATATGTTTGGGAGCCTAGATCTTCACTCCCAGCATTGTTTGAGCTATATAACAGCAGATACACCTTTTTATATCTTTTTTTAACAGTTTATTCTCTAAAAATACACTGTCATGGTTCATGGCACTTGTATAGAAGCACTTTTCTCTTGTATTGACATATTTTCTTAGAGGAGGCTCATTTTGTATTACTTGAGGGACTTCATCCTCAATATCTTGTGCCTATTATTTGCTGATATGTTTAATAATATGGATGTACATTTTTTCATATCATGGGGTATTGAATTATTCACTGCTATCTCCATTATTGTGTTCATATATTGCTGCCTCCCCATTTGGGAATATTGCAATGATATCAGAGCATAATCTTGGCTCAACCTGTGAGTTTCAGCCAATATGTTATATGAACAAGAAGATAAGAGAACGAGATATAAAATGTCAGAAGGAATGGGATTTGTCTCATCACTGTTCAGATCTATGAAGAACCTCTTCGAGGACGTCAAGTAGATGGAAGAGGAGAGATGCAATGAGACCTCAAAAGGGTTTCAAGAAGAGGAAGGTCCATGAATTCCCTATCGGTAGAAGAAAGAATCGGTATTGCATAGAGCTCCAAATAAACATACTATGCCCTTTCCTTTTGAAGAAGAAGACAAAGGCATGGAGATGGAGGACACTTAGATCATGAGATTCTAAGTGAGTATCTTGCAGAATATAAGTCTCAACCTAGAGCTTTCAAGGAAAATATAACTCTCCCACTTCTCATTCAACTCAAAGTAGAAAGAAAACCTCGCAGCAATGGATTTCTATTATCTACTTTTGATGGGTCATCCACATGCACAACAAGAGCTCGGGGAATGAAGTTGGATTCATTTTTCCTGATACATCTATTAGTAGAGAGAGAAGGTATTGATATTGCAGCGCTGCACCTTCAAGGTGAGGAAAAAATTTGGTGGTTTAACCATTTGAGTCATGCAAGAGTAACTGCACATGCAGATTTTACTCAAAGGTTGATCAAGAAGTTTGACAAGAAGAAATCAGAGGAGAAGAGGCCTTCACCACTACTTGCTGCAGGACCACTTGCATCAGGAGAAATAACCCTTTCACCTTTTCAAAGTGGTCTTGATCTCTTCATATTTAGAGTCCCATACACTATTCTGGATATGCATGAGGAGGAGGAGACTTGTGCCAGCACTGATGCAACCATAGAAGGGAAGCCATCATCATCAGTAGTTTTGGAATCCATCACACCTGAGGAAGGAAACATTGTAGAAGTACAAGATGTTCCCAAGGTTTACCTATGTATGCACATCTTTCCATTCCATATTATTACAGCACAACATATGGAGGATTATGAAAACATGTTATTAAGGAAAATGCCTGACCTAGGGTCAAATCACATTGCTAATTTGGAGCAGCAAACAATCAATATGTTTAGGAACCTTGATTTGTTGAAGGAGGATATGTATATTCATCCTTGTATGTCATTTTTGAGCTGCACACAAATATTGGTGTTGGAGTGTAGATTTGTGGAGGATAGGATGAGCATTTTCCTAAGAAATCCAATGCAGAACTATATGTTCAACATTGAGCATGAGCGTGACACAGTAGATGCACCATCATAGAGATCAGCAGCATTGTCATGGGGCAGTGGTGATGGGTTGGGGGCCCAACCATTATTGGAGAATTCCAATGACCTTTCTACATGTATAGCAGAGGATAGGTAGATCGTTGATGAGAGGCATCTTATCTTCGATTGTTATGATGGACCTTTCTTGATGAGAATTTCACAACTCAATGAGAATATTTTTCCTTCAGTATATTTGGATCGTTATGGACCCAACATGGTCATTTATGAGTGGTCTTAATTTGGATATCTCTAGGAGATTGCATCTCAACATCCCATGAAATGCAAAGATAGAAATATGATTTGGGAAGATGGTATTCTCGATTGGAGGAATACTAATTTTGAGCATGATGATAGATACTCACGATGGGTTGGATGGGTGACGCTGATAAGAAAGAGGTTAGAAATCCACCTTCATATCTATGACACAGGGCAGCAGGAGACAAGGCTGCGTTGGCTACTCTTGAAAGAGTTTGGTCATCATATGAAACATCATATTTCAAAGGGTATGTTATTGGATGGAGCTTGGAATGGAACTTGCATCACATGGAAGGAAGGAGTTTAGGTGCATTGTGATGATATGGCATTTTTCATGTCAATCATCATATTTTCACCATATGATTTGTGTGATGGAGGTGTGGGGAGGCAACAAGAGTTGTTGTTTCTTTCGATACTCTTGGGAGAGTATGGACTGATTTTATCCCATACTTTGCATGATGTTGCAGGAGTAGATGGTGGTGTTGGGCCAGAATTGTAATCTATGGATAAAATACACTTCCCTAGACTGGTGTATAGTCTATAAAAACAGGTGAAAGACTGCACTACCCTTTTTCCTAACTCAGAACAGATATACAGAGAGGATTGGATGCTTACTTGTTTCAGACGCTTCCAAATATCTCCTTTCTGTCGCTTCCACTACAGCCTCAACTTCAAGTGGTTTCAAATAGTTGAATGCTTCCTGCAAGAAAGAGCACTAAAACAATAGAAGATACAATGATCTAGATATCTATTGAAGTTAATTAGCTAAATCAGTTAAGAATAAACTACATTCATCAACAAATATTTTACAACATGGAAAATCAAAGTAAACATGGATGCATGTAGGGAAAAACAAGAAGTACTCTTTATTGATGATAGAAGGAGAGGTTACAACCTAATGATTGATTCATCATGACCTTCCAGCAAAGTTCCTTAGTCTCATCACAACATAATTCTCTCCACCAACAACTCCATAAATCAAACTCTCTATTGAAAATTCTCCAGCATTTCTCTACTCAAATTATTCCTCCTCGAACACTTAGCTTTGTGTTCAATTTATAGATGAAATGTAGGTTGTTTTGCAATAAATTACATTCCAAAAATAGGTAGGACATGTTTTCTAGTCATGTAGATGTCAAATGGACATTTGGATCTAAAGCATGACACACATGAACCCTTCTAGAAGACACTGGCCAAGTGGAGATTCCATAACAATGACAATTTCGCTCCCAATGTGACCAACACACCTTTGAATGTCGGGAAGTACTTTTTAGAGAAGCCCAAAATGGAGCTACTTGCATAGGCAACACACTTAGGCCCCTTAGAACCTACGTTGTTGACCTCCCACATGTTTAATAATAAGCTTCAAACCATGGAAAAGCCCTGCTTTGATGAAAATATTGTTTGATTCATGAATGTTTCCTGTATTAGGGCATATAGCAACTGAGATGATAGGGAATGATAGACCCTTTGATCATCGGTCCTGGAGATTCTTCCCAGTTAACCAGGTCATTGGGAATGGTGCCCAAATTGACCTATAACAATTGCCCCCTAAAGCATGAGATCCAAATAATAAGAACATTTGATTGAGATGCTTTACACTGTGATGAGACTGGAAACAATGCAGAACAGTCACCTGCATCAATATTACAATACATTACATCATGATATATCCTCTATTGATCATACTTGCTGAGGGTAGGCATCCCCATAGTCAGCACATAAAACAATCTAATAACATGTACATAATTCAGAAAGTTGTCTACATTGGAATGTTGCCTAGATGCAGACACGCCTACACATATAGGCCCATGTTTTGATGAAAATCTATATTTAAGGTCACCGTATAGATGATGTGTACAAAAATCCTGAAATCGCAGCCTGGATGGCTGAAACTAGATCCGGTGTCTTCTTATCTCATTCACTCGATCATTTGGGTACAAGTCTAGCCATGCGAATATATGATTTGTCGTCGAACATGGAAATACATCGTTTGATTACAAGCCAATAACGAAATTTGTTAACAAACATGAGAGAACCACCATTAATGAAAATCGCCCGAAGATACTGTAGTACATTTTGTAAGGCATGAATAGATGATTTGATGTCGAACGCCAAACAAAATATTTTGGCCAAAAGTCCAGAAGTGAGGATCTTGTCGATGCTGTAACAAGCCTCATGGTACTGGAATCTAATGTTTCTAAGTGAAGTTCCTGGATATTGATTTTTAGTCGATAGGAAGTCACCCTATTGAAAAACTGGAGTTACTAGTTTCGGAGACAAGGGTATGAGTTGATATAGCAATTGTCAGGGATGACGGTCATGAAAATGAAGGTTTATGAGTATTGCAGATGGATGAGTTCTAAATCACTAGATGACATCTCTTGAACATATCAACAACACTGTGAGGAGTTGGCAGCATTGACCCAAAATCGAAGTGAAGGTATGATGAGCCATAGGTTTGAATGAACTGTCAAGATGATTACCCAACCCAAACAGTCATGAACATGGAGTGAAAGAAGTGTCATTTTCAAGAGAGACTTAGTACCAAAAAGAAACTTTACTTTCTTTTCCCAAATTTTTCCCGGTCATTTTTCGACCAGTACCTCTTTATTTTTTAACAAGCTTGAGGAGGATAACATTTTCTTGATCTATAATTCAACCCTTCGGGCAAATAAAGAATGAAGTATCGCTATTTAAAAATTTAACGAGTCTAGTGATGAATGAAACTTGATTCTTGCCATGATTGACAAGCCCGTCGCTATTTTATGTCTTAATGAGCTTAACGACAGTGACAGCCTGGTCCTTTTTCATGTTTAGAGAGTCTGGAAAAAAGGATGAAAGAGGACTCCAAAAGTACTTTTTCATAAATTTGTCTCTCAGATCCGAAAAAGTGTAAACTAATATCTGAAAGAACCTCTTTGGTCATGTTTAACCAAGGTATTCCTTTTTCAAAAATAATCCATCTCAGTCTGGAAAAGGGTTAAACTTATACTGAGTAGGTATCAATTAATTTACTTTAATGAGCTCGAAATGACAAGTGCTCAGCGATATTTTCACATTATCAGAGTCTGAAAAGAGCTAAAAGAAGACTCCAGGGGTTCCTTTTTTGCTGTTATCGAAGCTCGAAAAAGAGATAAAGGTGCGCTTCAAATCCTTTTTCGTTTTTAAAAAAGCTCGAAAATGAAGGAGAAAAATCATGCTTTGTGGTCAAGTCATTCTTTGAATAAATCTGCATGACTAATCTATTCATCAGTTGTATTTCCTATTCAGAACAACACCAAATGGACTAAAAATACTTGTTTCATGATAAAAAACATAATAAAACTATATTCATAGCAATAAATTTAACTTGCAAACAATTAAATGACTATAAAAAGTAGTTTCACTATTCATTTTTACCATTCCATAGTTACCATTTGCGTTTTGGAGCTCTGAACCTGATTTTTCCCCCGAACTTCAGTGGTCGATTGTGTGCAATTAGTAAGAATGTTTTGAATGCCCCCTGCAAGAGAAGATGCCCCCCAAGCTTCATTACATTCACCTAAGTAGAATATTAGTTACTGATAGCTAGATGGAAGGAAGGTTCATTATAGGGGAGGATTTGTTTCATTTTTTAACGAGCTTGACACAGGAAAAGAACTATGCTCATGACCTGTTTCATTTTTTAACGAGGTTGAAATAGTAAAATAACTTTCCTCAAAGGCACTTGTTTCATTTTTTTAATGAGGTTGACACAAGAAAAAATAACTATCCTCATAGGTACTTGTTTCATTTTTTAACGAGGTTGACAGAAGAAAAAATAACTATCCTCATAACTTTGTTTCATTTTTTAACGAGGTTGACACAAAAAAGGAACCATCCTCATGGGAACCCGTTTCATTTATTGAGGTTGACACAGAAAAATAACCATCCTCAACACCTGTTTTATTTTTTAACGAGGTTGACATAGGAAAAAAGCACCATCCTCATCGTGCATTTGGACTAGTGACTGTGTGCTCGAAAAGACGTAGTCTAATGGAGTCATCATTTAAGTAGTTTGATGAATACAACAAATGATAATTTATAGCATGCGTTGACGGGTCCTCTCTAGGGTTTTCATTTAATTTTGGAATTTATGAGGGTAACATATGTGGTATCACTAGCCACCAAGGAGAGGAACGAGATAGGATTCCAGATGATGACTTTGGTGAATTCAATGGAAAAAACATCAAAGATGAAGCAAAAATAGATGTTGTCACAGCTGAAGTAGATGGTTCAGTCTGGGATGTTATCTCAGCCATGGTCAAATGACCCAATGTAGACCCTATAGAATATATGGGAACTGAAAGTGAAACAAGATCAACAAAAGCAAAGGAAGGTGATTGAGGAAAATACTTGTACATGTAAATATCCTACCAAAAATGAGTTGGAGTTAAAGGTGTCTCATCTTGTGGTATTTCTTCAATCGAAATCAAACCAGGTGGAAGAACACCACCATCAGACCCAAAGTAGATTTTAGGTGCTGGACTGGGTGATATGGGTGACTTAACGACTACAATAGATTGTGGGATGACCAATTCAGGAACAACTTCTGGTTGTTCGACTTCAGGATCAAGATTTTCTCCACTTAGGGAATATAGCAACATAAATATAAGGGGATGATAGACCCTTTTTCATTGGTTCTAGGGATGATGTCCAGTTTGACCAATAGTAGTTGCCCCCTAGAGCACAATGGGATCCGAATCAACTTCCAGTTGAACAACGTTGTATTTGGGAGGTATGGTCTCAAAAATTGGATGGATTGTGACCACGGGTAGGTGTGAGGACTATGTCTTGACAATAGTAGACAAACCAGGATTTGTAGAAAAAACTTGTGCCAACTCTGGTATATGGGAAGATGATGCTTCACTAGAGGTACTGATGGTACTGGTTTTGGTAGAGCTATGTCTACGTGAACGATGGGGGAAAGGATTTTGTTCTTCCACGATGAATGATTTATTTTATCCAAAAACAAATAATAAAAAGAGGGTAATGCTAGGCAAAAGGGTTTACCAAGAAACTATGAACTGCAGAATACCTCCTAGCGAACAAAGAAGTATGGGCAGGTAATCTCCCCGAATGCTGTGTTTGGTGTATCACAATTTCAGGGTGGCCAACTCGGTTTACTATGGATGGATAGCACCAAAAATTTGTCCTCCAAAATGTACCTGAAGGTACGTGGAGGCCCAAGTCCGTATTAGCATTTTCTGATGCGAAACTGCATAGTGAGAGCACCGCTTTATACTTATCGTACTGTAACACTGCCTGATATACCCGAGAGTATGTGGACGAGCTACAATATAATTACGTACGTGGAGTGAGGTATCACACTCAGAATGTATTGCAGACAAGTTAACGACAGTTGTTATGTTTTATGATGCTGGAACATGTCTCTAGCCTAGACCTTCTAGATGTTATCGTTATGGTTCCAATGCATTGTTAAGTAAATTAAGATTTATTTTATGTTGATCTTGCTTAACAATTTACCTTTCAAGTTCACCACGATGATGTATATTAAATTCCTAAAATGAAAGCTAAGAATGATAAACAAACTTTCACTTTCATCTTTTTCAATGAAGAACCTAGCTACTAAGGGAAGAGAACACTAGTTTTTTGGAAAGAGAGCAAATAATTTGTGAGAAAAAAAATCAATGAACAAAAACAAAATCAATGAATCAAAAAATAAATGCATATTTCCTGATGTTCCTTTTGCAAAAAACACACACAATCCTACATGCAAATGCAATTTTTTCTTTTTAGTTTCCTTAATGTTATGAATGCAGAAAAGAAACTAGGTGCACTACATCAATAATCAAAATGCTTTTTACTTTCGAGAAACGAAGAATACAAACAAAAATTTCTCTTTTGAAGGAAAAACGAGGATTTCAACAGCAATTTATCCTATTAAGGAAATGAAGATTTTACGAAAAATTTCCTATTTCGAAAGCAAATGATTCTTAATGCGACCATAAAAATTACTTTGAAATCAACTTGTCAATGATAAAGAAAAACTTAAAAAAAAAAAAAAAATTGAACAAATTTCCAGTCAAAGGAGAAGAAATATATGGGGCTACTGGTCAATAGAGCATTAAAATTTTCAGAAAAAATCAGCAAACAAAAATGAAGAAAAATACAGAGTCAGATTCAAGGGGATTTGTTCCTTTCAGGAACCAATGCAGTGTCCAAAGGGCAATAGTGCTCTACAATGTAGGTTGACAAGGGAGACAGTGCTCTGCAAAGCACTGTGCCCTGACCAAGGGTGCGTTGAGCGCAGTAAAAAAAGAATAAGCTACCTTTTGGCTCACTAAATCTGCAAATTTAACTCTGAGTATGTCTAATATTTATGTGAAATAACTACTAGGTGGATTTAGAAAGTAGATCAGAGGCTAAAACACCAAGATTCAAGAGAAATTTTCCCCAGTGGAGTTGCCAGTTTTTTGGGCCAGAATTGTAATCTACGGATAAACTACGTTTCCCTAGACTAGTGTCTAGTCTAGAACAACAGGTGAAAGACTGCAATACCCTTTTTCCTAACTCAGAACAGATATACAGAGAGGATTGGATGCTTGTTTGTTTTAGTCGCTTCCAAATAGCTCCTTTCTGTTGCTTCCACTACAACCTCAACTTCAAGCAGTTTCAAATAGTTGAATGCTTCCTGCAAGAAAGAGCACTGAAACAACAGAATATGCAATAATCTAGATATCTATTCCAATTAATTATCCAAATCAGTTAAGCATAAACTACATTCATCAACAAAGATTTTACAACATGGAAAATCAAAGTAAACATGGATGCATGTAGGGAAAAACAAGAAGTACTCTTTATTGATGATATAAGGAGAGGTTACAACGTAATGTCTGATTTATCGTGACCTTCAAGAAAAGTTCCTTGGTCTCATCACAGCATAAGTCTCTCCACCAGTAGCTCCACATATCAAACTCTCTATTGAAAATTCTCCAGCATTTCTCTACTCAAATTCTTCCTCCTCGAAGACTTAGCTTTGTGTTCAATTTATAGATGAAATGTAGGTTGTTTTACAATAAATTACATTCCAAAAATAGGCAAGACATGTTTTCCAGTCATTAAGATGTCAAATGGACATTTGGATCTGAATCATGACACATATGAACCCTTCTAGAAGACACTGGCCAAGTGGAGATTCCGGAACAATGAGAATTTCTCTCCCAATGTGACCAACGCACCTTTGAATGTCAGGAAGTGATTTGCAGAGCAGCCTAGAATGGAGCTACCTGCATATGCAACACACTTAGGCCCCTTAGAGCCTGTGTTGGTGAGCTCCCACATGTTTAATAATAAGCTTCAAACCATGGAAAAGCCTTGCTTTGATGAAAAACCTTGTTTGATTCATGAATGTTTCCTGTCTTAGGGCATATAGCAAGTGAGATGATAGGGAATGATAGACCCTTTGATCATCGGTCCTGGAGATGCTGTTGTTGGCTTGAGGGGTCATGACCAAAGTTTGGTGTGCAAGGTTTGCCAAAAAAACCATATACTACTAGCCCTTTCGGCAGTGACCTCCTTGTGTAGGTCACAGTCTCACCCGAAGTAGTATGGGTGGGTACTGGAACCAGGTTTCCGCACCTTGAGAATGGAAGGGTAAGGAAAGTAGGGTTTCATTCTATTCAGATTATCTCTATGCAGGGTCAAGTATATATCCAATTGCATCCATGTGCACTAGATCTACGATTATATGTTTTTCATAACATTAACACAGAATTACATACCCGAACAGAACAAATCTAGATTTACTTCAATATATAGACTTTCACAGCAAGATATAACCAAAGTAGAGTAGATCCAATCATTCAATATATAGACCTTCACAGCGCAAAGACAGAGGAATGCATAACACAATAATTATCAATAATCCATTCAATAGTACTCATAGATTCAGATCCAATAATCTTGCATATTCATTCATTCGTTACCCTTACAATTCCCTTCCCAACCTGCGCACACAGCAGTAGGGTCCGCACATAGCTAGACTAGGATCTCCCAGCACACAGCCAGTAGGATTTCGTTCTCTAGAAACCCCAACATATCACTTAAACAATAGATCGCATCAATATCTCATCAAAACCTTACCTCTTACAATCCGAAATGCCTCTCTATTTATAACAATCTAGCTTTAACATTCCTATGGTCCGCAACCCATGGTTTTCGGACCCCTAGTTTACCCTTTAACCCCATTACAATGCTTTTTGGGGCTTTGACCCACCCCAAAACCCTTACGCTATACTAAATATAACAAAAATAAGAAAAATGGATATGTTTCGTAGCTTGCTAGGAGACCTCGTTCCAACAGTCCCCCAACAAAATCTTGTGACTCATCCTGAGTCACTCCACCGCTGCGTCGCCGACTTGTGTCCGCAGAGTATCTAGAGAGCGTGTAAGCGTAGGGAGGATTGCCTTGCATTGAGACGTAGCTTCTTCTGCAAGAGTAACCATCTTCTGGGAAGGTGGATCGTTAGTAACCGAAGTAACACTTGTTAATAACTGATTAACGCATTTATTGGCGTCATCAATTTCATGTGTTAACTGGATGGCCGAAGCAGTCCAGGGTTTTAGGCATTCTGTGATAGCGTGTTGTTTCTATTGAAGCTTCACAATCTCATCCTAGAGGTCATTGTTGGTTTTCAATTGTGCTAAACGCTGGGCAGGTACCAAAGTAGATAACGTAGCACTGATTTCTTCCACAACCTTCTGATGCTGGTGTAATTCCTGATTGATTTGTTGAAGAACGGGGTCGCACTGGACCCATGACCAAAGCCGTATAGCTGATTCCATTAGGGCGGTACCTTGATCTATTTGCCCCTTAATCTTCATAGTGGCTTCTGTGATAGCTGTAGTATGCTGGGCACGGTCTTCTGGTGGGGTGCCAGGCTACAACCTGTTCTTTAATTCTAAAACCTCCAGGCGGGAGGCTTTGAGAGCAGCTACCAGTTTTTCCACTTTACTTCTAGGCGGGTCCTCAACCGTGATTTCCTCGGTGATGGCCGTGCACAGCTGGTAGATGGCAGCCTCCAGCTCCGCAATTTGTGACCGGGCCTGAACTACTTCCTGAGTCTCTTTGGCCAGGGTGCTCTAGGCAACCACAAGTTGTTGGGAGGTGGCTTGAGCATGATTGTTAATTTCCTAGGTGACACTGTGAATGAGAGACTCCAAGGCTGCAGAGGTCAACTGATCGAGGGCCAGCTGAATTTTGGTGCCTTCCGAGAGCTGCATCCCAATTATGGCACTGGTAGGGATGCTCCAGAGTCGACCTATTGTCCCGACCTGTGTCAAACTGTTATTGACCGACATAGGTGCTATTTTTCTGGCCTCAGATGGATATGGCTACATGTTGCTTTTGTGGGCATGGAGGTCTTTCGAGAGAGACATAACCCTAGCCTCCCACTGGGCCATGATAAGTGCCCACTGATCCTTTGTCACAAGAGTGATCGCATATGTGATTTGTTCCAAATCTCCCCCTGTTAATGTGACCGTCATGTCGTAGTTCTCATGCTAAGCCTGTTGCTTCACTCTTTTCTGGGGACCCGATTTTGATGGCCCCGGTCACTTAGTACCGGGAGGAGGGTTGGAAGTGGTAGCATTTGCCAGGTTCGGGGCTGTGTCAGACTGCTGTAACGGTTTATCTTTGGAGCAGGTTGTAATTGCTACTAGGGTACCAGGGGGCCTTTTGTCCATTCGGGGGACCATAGGGAAAATAGTAGTTCAATTTCCTCATCCGGAACCATATATGCTAGCTCTGTCCAGGCCTGACTGGTGAGACTACCAATCCAGACTTGATGCATGGTGACTTGAAATGCTGCAATATGCTTGTATTTTTCATATATCCTAGGGGATAATCGGGGTCGGGAGTTTATGGTAGTGGAGACACTGCTCTAGAAGAGGACCCAAAATATCTTATTATCCTCGATGCATTTCTTATCCTTAGAATCCCACAGGTGGGCATACCAAGTGCCCTCGCACATTCTAGTAGTGAGTTCGGGGACTATCGACTCTTCTGGCTTGTCCCAGGTGACTAGTACGATGATAAATAACAACCATGAATAGAAGAAAGGGGTCCCATGCTCTTGAGACTCTCGGACATTAGTGAGAAATTCTTCACATAAATATCGAGCCCAATTAAAAAACTCAACTTTGGCACATTGGCTGGAAAGCTAGATGACATAAGCGGGGATAGTCGCTACCTGGCACCTTCGCATGAGTTTGTAGGCTAGCAGGTGAGTTCCCAATTGTGTAGCAGGATCGTTGATGGTTTGTATTACAAACCCCCTTTGGTTTCACTGGTCCGCATAGGTCTTTTGGACATATGACGCGGTAGCAGCTTCATACTTTTTTCCAACTTCTGCGAGTGGGTTCAGCCCCTGTTTTGGAAGGCCTATGATTTTGTGGATAAAATCAATACCAATAGGGATTTTTTCATGAATCCATAAGCTGTCATTATGAATGAGGGCCAGTAGTTAGCATGCTAGCCAATCTGTGATGGTGTAGGGGCAAAAGTAGGGCATACGGAGAAAATTCAATAGTCCAGATCCTTCCAGGCCGTAAACCCAGCGTTGCGGGACCGCTGTGGTTCCACCATTGCCATCGAGTGTTTTGAAATATAACTCATGGCTTAATTCGGTGAAGGTGTCTGGGTTGGCCAGATTATGGTCATCAAAATTGACTTCATGGAGATGCCCACAGGGATCACTGATGATAGGGACCTCGTCGGGGGTTAGAGGGGTACGGAGGTAAGTGATCAGGCCATCCAAATTTTTTGGTATCTGCGTCAAAGGTCGCTATGGGTAGACAAAGGGGGGTAACCAATTAATTGGTTTAGCTAGCAGGATCTCTGCTTCGGTATCAGCGGTTGTAGGCCTGGGACGTCTTGGGGAATTTCAGGGTCATTTTTTTGCCTAAGGTTCAACCTTCTAACTTTGAACTTTTTCCTTCCCTTTCCTTGTGGTCCATGGGAGGGGGGGGGGGGGGACTTCTTCTAGCTCTGGCTCATCTTCCAGAATCTCCTCCACCTCCAGGTCTATCGGCGTGAAGGATTCAGCAGCAGTGGTCGACATCCTTGGACGAAAGATGAATCCCAGCTCTGTTTGAATATTTTCCAATGGAGAGGGTTGCTCAGTCATTATAGGGTCACTATGATTGCAACAAAATTCACTGCTGGGTAGCTTTCATGAGATTCTTAAAGTAGGTTGCTTACCTTTGTGTAGAAAACCCCCTTTTAAGGCATGGCTGTTGGATACCAGGAGGGGGTATTCGTCGCAGGGTGGGTTTCCCCAGGAATGTTAAAATCTCCCTGTAATTCGATCAGCCCATTGCTCAGGATCCGCTCTACCCAACGTAACTCCTACTTTTTACCCGAGGTTATACTTCCAATGGCTAGCTGTCTTATCCCTCGGGACTTAGGTGTATTAGTTACATTAGGGTTATTGCTTGGCGCCAGTTGTTTGCCTTCCCAAAACATAGGCTTGCTCTCTAAGGAGCTCTTGGTCCAAGGCCATAAGACCTGTCGTACCTGTCTTATTGAGGTTTTAAGGGGGGTTGATACTAGATCCAAATGTTTGTCCCTTAGTCATGCCACCATTGTAAATGCGGTCTAGCATATAAGATCATTACCTATGGAAGCTGTACATGACGTGGGGAACTCGGGTCTTGTGCGTGAGTCATTCGAACCCTTCCTCATGATAGGTACGCTACGGGGGGTCAGGCCTAGCTCTTCCTCTATCCCTCCCTTAGAGATTTTAAAGAGGGATTCTTTTATGATACAAAGGCATCGCAGTGTGGAGGCTTCCCCTAATTGGTTCTGCCACATTTCTAGCTCCTGACTGTCTTGAACTGCTAGCGTGTAGATATATTCCTTCCTTATTGGTTTAGGCTCTACATCTCTTTTATTTGGCATCCCCTGGTTGCTTAAATTTTCTAGTAAGGTCTGCATAGTCCACAACGCCTGTGGGTTACGCAAAAGTCTTACATATACTTGTAATAAAATTCTAACATCCTCCACTAGTTCCATATCTCCTCGGTATGAGCACTTAGCCTCAAAGAGATCCCTTCGTGTTTTTATAAATGTTTCCTTGATTTCACCCAACTCTAATCCTTCTTGTTTGTCAAGTGCCTTGCGGATTAGTGAGTCATCTTCATATGTTTCCTTAGTTCCCCCAGTCGCTAATCCACTGCGTGTTATTATATTGACTTTTGCCTCTTGACCTTGGACCCTACACTTCTTTTGCGCAGAAAAAAACTGCTTATCTTGTATCTTGGTTTGTGGGGCCGGGCAATCTTCTAGTGTATGGTTCCACTATCTACAATACCTATAGGCCTTTCATAGGTAGTCTCTTGAAAGATGTCCTACATTCCCACAGTTGTAATAGACCATATGACCCCTACTCTGACCTGTGCTTACACTTTTTCTTCTATCCCTCTCTTCATGGGGGAAGTCATCCTTGGCCGATGGGGTTCTTGGTGACATAGGGTCACTTTTCCCTTTTTCTCCTTTGGTACAACTCTGCTTTTCATAGCCAGTCGCTCGAAAACATTGATACCAGTGTTGTTTTGGTGCGAAAATAGGGGTGCCTTGTGATCTGTTTGCGCGGCTTTCCTCGCGTCAATGCAAAGGTCCCTTTGAATTCCAATGTTCTGGGCTATATGCTTCAGGTGTTATGGTGTGACCTTGTTCTGTACTAGCCCCTCTTCTGTTTCCTTGTTGTAGATCCTGGATTTCCCGGTGCATTGTTTCTACTTGTTTCTGGATCTGTTGTGCTGCTAGCGTAGCATCCTCGAGAGGTGTAGCTTCTAATCTCATAGCGGCCTCCAAGGCCTTGTCTTGTGAGCTAAAAGTTTTTCAATTCATGGATGTGCGCAGTGAGGGAGCAGCATGGCGATAAGCCATTCTGTGTGTTGTTTTTCATCGTACTTGAACTCACCTTCCCAGATTGCTTTCTTTAACTGTTGATCAGCCTCCCACACTGACTCAGATGCTCCCTGCTTGAAGTCCTTTACTTCCGATACCAATTAGGAATAGGACTTTGGTTTCAGAAATTGTTGTTTTAGGGCATCCTTAATATTTTGAAGTGTTGCACTCCCATTTGAGATATGTACCATATATACCAATCTAGCACCCTCTCATCAAAAGCTAAGGATAGCTGCGCTCTTTTTACCGTATCACTTACCACCCCTTGTGCCATCCATACCGAGTCGGCCACAAACCAGAATCATTCTAGGTCCTCATTAACTGCTCCTTTAAATGTAGGTAATTTTAAGCATGCTTCCATGGGTTCCTCCGATTTACCTTGGCTTATTCAACCCTACGCTAGATCTCTGATGCCACTACCCGATCCTGTTCTCAAATCTCTTCACGTCCCAACAACGGAACGATTTGTTGGCTTGAGGGGTCCTGACCCAGGTTCGGTGTGCAAGGTTTGCCAAAAAACCCCTTTACTACTGGCCTTTTCGGCAGCGACCTGCTTGCGCAGGTCATAGTCTCACCCGAAGTAGTATGGGTGGGTGATGGAACCAGGTTTCTGCACCCTGAGAAAGGAAGGGTAAGGCAAGCATGGCTACGTTCTGTTTAGATTATCTCTGTGCAGGGTCAAGTATATATCCAATTTCATCCATGTGTACTAGATCTCAAATTATTTGCTTTTCATAACATTAACACAACATTACATACCCGAACAAAAGAGATCTAGATTTACTTCAATATAAAGACTTTCACAGCAAGATATAACCAAAGAAGAGTAGATGCAATCATTCAATATATAGACCTTCACAGTGCAAAGACATAGGAATGCATAACATAGTAATTATCAGTAATCCATTCAATAGTACTCACATACTTAGATCCAATAATCTTTCATATTCATTCATTCGTTACCCTTACAATTCCCTTTCCAACTTGCACACACAGTAGCAGGGTCCACACACAGCTAGACTAGGATCTTCGTGCACACAGCCAACAGGATTTTGTTCCCCAAAAACCCCAACATATCACTTACACAATAGATTACATCAATATCTCATCAAAACCTACCTCTTACAATCTGAAATTCCTCTCTATTTATAACAATCTAGCTTTAACATTCCTATGGTCCACAACCCATGGTTTTCGGACCCCTAGTTTACCCTTTAACCCCATTACAATGATTTTCAGGGCTTTGACACACCCCAAAACACTTGTGCTATACTAAATATAACAAAAATACCAAAAATGGACCGTTTTCATAGCTTGCTAACAAACACGTTCCAACAGCTGCCCAGTTAACTAGGTCATTAGGAATGGTGCCCAAATTGACCTATAATAGGTGGCACTATCATGGTGCAAAGGGGCTACTCCTTAGCCTTGGAGGATCAGGAGGTACTTCCACATTGTAAGGAATCTCCCATATATAGCAGCATTATGGTAGATGACTTTGACAATTGCCATGTCAAAGGATGGAGCTATGAGATGACAGTAGCCTTGTTACAAAGGCCAACAATGCTCTCACTTGGGAGCCTGGATTTGTTTATGGAGTGTTCCTAGGATCATTTCACATATGATGCACTTAATGGACAAGTAGGAGATGAGAGTGATGGAGTAGTGGATGGAGACATCTATTACCATGATATGATCTTCTTGAATTGGATTTTCAAGCGTAAGAAGAAAGTTTTTCATGCAACACATAGGTCATCTGTCTTCATGGGAGTATGTCATACCACTATGGAGGGCTCATTGATGTATCTTATTATCAAATTAATCTTAGTATATGGTATTATTTGTGTTTTTGCATTGATTGATTATCTAACACAATATTTTCATTCTCTTGCCATTTATGTACAGTGAATTTCTCCACAAGAGGGCAAGATTTTATTTGGGCTTCATGGTCTTTGCAAGGCCAACATCAGTGATGGATATAGCTATCTCTTCTATGGTTTTGGGCAAGTTTTGTACTATTTCTTTTATTCTCATTCGATACACAGTGCCATTTACTATTTACTAGTAGATGAGATGATACGCACAAATAGCAAAATGTTGGAAACAACTTGCCATGTTATATTTTGAAACAAAAGTTACAAAAATTGCTCTGTGACCACTTGGGAAACTGCTAGTACCTTCCAACACTACATGAAACCTTTAGTATCTTTCTCATTTGGATGCAATATGGTGATGAATTCCTATTCATCATATATGGGGTGGTTTGTGCAAGCATGATTCATGACTCTAGAGAGAGGATCCTTGAAGATCCAATTTTCTTCTTGCCTCTTGAAGGAAACATTATTGCAGCCCAAAATCAGCAACTACTCTACAATTATCATAAGTGGAGGGAGAGATAACATGGGATAGAAAATTTGGTCTATCAAGTTCAGCAATGCAGCCCACCTTCTTTGTAGGAGCCTAAGGTGGAGGAGTATTTCTATGAGTTACCATTTTGGAGGGTGGCTCATTTTGTATGGATGATAGCTTGGGGATGAAAGCTTCACATGGGAATGATGGTTCCCACTATATTTCAAATTCCACGCCTAAAGAAGGCCTCTAGATAGCATATTGTTTCCTCCATGGGTATTCCACCTTTTCATGATGATAGCTATTTGGGATTATCAACAAACGCTAACTTACATACTTGGGAGGAGCAACTTAGAGATTTATTGATGAGACAAAATCTTGTTCCTTGGAGGAGATTATCATATGAGGATGTTACAGAAGGAGGAGAGGAGGCTCTTCAGTTCTATCCTTGTAGTTTCTTGAGGGGAAGACTGTACTATTCGTAAATTAGCATACAACTAATTAGAATATTAATTTTTTCTCTTGTCATTTAGTTAGATGAATAAATGGGTAGAGAGACCCATAAATATACTTAGTAGGAATAAAATCCCTCTTATTTTGAAAATGGATCATCTTCATAGTTGGATAAAGCACCCTCATATGTGAACAGGTGCTAATGCATGTGGACAAAGTCAAGTTTGACCAAATCAATAGTTCTAGTATGGAGGGAATGGATCATCAATGAGAGACAACGTAGTGTGAATGGGAGGAAGTCTCCATGATAGTAGAAACCCTAACGAGTGGGACCCAGGGTGAGAAGGCTCACATTTTTTATAAGGAGGGAAAGGTAGCCATAGATGATTATGTTATTTATTATTGATTTTGTGATCTATATGACTTCTTGCACTCTCGGGTTGTTTAGAAGAGATTGTGTGATGTTTAGAACTGGGTGTTCTCGAGTGGGTATCCCACCTCTTCCCTTGTGGTAGCCTCAAGGAATATTATTGTATTATCATTTCCAAATTCTGAGATTCTAGCCAAGTAGCAGTCTTCAGTTACATCGCAGTATCTGTTCAGATTAGTGTCGTGTTGCAGGGTGTTGCAGTGGAGGGTTGAGAAACCCACTTTCTGAGCTAGTTTCTCAAGGGAGGAAGAATTATTCTCATTGGGAGATCAATAAGGGAGGTTATTGAGCTTGTCTTCACATCTTGGCACCAGTCCAACCTATTCCTATCATCTACAGAGGAGATTCCCTCTTTGACTGCATTATTTTAGTGAGTATTTGCAATGGAGGTTTTAGTGCTTGTTTTGGAGGGTGACATATTCAGTGTTGGGATTAGACTTTCACTTGAAGGATATATTGGAGGAGATATATTCATTTATATATCATTTTCAGCTATCCCGATTCCATTTATTCAGTTGCAGCTACAGTTCAGGCCTAGGGTTGCATGCTAGCATTTTGTTTTTTTTGGTATTTCTAGGAAGCCTTCCTGCGTTGACGTGGAAATATGTTTGGGAGCCTAGATCTTCACTCTTGATATTGTTTGAGCTATATAATGGCAGATACACCTTTTTATATATTTTTGTAGCATTCTATGCCCTAAAATTTCACTGTCATGGCTCATGGCACTTGTATATCAATTTTTTTCTCATGTATTGACATATTTGCTTAGAGGAGGCTCGTTTTGTATTGATTTAGAGACTTGATCCTCAAGATATTGTACCTATTATTTGCTGATATGTTTATAAAATGGTTGTACATTAGTCTCATATCATGGTGTATTTATTTATTCACTACTATTTCCATTATTGTGTTCATACATTGTTGCTGCCCCATTTGGGAATATTACATCTAATGAAATTATTTCATTCAAATTTCTAATAACTGAAAGTATATTTTACTGAAGAGGATAATCAAAGGAAAAATCACCAGGAATGACAGGATATTCCCGAGCGGAGTCAGCATTTTTTTATGCGGAATTGTGATCCACAGATAAACCAAATTCCCTAAGTGTGGTGCTAGTCACTTAGAACAACAAAGGAACGAATTACTATCACTTTATCTAAAACAAGAATATATATAGAATGGTAAAGGAGCCTACTTTTGATTCTATCACTTCTCCTTCTCTTTCTGTCTTTGTTTTCATTTCTCTCAATCCAACCCAAATCACCAGATTGATTCCTGGAAACACAAAAAGAGAACAACAAACAACATGCAATATAAAGATATATGCTTATCTTATTCAATCAAATTAATTATATATATATATATATATATATATAGACACACACACACATACACATACACATATACATATACATACATACATACATACATACATACATACATACATACATACATGCATATATATATATATATATATATATCTATATATATATATATATATATATATATATATATATATATATATATATATATATATATATATCATTCAATAACTCATTGCACAAGAAATAGACACATATATATGGGAAAATGAACATCAATCTTTATTAAAGAGTAGAAAGGGGAGGTTACAACCAATGATTGATTTTCTCCCAACCAGCTCCAGCTTCATTCCAGCTTCATCACATCCAACATCATACTAGCAACATATTAGTACTTTCACTCTCCCAAATGGGAATCCAACAACATAAATTTTCCAAATTACTTCCTCTTCTAGCACTAGGATGAGTGCTCAATTTATAGGGAAACTGATGGTATTTTCTCAATGAATTAATTTCTAATAATAGGAAAGACATGTTTCCAAGTTTACAGGAGTTAGATGGACACTTGGATTCAAATTTTGACACATATGGAGTCTTCTAGAAGGCTATGGCCATGTAGAGATTCTCGAAACAATGAGAATTCCACTCCCAGGTTACCAATGCACTCTTCAATGTCAGGAAGTGCATTTCACATCACCCTTGAATTGAGGATGTTGCATTGCAACATAGTTATTCCCTTGAGAGGCTACGTTGGTGAGTCAATAAGTGATATAACATATACCTCAAACCTTGGAAATCTCACAATAGAAGCTATGAATGAAATGTCTTCACTTAGGGCATATAGAAACTAAAATATAAGGGGATAATAGACCCTATTTCATTTATCCTATGGATGATGTCTAGTTTGACTAGGTCATGGGGGATGATGCCCAAATTTTGGCATCATCCCCCATGACGTATAACATATGAGATTTTTAGACTAATATCAGCATGGAAGGATCAAGAGAAATTATTGCAGATTTGTGATGATAAGGAGGCTAAGATCAAAGAAGAGATTGTGAGCTTGAAAGTTTACATGGAAGAAGTTGAAAAAGTTAATGAAGGTATGAGGAAAATATTTCTACTGAAATAAAAGGAAATTGAGAAATTAGAAGCATAAGTTATCTCCTTAAGAAAGCAACGAAAGATATATAAGAGCACAAATCCCTTGGATAATTTTCTTGAGATCCAAATACCACCATTGAATAAATTTGGTCTTGGATTTCAAAAGGGTGAGTCTAGTTTGCATCCATGTAAAAAAATCAAAGAACAATCCAAGAAAGCTG
This sequence comes from Pinus albicaulis, assembly GCA_034641835.2. NCBI lineage: Eukaryota > Viridiplantae > Streptophyta > Pinopsida > Pinales > Pinaceae > Pinus > Pinus albicaulis. Next base: position 1,159,244,553 of record CM076570.1, on the reverse strand, counting down.
TAGAAAACAATACCAATAGCGAAAATGAGATCCGGGGTAATAATAATAAGATCAAGTAGTTCAATAGTAAATAAGAGAACCAACAACAAAAAAACAAGCAAAACTAGTAGCCAATCAAGCAACAAAATCTACAACATAGAAAAAAATCTCAAGGAGCACCTACATTGAGAATACCTTTCTCTCCTAGAGATGATCATGACAGATTTCGAAACTTTCAAATGATTCAAAGTCTTTTTTTTTATTTTTCTGCATAATGTAAAATGTTAAAATTGTCACAAGTTTGGGAATATTTCAGCAAACTGCTGGAGCAGATCATACATACCATATCAGCAGATATTCCAACAATTATAGTGGCCAAGGAGAATGGCCAACATGTATACTTGTGGTTCTTATGGTTATTGTTACTCATGTCACTTGTTTGGAAATAAGCCATCTGATTTTGGATCTAACCAATGGAGGAGAAGAAGATTACATGCACAGTTTAGATCTGGGATAAGAAGTAGAATATTTGATCCTCTTAGCCATGTGGAGTGTTATATTTTCCATATATTTGGCCATATGATAAGAGATTGTTTGTTTCCCAATTATTCAAGGCAAAAAATTAAAAAATAGAAAAAACAAATAGAATCTAGCTCGAAACTAGTGAAGCAAGAAAAGAAGGAGGTGAAGTAAGAAAAGAAACAGATCAAAGAGGAGAAGAAACAACTCAAAACCATGTGGAGAATGAAGGAGATTCAAATATTCAACTGGTAAAGAGAATTCCCTCCTACAGTCCATGATAGTTTCATGCATAGTTATAGAGGATTGAAATTCATGATAGGTGCACAACCTCAGGTGGGGGTATCATGGATTTTGCAGCAAAATTTATGAGTTCTTTTCAGCCTCATGCACATTCAAGTCCTCAATATCAGCATGTCTTATTGGAGGTATATTGAGCTCAGGTGGTGCTATGCGTGGTATGGAGACTCATGATTTGTTTTCTCTCTTTCATTCCTTTTCACTCAAGTGATTATAGTAGCTTTATGTGTATTTCATGAGTAGAATAATGAGCCCAGGTTTGATCCATGTATATTTTTTTGGTTTCCACTAACGACTGGCTGAATATATGTGCAACCATGCATAGAATATGACTAACTCCAAGACATATTGATATAATTTATGACATGGTCCAACCATATATGAGTTGTTTTATGATGATTACTACATCCATATAATTCCATTGTTTCATCAATTTATGTTGGTATTGAGTCTAGTCCATGGTAGGTTGAGTCATCATGGTGATAGGCTTGTTTTGGAGGAGTCCTAAGGAGTAATTTTAAAACAACATGTATGGGTTAATGATGATGCAATAATCATAATGTATTACATATTTGATTCATTGGTCTGTAGGAGATTATAATAGTAGCCACGTATTTCATTAATAAATCATGTAGAAATCTCATGGAGCCATGTATTTATGTTGTACTAGCTTTTGAGTCACTTAGCCATGAGTCAGGAGGTCATATTATAGTCATTTGAGTTATGTATGAAGTCTATTATGTCACTAATATAGTCATGTATTTATCATTCTATATGTCATTTTTTTCATGGTCATGTGGAGTCTTAGTCCATATGGTGCCTCTATTTTCCAAAGGAAGCATTGTTTGCAGTGAGAGTGGTCACTTTAGCACAACATGTTGTAATATTCCAAAAAATAGCATGTAGCTACTTGGAATATTGATTTTTGATTTTAACACCTAGGAGATGAATAAATGGGTAAGGAGGCCCATACATTTCAGAAATAGCAATAAAATCCCTCATAATGTCAAAAGGGATCATCATAGGAGCTGTATTTCACACGCTCATGTGTGAAAAGGGACATTGTCATGTGGACAAGGTCAAGTTTGACCAAGTCAACACTGCTGGGATAAGAGGTGGAGATCATCTTTGGAGATAGCACAGAGATAGTGGGAGGAAGATTCCTAGGTGGAGGAAACCCTAATGAGTGGGACCCAAGGTGAGAGGGCTTCCATTTGTATAAAAGGAGGGCAACACAGCCATAACAAGACGTCTTATGTTATTGAATACTAAATTAGTGGTCTACATGACTATTGTGCTTTCTCCAACTGTTTAGTTGAGATTTCTTTGCTGCTTAGCACTGGATGTTCCCAAGTGAGAATCCAATCTGCTTTCTTGAGAGGCCTCTTAAGGGAGCTTGTAATTCATTCTCCACATCCATGCTTGAGGCCAAGCTACCTCCTTTAGCTACAACATTATTTCTACATAATTATAATGTTTTGTTGCAGGGTGTTGCAGTGGAGGGTTCACAACACCACTTCTGGAGCTTGTTTTTCAGAGGAGGAAGCTCTCATTCCTTTGGGAGATCAGTGAGGAAAACCTTGGAGCTGATTTTAGATCTTGGCACTTGTCCAACTTATTTTCCATCACCTACAGCGTAGTCCCTTGCAGGAAATGCGTCATTTCGCACAGTGTTGCAGTGAGGGGGTTAAAACCCTTGGTTTTCAGCTAGTTTCTTAGGGAAAGGGTCAATCCTTCTCCCAGAAAGATAGTGAGAGGAATTCTCATCTACTTCTTTTACTATTAAACTATATGTATGCAAATCTACAGTAAGACTGTGTTATTTCATCCCTAGGGCCCAAAACTACGTTGCTAATGAGCTTGCCTTTGCTACCAGCAATTTATCTTTACCTTATGAAGATAATCAATGCCTCATCAAAATAAATAATAGGCCTACTGTACCAGACGACTTAAAACATTGGAAAGTGTTTGACAATGATGACCAAATAGATGATTTTCTGCAATCCAGAAATGACTTTGTAAGCACGAAACAGAGTTTTAGATTTAAAAGAAATAAATCTACTGAAAATGAAACTCCCAAAATAGAGCTGCCCTTTGATGATGATATAAACCACCTTCAAAACCCTTGTGCTGCAGAAGTACTTGATAAATCAGATCAAAGAGAACTTGAAATTCTGCAGTACAAATATGACACCCTGCCAAGAGGCCTTACACCACTATAAGAGCTGTTTGATTTTAATGATGTAGCTAAAAAACCCAAGATGGAATGCACTAAAACAAATGTAGAAGAGTCTAACATTGAGGTATGAAAGAGCCCAAAATAATCAAGTTGTCCAAAACTCTCCCATCTCACACAAAACAAAAATACATTGAGAATTTTAAAGAATTTAAGGATGTGTTTGCTTGGGGGTATGAAGACTTGAAATCCTATGACACCAAATTAATCCAACATAGAATTCCTCTCAAGGAAAATTAGAAACCATTTAAACAAAAGTTGAGAAGAATAAACCCCATTTTTTTACCCTCAATTTAGAAATAAATAAAAAATATGTACGATGCTGGGATCATAGTCCCTATCAAATATTCAGAATGGGTGTCCAACCTTGTGTCATTTAGGAAGAAGACTGGGGAAATTAGGCTTTGTATTGACTTCAGAAATTTGAACAAAGCCTCCTTGAAAGACAATTACCCCTTTCTTAAAATGGATCACATACTCCAAAAAGTAGTTGGCGCACAAAGAATCTCATTACTAGATGGCTTCTCAGGTTATAACCAAGTTCTAGTCTTTCCAAATGACCAACTCAAAACTACTTTCACTACACCTTGGGGTACATTCATGTATGTTAAAATGCCATTTGTTTTAATGAATGTAGGGGCTACTTTCCAAAGGGCAACGGACATAGATTTTTCAAAAGACATAGGCTACTTCATAGTCATATAGCTTGATGACATCACTGTCTACTCTAAGACGGATGAGGAGCACTTAGTCCACTTGAGAAAAGTCTTTGAAAAATTTAGAAAGTATGGCCTATCCATCAATCCTTAGAAAAAATTATTTGGCCTACAGGAACGAAAACTCTTAGGTCACATCATCTCTAAGGAAGGAATCAACATAGATCCCAAAATAATAGAAGGCATCTTACAAATCAGCCATCCTAGAAACATTAGAGAGTTGCAGTCTTTCATTGGAAAGATTAACCTCCTAAGAAGATTCATCCCTAACCTTGCTGAGCTCCTAAGAAATAACACAAATATGTTGAAAAAGGAAGTAGGAGTGAAGTGGAATATGGAAGAAAAACAATCTTTTGAGCTGGTAAAACAAGCACTCACACAAACACCAATCTTAATTAGCCCTGACTTCACAAAGGAATTTTACATTTTCTCCTTTTCCTTTGAACATAATGTGGCAGCAGTATTGTTGCAAAATAAAATCATGGGGCAAGAGCAGCCCATAGCATTCTTTAGAAAAGCCTTAAGGGATCCCCCTCTAAAGTATAACATTGTGGAGAATCAAGCCTTTGCCTTAATTAAATATTTGAAGGATTTTAGAGTTTATATTTTGCATTCACATATCATAGCCATTGTCCCAAACACAATTTTCAAAGATATACTTAATCAAGACCTTGATGGTAAAAGGGGCAAGTGGATTTCTACCATTTTAGAATATGATTTAGAAATCAGACCCACTAAATTGATTAAAGGACAAGGACTTGCAAAACTTATGGCTGACTCAAATTTCCAAGCTCTAGACATGAATATGGCTGGTATGTTAGAAGAAACTGAAGAGAGTACAACACCATGCATTCAAGAAATGTTTCTAAATTAACCTTGGTATGCTGATATTATTTCTGTGCTTCTTTATTTGAATGCTCCCCATTATTTGTCAAAAACTAAAGCGAGATTCTAAAAACAAAAAACATTAAATTTTTGCATTCTAGATGGATTATTATACTCGAAGAGTTTTACTGGTTTGCTTCTTAAGTGTTTGCTTGAAGATGATGCAGAGAAAATCATGCATGAATTACATGAGGGATAATGTGGGGGTCACCTCTATTGGAAGACAACATCCAACAAGATCCTTAGAGCTAGCTACTATTGGCCTACCTTATTTTCCGATACTCAGAAACTAGTCATGACTTGCCATAAGTGCCAAATATTTGATGGAAAAAGAAAACTCCTACCTTTACCCTTGCACCCCATCAGTGTTGAAGCCCCTTTTCAGTAGTGGGGTTCAGACTTCATAGGAGAGATCCATCCTATTTCATCTTCCCAACATAAGTGGATCCTCAATGCCACTGATTATTTCACCAAGTGGATAGAAGCCATCCCTTCTATAAATGCCACTGACTCAATCATCATCAAATTCCTTGAAACCAACATCCTATCTAGATTTGGTTGCCCTAAGAAGATCATCACTAATAATGTTGTTGCCTTTACATCTAAGAAAATGGTGGACTTTTGCTATAAATATCACATCACCCTCGGTCACTCCACTGCTTATTACCCACAAGGTAATAGACTATCTAAATCCTCTAACAAAATCTTGGTAAACATCATTAAGAAGATCTTAGAACAAAATAAAAAAGCATGGCATAGCAAACTAGTGCATGCACTATGGGCTAATAGACTAACCACCAAGAAATCTATTGGTATGTCTCCCTATCAACTAGTGTATGGCATGGATGCAGTTTTCCCCACCTATTTTGGAGTCCCAGTCATGAATCTTCTTCAAGAAGTTCAATGAAAATAAAATGACATGCAGAGGAGGTTGAACCAAACCATTCATTTGCCATAGTTAAGGGAAGAAGTTTACAAAAGGACACAATCCATACAGAACAATATCAAGAAAACATTTGATAGGAGAACCAAAGCAAATGATTTCTAGATTCAATACATGGTTCTAAAAAGGGATTCAAGAAGGGAAGAAAAGGGAAACATGGTAATTTTGAAAATCTATGGAAAGGCCCTTATATCATTGATTCGGTGAGAGACAACAATGCTTTCTTTTTGCAAGAACTTGATGGAACTGAAATGTTTGGAGGTCCTATAAATGGGAAGATGCTTAAACATTACTTTTTTCAAGAAACTTAGTTTAAATTTTCTCATTCATTGTACATACCACTATTTGATGAAAGTATGTAAGGACAAAAAACCCTAAAACATAGAAAGAATGAAAAAGAGGGCAGATTGGAAAGAGGTACAACCCCATACCCAAAAAATAGTGATGCTGAAAGTGTGCAAGTCTAAATGCCACTACTTGTTTCTGAAAGAGAAGTCTTGTTCAGTCATCTAGCCTAATCATGGCTGAACATGTTTTCAATTTATTTTCTGATAGGTTAGTGAAAGAAAGAACTTGTCAAAACACCATATAATTATGGCTTATAAAAAAGAATAGATTAGGATAGAAGGACAATGGCTCTAAGAAGATTAAAACTTGAGCCAAAGAAAGGAAGAAGGATGTTTATTATGTTCTTAGATCTTAAGCCTTCAGTATTTTGTTTTTCTTTTCTGCTAATAAATTCTATGTTCAGATTGTACATAATGCCATAGATCATAGCAAATCAGACTGCTTAATCCTGATTTTTCTATGTTTTTCAATTTTTGTTTTTAGGATTAGTGAATAAGGTTTTTCAAATAGCTCAATCTTGAAAAATTATTAGACTTGGTAGAGAATAAGAGAGTTCATTAGCCTAATCTGAACTCTTGGAAGAAATAAGGGTACAAGTAGATAATTTGTTTTTCTTTCAAAAAGAAAAAAATGTCAAGGGTTTTCCAGTTCAAGTGCACCCAAGGAAGAAAAAAATGTTAGGCAAGTAGGCTGGGTAGGTAGAGATGATGTTGATGTTAATCATGTTTTTTAGATTACTAAGATCACAGCTTCAAGCAAGCATCAACAAGTGAAAGAGGTAAACATATGCCCAATGGATGAGGCACTAGTCTTCATAAGATGTAAATCTAAATTTTTGGACACCTCCTAAAAATGAGTTTCCCTCCCCAAGTGGAGCCACTATTAGTCATCAATAAATTTTTCTGTGGTGATGACTAAATTATTACCCCAAT